>OW052221.1:316104376-316704376 GCA_932526605.1 Nephrotoma flavescens | reverse complement strand
AAACGTGTGAGAACTATGGTTTATCTTAGAACCATGGCATGGAGGCAAACAACAGAAGCCGATAAATTTGGATTTACAACAACAACATTTTAAAACCACGTCACTTTACAAGAGTAATCAATCAACAAACTCGAATTTGGGGTCATATTCCTGGGGTAGTATGTTGTACCATCACTTCAAATCGAAATTTGAAAAAAGTGATAGTCGGCATCATGTTGTATCATTTTCGACTTTTATCGTTTTTTAATCTTGCAATACTTTTTTTAGAATGAAATGCCAGCTACAATTGGTTTTAAATGATGAAACTTAATCATTTAGCGCGATTCGAAAATGATATAACATACCGCCATTCTACTTTTTTCGAATTTCGATTCGAAGTGATGGTACAACATACCGCCCCTGATGAACAACCGTGTTCACTTAACAACTGTTTCTAGCATTTCGTTTGTGAGCGTTCACGCACCCATTAAAGTTAACTCGATCACACCAAGATTATTTTCTATCAATATGAAATTGTCTATATTTTCTATCAATATTGAAAGTGTTTTGAGCAGTATCAGGTTATTAAACATAAAATTTACAAAGAAAATAGCTTATGATTTTCGGCGAGCGAGTAATGAAATAATTTTGAATGATATTCTCAAAAATTAATTAAAAATAACCAACATTTTGTCATTTTAACATTTATGTATTTTATAAAAATAGATAATATATCCCAAAATTGACACATTTATATATAAATTGTGTATTATATACAACTATAAATAATAATAATAATTAAATAATTAATTATAATTTAATTTTCTTTTTTAAATGATAAATAAAGAAAACAAAATATAATTTTTGTTAACAATTTAAAAATTTTTGGCTTCTCTTTTTTTTTGCTCCTTTTATTTAGATCGTGCTATAATAATTCATTAAAATCCTAAAAATCTTATTAAAATATTTCGATGCCGTGCCCGATTTGTACGTCGCCGTCTAAACCAATTTAAGAATATGATTAAAACTAAAAATGTCAGTAAAATTAAAATAAATTTAGATATATTAAATTGATCCTCATGATCAATTAAAAACGCTTGGTTTAAATTCGACGACGAGTCTGGATAAATTTTCGCATCATTGGATTTTTTATTACGCCAATTCGAGACGCTCATGTCCTCGTCTAAATTTATGTTGATGGCTAAATATGATATAGGAGAAAATCAATATTAAAGAATTAAAATTGTATGAATTGTTTTAAGGATTAGATTAATACTAGGCAGCTTCATTTACGATATTATGTATGTATGTTCGGCGGGCCAAGAATGAAGCAGTCTAGCATTTATTTAGTATTTAGCAAATACTACGTACATCACCTTTTTGACTTTCTAATTTTCTTAAAATACTAAGATTATTATCAACCTCCAAGTCGGCTGCTGACAGTTTTTGTTGATATATTTGCGGATCCGACGACCGACTAATATTTAGGAATATAGGTACATCCCACTGTAGTACGGGACACATGGGCAACGGCCTTTTTAAATATGGATATTTTGGGTCTAATACTTTTGAGTACGTGTGCAAATTACTGGTAGAAGGACGTGATGGCATTAATTTTTCTAGAAAAGAAAACGAATTATTCCGGCCTCAGTTCACTAATTCCCACTTACCTTTTGAAAAATCCACTGATCCTGATCTATTTAATTCCTTCAGCAGCCCACTTACATGTGATGTCATTGTATACTCTAATAGGGTATCGAGCAACCAAAAACACGGTTTTTCTAAATGTGTCGAATCCAAACAATTCGAATCGCCGTAAACCGCAATTCGTCCCGATCGATTAATTTTCAATTGATCACTAAATACTGTTTGCGGTATTTCTATAAAAAAAATTTTATCAGAATAATTATTTTGCGTTATAATTTTATTGAATTTCATACTTGAATTTATTTTCTTTATCGTGTGCTTATCTTTCAGCTCATTCAATAAATTTATATTATCCAGATCATCGTTATCGTCATGATCATCATCGATAATATTATCGTTGTTACTATCTAAACTATTTATTTTGTCATCGTTCAACAGAATCCTTTTATTTAAAATTGGATTTTTATCACGGTCGTCGTCAATTAAATCACGCAAATGTACTTCCATATAGTCATTCGGCGTGAATTGGTTAATGTTTGTTTCTAACGGTGTAAGTATACGTTTATATCTATTATCTAATTGTAGTAGGCCTAATATAGGTACTTTATAACGATTTTTTGGGTTCTCTTCACGATTCAGGAACTACAAAATTCGACACATCATTAGTTAAATAAATCTTTTTAAAAAAAAAAATCAGTTACCTCTTTCCCTTGGTTATGAAGCTCCCTTTCCACTAATATTGAATTATTCCCTTGGGGAAATTTTATAAGCGACGATCCACTAGCATAATACATACCATGATCGCCTAGTTTAAAATAACCTTCCATCACATTATCACCAAATGCAATGTCAAACTCGTGCAGCAATTCATTGAGCGCAGGTACATTTGAACCTCCCGTATCTGGTATCCACCACTGCCGTGTATTATCATCGTAAAATTGAATTTTACGCATAACACTAGTATTATACCAGTCCGCGAATACGATGATACTTAATTCGTAGTCCAAAATATCATTTTTTAATTTAGTTATTTCGTCCGTGAAATATTCCTCCTCCGGATCAACAATTAATAGTGTCCCATAATTTGTGGCATTGAAACAGGTATACGGCGATCCCAGCACTTCAATGTAATACCCGGAACTTCGTAAATGTGTATACATATCTTTAAAATTTGTGTGGATATGATCCGCCCGCCAATCGAGCGGATCACTTTTAATTTTAAGATTATCACGAGGTAAATAACCTGGTGGGTATCTCAAACTATGAAACTGGTCCCACAGAATTCTTTTATGTCGAGCCGGCTTAGGTATAATTTTAATTTTTATTGGAAAGCTCACTGTTCCATTACGTGGCTCGGTTTGATTTTGTGTGGCTGGTGATTGAACTGTAAGGGTTATATGACCTTGAGCTATACCCTCAAAGTTATGTCCGGCCTCATTCACCGCGATCCGAATACCCATCCAACCAGACCAGGGCCACAATTCTTCTGAATATGTTATTGAAACGTTTAGTAAATTACCATTATGAGTGGTGTACGGATGCCAAGTTGGACGGTTGATCTGCAAATTGAAAGATATTAGTAGCACAGGCAATAAAATCTCGGCGATTTTCTAACATACAATTTTTCCGGTGACACTCATTCCATTCAAAATTGTTACATTTGCTATTACCGGAGTACTTGTGTAAAATAAAGACTGAGTATTATATGGCCACATATAGTCTTCCGTAAAATCTAAATAGCTTGGACTTAGCGTCACCTTTGGTACGTAAGTAGATAATATTTGCATACTTTTGAGAATATTTAATTTCCCGTGCCCCTGTTCAAACATATTGTTGTCCGGTAACCGAGTGGCACCTTCTATTAAAGCCTGCTTTATAGAAGATGGATTTAAAATATCTCTAAAATAATTTAAAAAAATAAAATTTTAATGGTTTAATGTTAATGAAATTTCGGGATAGATTTACATTTTATGTAGCACACCGCTTGCAATCAATGCAACAGCTCCAGCTACGACCGGGGATGCAACCGATGTACCAGATAACGATCGACATCCACCTTGTACGTTACTTCCCTTTACTTGACTGCCATAGGTTACAATATCCGGTTTTAATCGTCCGTAACCATAAGGCAATTCCCATGTTGTCATACCACGCGAACTAAATTTTGCAATATTTTCTTCAAAATTTATTCCACCCACTCCTATAACATCGCTCTGATCTCCTGGATTATTTAATGTACCATACAATGGTCCATCATTTCCAATAGCCGAAATCATTACAACTTTGTTGGCTGTGAGTTCAAGTACTTTATCAACGAATGGATGATCCAAAAAATCGGGTCCTCCAATACTTAAATTTAGCACGTTAATTTTCTTTAAAATTGCATAATTAAACGCGTCTAGGAACCAAGATGTATACGACACTTGATTATTTGTAAATACACGATAGATATGTAATTCGGCGTCGGGTGCAAATCCCAGACACTCTTTCGACGATGATATAACGCCGGCCACAAAAGTACCATGACTTACACCGTCGTCCAATGATTTTTCATTGGTCCAGTTGGTTCGCTCCTTCACTCGCTTAAAATGCGGATGATTTTTAGATAGACCCGTATCAAATACAGCTACTTTAATTCCTTTACCAGTAATCCCCATTTTCCATAGTACATCAGCTTTAAGCATTTGAGTAATTTGCCGGGGTACAGCACGCAACAGCCGCCGATTGGAATGTCTTGGGTCGTAACCATCCTTAGCCACATTATTATTTGTATGATTCTCGTCGTTAGAGTTAGATAGGCCACGGCGAAAATTTTTGAACATATCTGAATCATTATGCGCCTGGTGAACGTTTCGTGATGTATCATTTTTAGTAGAATTTTCATCTTGAAATAGTTTTTCTAGAAATTCCTGGATAAATTGATCTTCTGGGTCATCTTCTGCTTCCACATTATCACCGCTGTCGCTATTTACCTCTTCAACCTTTTTCGACGGATCCGTTTCGATAGGAACATATTTCAGCGAGCGATGTACCATTCGCTGGGGCGTAACATTTCTTATTGCGGGATGTTGCTTCAATGCCGTTATACCTAAAAGTAGAGAGGTAAACGAACATCGCAAATGAGTAATTAACGTTATTAAAACAAAAGTATTATTTGGTATTTTTGAATATGTTGACATTTTATTTATTTAAATTTCGTTTATCGTGGCATTTGCTTAACGCAAGCAAATATATTTGTGTGTGTTATACATGAGCACGACAAAAAAAATTTGGATTAAGCTAACCATACATATATTTTGTCTAAACAAATTTTAGAAAGAGTCCATCATTTACTATTGTTCCAAACGTTACAAGATTTGAAGATGTAATACTGCTTTCTCTGCAGGTAAGAATAAAAGCATCTTTCAACCAGATCTTCTAAATTCAATATTTTTTTTCATCATTATATTCAATGTGAAACTTTTTGAGTGACACATACACTTGGCACTTACAGGTGTAAAACTTATTTTTGGAGCAAGGTCTAATTTGGTATGGCTTCCATCTTTTGTTAAATATTATTTTAGTTGCTGCCAACCGATCGGATGATGCAACCGCTACTGGATCTCTATGAAAATATTCAAAATCTAAATATCATCGCTAGACTAATTCATCATTTCGAAATTAAATACATAGCTTCTTCTTATCATAACAAATACTTAATACTTTCGAAAAATCAAAACAACCCATAAATCAATCAATCTTCGTCCCAATAACATAATTTCATATTTTAACCTTAAGCCGCAAAACTTTGGTTTGTTGACACGTCAATATTTGGATTAGGAAAAGAACGGCTGTTTCTGCATATATGTACACTGAATTTTGTACAATTATATTAGATCGAAATTGTTCGGGATAGAACCGCGCTAACCTTGGATCCGGAAACAATTTTGTTTTATTGTACAAACTGCTGCCTGCTTAATGATAACTTGGCTCGCTCACACAACTCAGACCTAGAAAATGGGAAATAGTTGTTTGTTTCAGACACAGATAAAAGAGGTTAAACTGATTAAACAAATTTAGAATAAAATTTAATCCATTACAATTATGCTGCGGTTTTGGCTAATAATAATTTTATTATTGATAAGACGGCTTATTTATATATAATAAGAATTTGGTATGCGCGTATGAAGAGATTTGATTAAGAAGAGAGTTGAGTTTTAATTTTATAATTTTTTTTTATCCTCCAAGAAAATCAACGAAAGACCGAGTTTGAGACCTGTTAATGGTCGATCCAAATTAATTATATATGTACGAGAGTACGTAAGCCATATTTTTTGTTTTTCTTATCTAGGGAAACAGAAGCGAAACGAGAGTAATTAGGGCTCGGGGATGAGTTACGAGATGCTGCCTAATGCAACAAATGGATCACTCTAAAAAAACTACATTTTTGCATATAAGACATTGCAATTAAAGAGGTAGATTATAGTGAAACCGGAAATTTGGTCGCCGAAATCCTGGTTACTCAAGCAATTTGATCAAGTGAACTTTACACGGCCAGTAATAATGTCATTACCTTAACCAGCATTGCTTAAAAAACTCGTATTTCCACAAAAATTTTACTTTTAAATGTGACACATGAAAAACGTTATGCAAGCTATTTAGCTTTTGAAATATAAGGATTTGATCATACTGAGGTAATACCAGGTAGATACCGTTCCTCATACTCATCATCATACAAATCAAATTGTATCTGAATCGGTAACAGCATAGCCGAGTTTTATCAAGAAAGACAATTTCAAAGCATCACCCAAAATTCGAGTAAGAATTCGTATTCCAACAGTGTGACTTGATTTTAAGAAAAACTTACGTTTATATTTCTCATTTAATAATTTTTTGTCGTTGTTTGATGACACGGTACTGAATAACTAATTTATGAAAAGTCGCATCACTTTCCCAAATGATCCGGCCAGTAACTGTCCACAAACGAAGACTAGTGTGCGATTTGTCTCTCTATTCCATGAATATACAGACAAAATGGACGAGGAGCACATGTCGAACATGTCATATGATAACATCTGTTTACAGGTCACTGGAGTTATGTGGTTTAATGGTTTTGTTAGTGAAAGTAACGAATGTGTGGTGCGCGATAATTCATATTCGTTTGTGCAATGGGATGTTATAATTAGAAATGCCAATTGGCTTCCGTTCTATTATTTATATGAACAGTACCGCGTCTACAGTACAAAAGTTAAAATAGAAATGGAAGCTTGCACGTGATCACGGGTTTCAATTCATTATTTGACGGACAAAATCCATTTTTGTATTGAAATTGATGAGTTTTGTGGGTGAGTGTGTTGCACGATTAGTGGTAGTTCTCTGAGTTTGAGTGCCTACTATGACGTGTGTGAGTGCCTACTATAGTTAATTTTGTACATATGGTGGTGTGGTGCTTGTTATGAATGGTCCAGAACAGGTAGATAGCACGATTGTTATTTGCGTGGTTATGCCTGCGCTCGACTGGCGTTTTGTTTGAGTTTTTGAGTTTTCCGGTATTGTATGGGCCCCGGGTTTTGTCAGCGTGGGTCGCTCTATCGGCAGATTGACAGTTTGGTGTGGTTTTTGGTCTGGTGGAATCATCGGCCCGTATTTTTTTCGAAATGAAGCTGGTAACACCGTTACTGTCAATGGAGATCGGTATAGATCGATGATAACCAATTTTTTATGGCCGAAATTGGATGAAGTTGATCTTGACAACATTTGGTTCCAACAAGACGGGGCTATGTGCCACACAGCAAGTGCAACAATTGAATTATTGCGAGAAAAGTTTGGAGATTCGATTATTTCAAGAAATTGTGATATTGAATGGCCTCCAAGAAGTTGTGATTTAATACCATTAGAATATTTCTTGTGGGGTTATTTGAAGTTATTGGTCTTTAGCAATAAACCAAACTCTCTTCAAGATTTACAAGTCAATATTGAACGTGCTATTCATGACATACGACTTGATTTAGTGGAAAAAGTGATCGAAAATTGGGTCGATTGTACTTCACATTAAATAAAAAACATTTCAATTTCCTTAACAATTAGTGTGTTTTTTTTTTAATAAATCATATCACTCTTATTGGAAAACCCTATATAAAAATAAATAAAAACTATGGTAGGTGAGTGCTCGTGGGAATGTGCAATTGAGTATGTTTTTAGAGGCATTTGAAATGTTTTCAATGACTAACAAGTCGTAAACATTGCGAATGTCATTAAAAATAATATTTTGTCTATAAAAACCGAAATTCTTAAATTAATTAATACAGACGAATTTCAAAATTCTTAATTATATCTTAATTTGATTTTCGGAAATCTCTTAGTGTTAATTTTTTGATCTTCTAGAACCATGGCATTTTTTTAATTTAATCTAATTTTAAGTTTCAGGAGAATATAAATTAATATATGTTTGTGATGACGTATAGACAAATGAATTAATTTAAGTTTCAGTTGTTCGGAGCAGATTTGGTTAAATTGGTTAAACCCAAAAGTATTATTTGATAATAAATTTCAGGAAATCTCCAGATACGAAATTACATAAAAATTTTGTTTCTAGGTAGGTTGCTGATATAAAGAAGAAATTAATGAAAAAAATATTTCTAGTAGATTAGAACTGTGTTGTCTTAAGCCGAATGATCGTTAGGTGTCTGAAACCGGGTCGTTCCAATGTAAAAAGGCTGTCCAGTTTTTGGTTCAATTAATCATTGATTTAAGCACGAGTAGCAGTAGGCCCCATTCTTGAAATCGGTTGAAATTTCTCCAATCAGAATACAATTTGCTTTGAAATTTAATTTACAAATCTTTTCATTTTAATCATTTTTTCGTAAATGCTATTACAAAAATCACTGGAAACACAATTTATGAAAAAAGCTTAAGTAGGAAGTTTCACTCCGCTGTACATGGACCAAATTTCTACTGAAAAATAGTTTCTTTTGTCAAAAATCGTCATTTCCGCTAAAATTTTGGAAAACTAATTTGGACCGGTATTAATTGGTTAGATAGTGTTAGTTCATAGCCGTTTTTTCGTAAATTATATTTACTTTTAAAAATACATGCAAAAAACGAAAAAGCTTCTATTGAAGTTGTTACTTGTGGTGGAAAAATGAAACGGTTCCTATGGAAGCGATTACTTCCGCCTGATATGCAGCTAACGGGTATTTCAGTAAGGACGCTCGATTTTTAAATGTATAAATAAAACACATCGCTCAAATGTCCGCCAAGGGCTTTGCTTGGTGACAACTATTTGGGATGGCGTTCGTTGTGTTGATTTTGAGGGCATCAGTTGTTTGCACTTTATTCGGATAGACCTGCGAAACGGAAAAGTGTAAAGGCCGCCTGAGATAACGCTCGTGCAGAACGTACATTGTGGCGCTGTGTGGCACGTATCATTGTCCTGTTGGAACCACATGTCGTCGGTATCCATATCAATTAGGTTAGGTCACAAGAAGTTGCTTATCGTCGATCTGTAGCGCTCGCTGTTCACGGTTATGGCAATGCCAGCTTCGTTTTGGAGGAAGTACGGCTCGAAAATTCCGTCAGACCAAAATCCGCACCAAACAGTGATTTTATCAGGATGCATTTGGGGCTGGTGTATCTCCTTGATTGGTATCGCACCAAGTCCGCAATTTGCTTGTTCACATATCCATTCAGCCAAGGGCAAGATGATTTTTTGGCGAAATTTGGGTCAACTTTCACCTGCTACAGAGCCCAATCAGCGAACACACACCGTTGTAAGTTGGATTTTATACGTGTACAGACCAAAGTCCCGATGCAAAATTCGAAGTTAAAATCGAAAAAATGCCAAGTTGCTATGAACGACGAGAAATTGACTGCCTCGGGTTTTCCCCTACACTCTCAGGAGCGACAGCGATGTTTTCAGCAGACCTTGCGTTTCAGTGATTACCCTGTGCTAGTTGAAAAATGTGATAAGCTGGGCACCCAGGGGGTAAACCTAATTCGAGTATGCTGAATTCAATGGTGCTAGTCCGATTTCAAAGTTAGTCCCCATTTTTAGATATAGCTTTCGACATGTTTTGGGTCTGAGTCAAAAATTTGTCAAAATACATATACTCATTTTCACTTTGATAACTCTTGAACCACTAGGATTATATCAGAACCGAAAAACCACATCCACCATATATGTGTGGTTAACTTAGGCCAAGGTTAGGTTAGGTTACGTTGGAGTGGCCCGATGTGATTTAACAAGATCCTATTTCCCCTTTACCCCTGTTCAAAACCATTCGGAGCTACGTAGCGCAAAATATCTCGTACTCCACAGTCCGCTAGATCTGAACGGCTGGCTATACAGTACATGCCCTATACAGGCATGCTATACAGTACATGCCCTACCTATGCCTTCTGTATGATAGTGTCGGACACGAGCATAGGAAGTTATTTGAAGTCTCTTCCACCTCTTCGTCCATGTAACTTCTACAAAGTCATTCAACTGTAGACCCAGCCTTCTCGCATGTTCCCCAAAAAGAGTCAGTTTTGGCAAAAGCCTTTCACAGAAGACTCCGGCTCCTACCCTGCCATCTAGAGAAAGATGGGTCCACCTGTACAGAGATCCGTATACACAGGTAAGGCTAAATACAACTAGAGGTCGACATACTTAGGCCAAACAGGACGCTCATTTCAAATAAGATACAAAGAACACACGAATGGCATAACCAAATTTAAAAAAAAGTACATAAGATCAAGTTTCACACAACACATAAAAACTGAAAATCATAGGTACACTAAATTCAATAAAAATTTCAGCACAGAATCAAAAAAGGACAGAAATGAAATAGGTTAGAAGATCTTGGTATAAATTTTAGGCACAATTTGACCCATGACTCATGAAAATAAAAATATTTATGGAGAAAAGCCGATAACTATGGCTTGAGATATATAAGACAATGCACAATGTAACACATAACACATGAAAAACGCCCAGTCGTAACTTTTTGTCACCACCAGGAATCGAACCCAGGACCCCCGAATTACATAGCAAGCGCTCTACTTACTATGCTATCGAGGGCGACAGAGAGACATATGTATACTGTACGTATACAAATTTCTCATGAGTCATGGAGTCAAATTACGGCCAAAATTCACACAAAAAACAAACAAAAATTTACGACTTATTTGAGGTAGATACTCGATCTGCTAGCAAGCAAACAATTTACTAGCCAAAATCCTGACTACTCAATCAATTTTACAAAGGAAATTTATATTTCAAATTACATTTTCAATACGCTTTTTGTATTTTTTGTGCGATTGCACAGTAGAACAACACAAAATTTGTTGTTAAATTTATGAAGCCGTAAATTTTACTGTAATATCGCAAAAATAAACAAAAATTTTATGAAAAATGTATTTTGAAATTTAAATTTCCTTGGTAAAATTGATTGAGTAGTCAGGATTTTGGCCAGCAAATTGCTTGCTTGCTAGCGGATCGAGTATCTACTCCATTATCCATAACTTAAAAACAAAGGAGGTGCGAAAAAGAAGCGCCTAGCAACAGTATATAAACAGCTTCAACATAATTTATGTAATACATAGTGGTAAAAAATAAACCGAAGACGAGATTATTCTCGAAACCGATATTTCTAGAGTTAAAAAATTTGCATAATAAGTAAGAACGAAGTAATTAAGAATGTTCTCAGAATTAATCGATCCGATGATTAGCGCCAATATATTGAAAATATGCTGACTGCTTTTCATAATATAAACGTTCGAATGTCATTGAGAAACATTTTTTGTCACGTGGAAGAATTCGCCGAACACTAACCAACCAAATCCGATGAGCACGGCGAGCGTTTTCACCAAGTGACGGCAAGGCTCAAACAGTGGTACTTACATCGGAAAAAAGCTACATGCACTCTTGGGTGACATTTATAGGGGAATTTGCAAGAGGAAGAAGATCCCGAAGAAGACACGAATTAAAATTAAAAAAGTTAAGAAAAATCACCATAAAATCAACGGAATCGATTATATTTTCTGTTACATAGATGAGATGTTTATTCGATCGATTTCAATCGATTTAAATTCAATAAATGGACAAAAAATGATAAATTAGGAGTTTTTCGTCGAAATGAAAAGAAAAAAAAATAACACAAAACTGTGAATGTAGATGTGGTTTTTCGGTCTTGATTTGTTGGGCAAAGTTGTTTGTCTTGGCTTGCGCGACAACTTTGCTGAAGAAAGCAAAACGGAAATCTTAATGGTTCAAGAGTTATCAACGTGAAAATGAGTATATTTTGACAAATTTTTGACTCAGAGTCAAAACATAACCAAAGCGATATCTCAAAAATGGGGACTAACTTTGAAATGGGACTAGCACCATTGAAATCAGAATACTTGAATTAGGTTTACCCCCTGGGTGCCCAGCTTGTCACAAAAAATAAGTTTGCGATTCAAGCACAGTGTTATTTGTCAAACCGGTTGGCTCGAATTTGGCCACCAAACGTCGAATAGTCGACTCGGCAGGGCGGTTTTGGCGATGATAAAAATGACGTATTGCGAGGAACGTTTCTCAAACGGAGCACTGATTTTGAAAATAAATTTTGATGATTTGCAAACGTTATTCAACGCTCAAACCTTTCATAGTGATTTAACTTATGTACACTATTGAACAATTCACAACAAATCTTACAGGTGTTGCCTTAACAACATGGTTGCTATAACCTAACAAATTTCGAGCGTCCTTATTGAAAGACCCTTTATAAGACATTACCTGTTTGAAATTGAATTACAATCCAAGCAAGGCTTTATGCAACTGTTCCTCAAAAAGTGTTATCGCTATAATAAGTGAAGCTTTCAAAACTTTCGGATGTGAATCAAACCAATGGTTTGAATCAAAAATGAAATGTCTGTTAACTGCAACATGTGACACATGACGAGGTTATACATTTATTCTCTCACGAATGAGTTCTACCAGTTTCAACAATAATTTGAATTTGAATAACACGGATCGTTTGAAGCAATGACATCAATCTCATGAGTCCTAGATTATTATCACTGTCGCTGAGATTTTGTTGAGCGTGTTTATGCGAAGCGCAGCAGGCTGACCAACTGAAGAAGGATGCAAGCCAAAATGGCAGCAACAGATTGAGCGGATCTACAAGGGTTGAGAGTGAACACCAACTCGAATTAACGGGCGCAACGAGTAACATGGAAGAAGTAAAGAAATAACCATTTAAATCATATTTTACACATAAGTATTTTGATTTTTGTTAGTAAGGAGTATGTAACATAAATGTATTGATAACTGATAATTATAAAGGACCAAAAGCGTGTCATACTCAATGGCGCCTAGTTTGAAATAATTTAAAATAACGAATTGGTTGGCACTGAAGATGAATATGTGTGAAGAATATAATTAGTGAAAGCACATACTTGCCCCTACATTAATAATTCAACTTAGAAAGTTTATGGCACCGAATAAATCATATTAGTAATTAACTAATGATAAAAAACATGTCGAAAAATAAATGGTATTTAAATTCCGTCAATTAATATAACGAACGCTTAGTGGACAAAAGATTTGATTTTAGACGAATAAAGTGTCATATCAAGTAATTATTTAAAATATATTTAAATAAACTACTGTTCTTTGGTTTTACAAGGCAAATAACAATATTATTATTTATTTAAAATAGTTCTAACTTCAAATGAATTATTCATAATCAATAATCAACCATCACGGCCCTGTACATTAATTACTGCTCCCCTTTACAATTAACCAAAACATATTTCTAAACTTAGTGGAATATGTAGTTTGCTATCGGTAATAAAAGAGCTGAACAAATTTTTTGTAGGTAACATGAATTTGTAATCCAAAAACATACATTTAGTTTGTGTATTAAAGCGCTAACGCGATAATAAGTTGCGTGATATATTTATATTTCGATGCTGTCACACATGTACAGCTGACATCCAGGTTCGGTAAAAATTTCAAATTTAATATATACAAAAATTTATTATAAATGGGTAAGTTTACAGGCGTCTTTTATATTCTTATTAAATATAAAACTATTACGGGAGTGGTGAAAATGATTTTCATTGGAAACGTTTGAAATGGAAATTTATAAGAATTTCAAGTTACCGAATACGCAAATACACGTTTAAGATTTATTACTTTAGAATGGTAATTTTACACAACATTATATGAAATCGCGATTCTTTGATGATCTTAAAACAATACCAGATCTACATGCTCGTAAAACTATATCATAAAGAAAACGATCATAAAATTTCAGTTAAAATTTATGCGGTCAGTAATACTACCCAAAATTTGCGACTTAAACATTAAATTAGCCGGAACACGTTTTACTTGGTATTAATATTTTTACATTGATTGTTATTATTATAAAAGGTATGTGCGGGGTTTGGTATTATGTTTGGAAGCCGGTTTATAATCACTTAACTATATACATTTATCATGAATGGAAATATAAACTATTTGCGTATGTTATGTGTCATTCACCCAGTTACGCATTACTATAGCTAACAAATCTCAGAATTTATTTTATCTACTCGGAATTTGAATATTCTTATCATGGTGTAAATGATATTCAAAAAAGATTTCCCCACCATGGTCAAAATAAGAACGAACGGAAATTGATAAAATATCAATTCGCATAGGTATAAATATTATGCGTGACCAATTGCAGATAGTGTACCTTGAAACGGAAGTCATTCTCAGTACATTTAAAAACATAATGTTTTTAAGTATATAGTTGTATGAAAATATTTCGGATTAACAATACGCTGACGTACGTAAATCGTTTTAACTATAGGAATGTTGCTTGCTTATCAGTCATACAAATACATAAAAGAGAAATATGCCAAACAAACGCGGCTACACCGACATTCCCCACACGAAGTGTAGACTTCAATGTTCCAAAACTTAAAATTTTTATTATTGGCACCTTAGTCACCATCAAACTAGACCATATCGTGAATTCCATCGGAGTAAAGTAGACCGAACTGTGGAACAAGCTTTTGTAAAAACTAGTGTCTCAAACGAGATTGTGGGCCAGTGCCAAATACTATTGGTAGGCAAAAAAGCAAATACCGAATTACCGTATATGTATTTGTCCTCGCTCGGTTCTATGTGATCTGTTTTGGGGCTCAAGGATCACCCGCGGTTATGCTTTTTACGTCCTTACTTTACGCCTCCCGGCCAACTCGAGGATGTACGGCTGGCTTACCGATTTAAGACCATCTGCAGATTATCATACTCCTATACTGGCAAGGAAGATGGGCCGGCCCTGATCTTGCCCCTATCTATCGGGATTCGAACACGGTACCTCCCGATCCAAACGTCAAAGTTTTAACCACTGTGCCATTTGGTCGGTATTTTTTGGACTGCTGAGAAAAAACCTTTTAATTTTTTAAATGATGCAAATTGATCATGATGCAATCGTAATTTTTCATTATCATCCTTCTTCATCATATCGTTTCATTTTTTAACATAGTGCAATGCAAAAACCTCTTTAACCGATCCAAATAGTAATGTTATATTGTACTAAAAGGCGACTGACTACGGTTGCGACAACCTCCTAATTAGGACGTGTCCGATTTCTGTAATAAATAATTTCCACGTGATAATTTTGACATTAGAAGAATAATTTTCTCTTCCGTATAACCAATGAGTTCATTTGCAATTTTCGTTTTCAAGGCAACTGAAGCTTATTTTGAATTAAACACTAAATTAAGTAAGTATGTTAATTCAATTTAAAAATTAATCATTTGTTGAATTCATAATTATGAATATGGCAATTCAAAATATGGTGCATTCCCAATGTGAATAAAATATCATTCAAAAATTATTTCGGTTGTATCAAAAAATATAACGCACAGCTGCTGTAATAATTTGGTTGCATTCAGCCAAATGTCAAAATTATTACAGTAGAAATAATTATCATGATAGTCGGATGGGTCCTAAATAAAAATTTGTCAGCCAGGGCCGATCTGGTGAATATGTTCATACGCTTGATGGAACAGCCTTTCCGTGAATTTCAAATTGAGCTGTTTTTCGATGAACAGCTTTATTTAACTATCCTAAAAAACAGATGACATCGCCTTCGCGGTTTATAAAAATGTCGTCGCCTTTTGCCGAACAGGTTTAATTTTTCCAGTTGCAGTTGAAAATTATGGTGAAGAATCCCCGTAAACGGCATCCGGCAACTCGGAAGTAATTTCTACAGTCGCCCTTTCAAATGTGCAAGAACTTAATCGCGACATTTGTGTCTTCAATCGACTTCATACAAAAATTAACGATTTTAGTAATATAAACTGGGTTTGACGCGTAACACCATCGTCTTTTTGAAGCTAAACTCATTGCAAACACATATACTGCACGCGTATGTGAAGACTTGAACTATCGATAATTTGCGGTTCTCTTACTCTCATAGTCTCAAAAAGACCAAAATTAACGTATGCAGTTGGCCAAAAATAGCATTTTAAGCTAAATCATATGAAAGAAATCATCACTTTGTTACATAGCAACGTGGACCGATAAACTGATACGGTAGTTAGTTATCAAAACAAAAATTCAATTGCTGTGTTTGGCAGATTTTCCCCGCCATATTTTACTGGCAGATTACATCCCTCGTATAGTAAGAAGCGCCGTATGTTATACAGAGTGGGCCATCTATCGGTTTGTTTTTAAATCATAGGATATGGCAACAATTTTGGAATTTGCTTGAAATTTGTATACCTCGTCAGTCTGATAGTCAGGAAACAAACATGTTTTCGCTTAAGGAGTGTTTCGAAATATTGAAAATTTATTGTGTCAATATTGTGTAGCCGAAACCATGCTAATTTTGAAAAGAAATATGGGTCGTGAAAAAAAGCCAAGCGGAAACGCTGTAATAAAATTGGAGAAGCAATTTCGTGAGACAGGCTATTGGATGATAAAGGGATTTCCAATAAGAAGTTCCATTTTGATATTAAAAAAACGAGTATTTTTTAAGAGAAATCAAAGAATATTTATTTCATTGTAAAGAGGAGGGATTAACATTTGAATACGATATCAGCTAAATGGTCGTCACGGCTACGCTTGCAGCACCATATCCTTTTCATGAAATTTTCCATAACCAATTCGCACATTTGCGACTGTATATACTTGATTCCACTCGTATACACACGAATTCCATCTTTAAGGTTTTGTATTGATTGGGGAGCATTGACCACATCAATATCTTCCAATTCCGGCCATAAAAAATCATTAATCATAGCTCCGTAGCGCAATCCATTCACCGTAACAGTTGTACCAGCCTCATTTAAGGTCCAAGTAAGGTCCAATCACACCGCTAGCCCAAAAACCGCACCAAACAATTACACGTTGAGGATGGAGAGGCTTTTCAACAATCATTCTTGGATTTTCCGAGCCCCAAATGCGACAATTATGTTTATTAGCATAGCCTCCGAGGTGAAAATGGGCCTCATCACTGAAGATGATTTTTCGATGAAAACCGGATCATTTTAATGCATTTGAAGGACGTTTATGGTGATCGACCGGCTGGAGTTCTTGTGTTAACTGAACTTTAAAAGCCTTAAGACCTAATTTCTTTATGCAAAATACGGTGTAATGTCGTTTGTGGAATGTTTAATTCCAAAGATCGACGAGAAATCGACAAACCTAGGTTTTCGTCAACACTACGAGATACAGCAGCAATATTCTCTGTTGTTCTTGAGCGACGCACACGTTTTCGATTCTTCACATCACTAATTTGTCCCAACAGCTCAAATTTGTCCACCCGTTTCAATATTGCCAGCCGAGAAGGTGCTTCACGACGATCCAAAAGTGCTTTAGTTTTGCGAACTGCGTGACTGCAAAATTTTCACCATTTTTGTAGTGAAGTTTAACAATTTCAATGCGTTGTTGGAGCGTGTATCGTACCATTTTTAGTAATGGCGTAGTTTTTACTTGTCAAATGTCGAAATTAACAGCTGCCCAAATAGCAGACTATTCAAAATGAAACCTCTTATTGGAAAACCCTGTAGAAGTGGTCCCCGAGCTCGGACAGTCCGCTCGCCCAAGAATATTGTGGCTGTGGTCCTTAGTGTAAAACAGAATACATCGACCTCAACCCGACGTTAATCGCAGCAACTGACCATTAGTCGCACAAGCCTTAGGAGAATACTGCACAAAGAGCTCGGATTATTTGTTTACAAGATCCAGATGACTCGATAAACAAGCAGAACTGCCGGTTTTTTGATTCGGACAGTCACACGTAATCGTAGAGAAGCCAATGTATCCACCAAGAGTCATTGTTTGGTGTGGATTTTGGAGTGATGGCTTAATTTTTCAATTTTTCTGGAAATACCGTTACCGTAAATGGCGACCGTTACAGAGCCATGCTGACCAACTTTTATGGTCTTAAATCGACGCTATGAATGTGAACAACCATTGGTTTCTATACACGATGGTGCCATACAAACCGACCGGTAATTGTGCGCCAAATTTGACAACCGAATAATCAGCTGTTTTGGAGATGTCAATTGGCCTGCGCGCGGAGCTGATTTGACACCGTTGGAGTTTTTTATAGGGTTTCGTTAAGAATAGTTGTTATGCGGATAATCCAGAGCAATCTCAGCTTTAAAATATAACATTGCGACATTTATTCAAGAAATAGGCGCGGAAATCATCGAAAAAGTTCGAAAACTAGACTCACAGGATGGCTTACTGTAAGGCCAGCAGAAGGAGACACATAAACGAAATTGATTTTCATTAGGAATTTCTTAATATTCCAGGTAAATTCAAAAATTCAGAAAAATAATAATTTCAATGGCAAACAAGGTTTAAAGTTTTGTTTGCCCATTTTCTACCACTCTAATGTCCTTTCGCCCATTAAAATGATTTTATTACATGATTGTTCCAACATACACCTACCGAGGATAAATCAGATCACGTCTTTAGATGATCTCTTCTTTCGATGGAGGAGATCATCAATAATATCCCGCACCATGACATAAAAATCATCGTGAGTGTACTTAATGCAAACATCGGTAAGAATGTAGAAAAGAAATCGCATATCGATCATAACAGCTTGCACCTCACCAGTCACAACAATGGCCAACGCGTTATCAAACAAAGTTACGTGAAGATGGATTAATGGAGGACCGGAAAACCAAATCGATCACGTCAGGATCTTTAACCCTTTGAGTGCTAAGAAGCGCTATACAAAAATTTGAGTCGTATTTTTATTACTACACACTCGAAAAATAAAATAAAATTGTTTTTGAAATAAAATGCCTCGAAAAATGAAATATATTTTTAAATTTCTATGTTCCTCTATAGTAGCGTGGCACTTTTAGCTACTTCTCTAAAAATCATGTTGGCACTCAAAGGGTTTAGAGACACTCCACCAGCATATCTTACCTTACCAGTATCATCTTCAAATATAACTGCAAACTGCCATCTAATAGGCAAGCACAACACTCCATCCACTGGAATAACTAATCATACTGCTTATCTAGAACGGCACAGTAATAACAAAGCCGAGAAGTCTGGTATGCAAAGTAATTAACGTTAAATTGGCAGCTTCACGATTCAAGGTAAACTTTAAACAGTATTCTGTTACTGTACTTGCACAGCAAGGTGCTCATATTTTACAATAACAATAAAAAAATATCGACACATTTAATTTAGGTGGATAGTTGCTATTATAATGCAGATAAGATATGTGGCTGACAACATCAAAGATAATGTGCAGTACAACAAAGCGAATGCTTGTGCTAATTGGAAGATGTTAGGGTCGATCTGTAACCGAAGATCTGCACTACTCATGATTCTGGCATTAAATTTAAATTTATAAATTGAATATTAGAGTACACCATTAATGGAGTTAATAACTCAACTGAAATTGATGATAATGCCCGGAACCTGAGTTAAAATAAAAAATTTCGAAAGCAGATTAAATGTGCACCAAACAGCCAGCAGCAAAATAATTTAGTCTTGTATTTGTAAGTACATATATAACTTATTCGTATTTTCTAACAAATGCGAACTAGCAAAATTGCTGAGTGTCATGATTTTATAAAACTTTATTAGAGAAAAACTAAATAGTAGACTCTTATCATTATTTGTTATCATTTAACGACAAACAAATGTTTGCGTACTCAACTGAAACAAAACATTATTTACGCGATAATTAATTAACAGCAAACACTTCGGCGCGGAGTGTGCATAATTTTAACTCTTTCACGTTATACTTCCTCATGAAATAATTATGTATCGTAGTTTTTGTTTGTATTGTGTTTTGCGGAATTTCAACTGATATGCTCATACTACCACAAAATCTGTGTACTACATAAGATTTTTGTGTAGATCATTACTTGTATGGCTCTGGATTATTTTTAGAATTTTCAACTCAAATAGCAAACATACAAACAGCACACATCAATTTTATTTTATTATAAGTAATTGCAAATAATTTAAACGATGTAGTAGTTATTTACTTAAATGACGAGACTCTGATTCCCAGATAATATTATGTCTTACATATCTAATGTTTGTATTGCCTCGGTTATGTTGGACAATTTTCAAACTATCGTTTGTCACAGATAAAACCTTCAGAATTTCTCAAAACATTTTATGTGAAAGTTAAAAATTAACAAAAGACAAATTTAATACCATCTATGCTTATAATCATTAATCAAACGTGCAGATTATTTGCGCATCACATCCGTAAATCAGTAAATGCTTAATATACATAATTTGAGAAGCTTGCCAAATTATATTGAAAGTTGTGTTCGTTAATAATATGAGATGAATATGAATAGCAATAATACATCGCATTTTATTGATGATAAACATGTTTATAAATCAATAAATGTTTGGATTATTTTTATACTTAATTTCGAATTTTGGCATGCTTGTACTTCAATTCAATTTGATTGTTGAGTTGACAGTGGAATATTTTGAGACATATACTTAATTCCAAATTGTAGAACAATCAATAAATTCCATAACGTTGCTACAATTTCGGCCTAATTTTATAATAACAATCAATTGAAGCCATACAACAAAACAAGAGTACATATCGACTAAAAAAAATAATTTCTTCGATATAAATTTGGGTAATTGAGAAACTTTGTTATCTTCCAGAAAACACCAATTTATTTTATTTAAATGTAAGTTCTATATTTCAATTGAATCCCATTTAAAATTAAATGTTCACGATCAAACATCAATAAATAAACCAATTTATAGCTCTATATATAAATTGATTCATAGCATAAGAAGTAAGAAGGTGACTAGAAAGCATCGAGTTCTCAGAAGTGTATTAGATATAAGTGTAGTAAAATTCAAAAAAATAATTAAAAATACGATCGCGATCACTAAATTTATTTCTATTTATATTATAACCGGGTACATACGGGAAAGCATTACTTTAATATAGGATCCAGAGACAGAATGTCGTCCCTCGTTTTTTTATTTGTAAACAATACAATTTTGATTGGATATAAATAGAGAATATTTATTTATAGACTTTGTCGCGGTACAACAAAATTTATGTAAGTGCGAGCTGAATATTTTTGAAATCCAATTTTAAGTGAATGTTAAATTAAATTACGATATATACAGGCTGCAGTCTCCAAAAATTTCAAACATTCAAGACACAATTATACTTGTTCTAACTTTTTTATAAAATCATCTTTCAAGATCGTATAAATAAGTGAGATGTTTAGTTTCAATGGGTTATAAATCGTTACAAAAATTTCTATTAGATTCTTATGACAAGAACCGTGACGATAAACAATCAACGTGCGTAAGGTGTGAAAATGTTTAATTAGAAAATGTTCACACATATTCTGATGAAATTAAATCCTAATTTATGGATTGTTGACCGTATTGCCCCGCTAATAGACTAACTAAATTTAACATATTTGTACATTTCATTCCTGTTCGAAATGTAAAAGGTACATTTCGCCGAACTTTAACTTAAAAAAGTTACAGGTGTTGTAATTCATGCGTGACTTTAGTTTATATATGTACATATTTAGTAAATAACATGCATTAGAACCGGTTCATCAGATATCACAGTATCGTCTAAATACTCACAGATAGATACCAATCCAATTATTAGACTTGACTCCATATCAACGCCTACTTCGTGTCGGTGTAACTCGATTCTAGCCAACGTGGCACTGAGAATTCTTCGCGGAAGCTAGGCCGGGCAGAAATCAGAGGGGATTACATAGATTACTTGTAAATAATGCATTTGTCTCATAACGAGCGGCTCTTTGGTTAGCAGCTCTGCGCCAGCAGGAGTGGTTTGATGAGTAGGCCTTGAATTTCTAAGGGGTTATTTGGAAATTCGATTCAAAAACGAGAGAACTCGTTCGAATCACATTCAATTCAATTTTGGATCTAATACTTTCGTTTTCGAATCGAATACCCAAATAGCCCCCCAGTGGAAAAAATTTAAAAATGTTCTTATTTGCTACAATTTGAATAAATAAGTATGCACAAATTTCTTATTAAACGTGGTAATGTCTAAATAGAATAAAACGTTTAAAATTAATTTTCAGTAAAACAAAAATCCTATTTGGACCTACAAAACTTTCAATATTCAAAAATACAATCGTTTTCCAGACAATTTCGGCCAAACAATTCTAAATTGTTATCTTTATCATACTTATGCTGTATGCCTGACTAATTGATGGTGGGTTCATACCAATTATTGAGATGTCTCTAACGTTCTACAAAGCAAAATGTTTGTGATATTTACTTCTAAAAAACAAGCTTACTTAAGATTTGGCAATCCGACGATTAGAAATAATTTGGAAATTGATAAGTCTTATTTTATTTAACAAATTTTAACAAGACATCAGTCGCATTTTGTGCCTTATACTTATGTCCGATTGGTATGAACTAGCCATCAAAAAGTTTTAGTCGACATTTTAAACTAAAAAATCAACGTCATAGCAATAGACTTCTTTTCGGTAGCTTCTTTTCCTTTATTTCTTCTGCTACAAACCCAAGGATTTTTTGGGTGAAATTCAGAAAGAACGTTTCTTTTCGCTTCTACACGTATTTTTAAAATGGAGATTTGTATAAAAATCAAACTAGACAACGTAATTTCAGGGGCTGCGGGCCAATAGTCGGATAAAAGATAATTTTTAGTAGTTTTTTTCGGTAAACTCATTTATTTTTGAAAAACTTTATGGTAAATTGATAGAAAAATCTGTACTAAAATCGATTTTTACCGTAGTAAATATTTTACCCGACAATTGGTATGCACTAAGGCTGCGGGCCAAAAGTCGGGTGAATCGTTTACTTGGTAAAAATCGGATTTCGGATGTGTGCCAAACTTAAGGTAAATCATTACTACGGTAAAAATCAGTTTTAGGATAGATTTTTCGATCAGTTTACTATAGAGTTTTTGAAAAATAAATGAATTTACCGAAAAATTTACTTAAAATTGACTTTTACCCGACTATTGGCCCGCAACCTAAGAATATTTGAATAATGGATGTAACTCCATTTCTTCTAAAACTAAAACTAATCGTTATCTGACAGATTAGTCATCTTCAAATAGAGACAAATAAGATTGATGTGAAATAATGATATAGGCTGTTTGCCAAACTTAAGGTAAAAGTCAATTTTAAGTAAATTTTTCGGTAAATTAATTTGCAAACTGATCGAACATCTGTCCTTAAACCGTTTTTTCCCGTAGTAAATGATTTACCTTAACCCTTTCGAACGCCATTTTTAAATAATATAGAGTACTTGATTAATTTTGAAACATTCTTTAAGAATTTCATTAATTTTTTGCCGGCCTAATCCCTTTTCCAGCGCCCCTGAAAATGTACAATATATTGTACAATGAGTTTCGAATAGTGTTTAATTGCTGTAAAAAAGAATTCTTTATTGCACATTCCATAACAGGTACTCTGTCAATTTATAATAATAAGAAATTATAAAAAATGAAATTATAAAATAAAATAAATTTAATTTCATCATAACTTTCATTACATTACAATAATGATTATTCAGTCGAGACAATGAACATTACATTGTTGATCACAATTACTTTTTGCTATGAAATTATTCAACAAATTGTGTACTTTATTTATGCAAAGGTAAACTTTACATTGTTTTCATTAGAAGAATATTCTTCTTATACAGTTTAAAAGTTTGCAGCGAGTGAGTTTCAACTTTTGGTCATGTGCGGCAACATGATCAATATCATCGAAACGAACATTTTCGATCGACCTTGTCTTGGGTTTGCATTTTTCGTTGAAATTTTGGTCAGCATGTTTTCCATAGAACTTTGACGTCCCCGTTTTTGGGATATCATCAAGTTCCTCGCATGAATAAAAGATTTGACAAGTTCAAGGCGAAATTCTAAAAGATGTTTAATATATTTTTGTTATGTTTCGTAACTCGCTACCTTGCCATACTCAAGCCAGCTTGAACAAATCACGACTTTCCGTCCACTTTCTTGATTGAATGAACACACGGTAATAGCTAATAAGCTGGTCGATCAGATCTAGGCCGCCTATGTTTCTGTTGTGTAACCGAACGATTTCAGATCAATTATGTGTTACTGTACTTACAGAAATGTATTTATTTTCAAATTTTTCCCATCTTTGACCTGTATTGATGAAGCCAACTCCCACAAAATACGATTCAAAATTTATTCCTTTACTATCTCGCCATTTAACCAGGAGGGTAGCTGTGCCATCACGACATGTTACCGAATAGAAAAACCTCGTTGTTCATTCATAATGTCCTTGTAGGACGTTATTGGTGGGTTAGCGAATCGGTTAATGTTAATGCGTACCGTACTAAGTTGCATTAATTCCTTATCTTCTCAAAATTTCAAATAGATTATAAGAGCTGAAAAAATTATGAAAAAATAAGTTGTACCCTTAATTTTGTAGTCTCTCTGCTAGCTTCAATACTACGCTGGCATCGAATCCGAAGCAACATAGACCGTGATGCCACACCGGTTTGGCCCCCCTTCATATATTATTTTACAATCGCCCTTTAAAAGGAATTTTTTGTTCATTGATGCAGATATTTTCCTCCACATTCATCGCCAAACATAGCGCACGAACTGCATCGATCAAATACATAGTATTGTAAAACTTATCCGAGCAGTTTTTCGGGCGTTCTACATTATCAGCGACATATACACATTACCTACACACACACACACACACATTACACTACATTATCGGCTCTTTACTGGACATTAGTATGTGTAACCGAACAATGTTTTTATTTCGTTTGCATTCGGTGGTTTCTATCCAGTAGCGTTTTTTGCTGGTTGTATTGGTTAGTGTGAAAGACATATTTTTCGAATAATTCATTAGAGATATTTCTTAAAAAATAATTTATAGGGGTTAAAACATTCTTTCTATCTTAGGAGGCTCAATAAATACAGCCACCGTGGGCTCGGATTACTTCCGCCGCCATTGAATGCCGTTATTTATAAAGCAATATTTATGTACAATATATTGTACCCATCGTTTGAAACCCCATGTAAAATATATTGCACAGGTGTTTTAGCACCGTTAAATAATTTATTTTAAGTTTCAATTTTCACTAAATTTGTTAAATAAATATAATTCCTATATTCTAAATTAAAAATCAATAAGCCAAATGACATTTTAGAATTTATTTACAGAAATAATAGCTAAATACAAATCTCTTAACAACAAGAAAAGCACACAACCTTACACGATTAGAACTGCCATAAGACTAATTTTTATGATTGTTCTAAAATTCACAACACTGAAACAATAGAAAGTATATAAAGACAAATGAATTTACACACATTTCTGAAGCAAAAAATTTGTATTACGCCTGCTAGGTGCGTTCCAAATCGATGTACAATATATTGTGCAAGACGTTCGAAAGGGTTAAGTTTGACACACAGTCAAACTTGTATGAACAATTTTTGGGATATGAAAGTATCGTGATTTCCATACATTTTTTTATATTTAGCAAATGCAATACGGTCAATTAGATATTGTATATGGTCAATTACAAAAACAATCGCATTACAAGTTAACCCTTTTGGATTTTGGATTTATACTAAATTATTAAAACTGATATTTCAAACTACAAAATCGACATAAATTTTATAATGTTTGAAAAATAAAATTAAAATATTAATAAAATCACGAAATATGCAAATATACTTACATAGGAACAAACATTTTTAATTACAAACTTTGAAGCCAAAAACTAAATCCGAAAAGGACTGTTGATTTGGAAAATTATAGACCCAAAATAAATCCTAATTCATTTTTACCAATGCAAAACGCTTATTATTATCTTTTTAAAAATTAGTATTATTAATCGCAATCTCGAAATTTTAACATTCTTATTACCGTAAATCCGGCCATGCTTCCCGGAGTATAACAAAAATATTTTATACTGCTAAGCTAGGTCTATCTAGCAATCCACTAAAACCAATAACCAGCAATACGAACATATCAAGACGTATTGCAAACGATAATTGAACAGGCATTCTTGATAGCAGTAGTCAGCCGAGACGTTGACAACTCTGAGAGATTAAAATAAAAAAAGAATTCATGGAAAATATTCTACAAAATTCAAGGAGAAAGAAGCACCATCGTGATCCATTATACAACCATTCTATTCAGGAAGTAGGCAATGCAATGCCGGACGCTAAAAAATTACCGGTATTTCAATACATTTTTGACGAAATACTGGTATATCGTTAAGTAATTACCGTTAAGTAATATAATTATTATTATATTAAATAATACGGTACCAAGATTAGCTTTAGCTTTAACTGTTTACTATAAGATAGGGGTTTACCCCTTTACTATAGGCACTAGAAAATCAAGGATATGTCGTAGAAACTGCTTAACAAAGGTTTCTGATTTCTGTAAATTTCTGTTAAAAATAAAATGCCTTGTAAAGAGAAATTTCATTTTCATTGTTACAACTGCATTTTGGCCAACTAAAAATCATCAATTTTGTACATTTAATTTGCAGTCCAGTCCAAGACGTAATTCGAATAATCAATATGTAAGTATAAAAAGGATACTATTTTAACTTTAGAAAGATACCAATCCATTTCTAGTTACCGAATAAATTGTTTATATTTATGTTGTTCATGGTGATTTTTTATTTCTTTTTCACGCGAGAGTTACTTAATTTAATGGACCTGTTTCAAGGTTTTTCACAATTATTTTACAACATTAGCAAATAGGTAGCCAAGTGACAGCACAGAACCTAATCCGATTCCGACAATTTTTAAAAAATCTCATAGGCCCGTTCCGTACACGGCTTCAAAAGACCGGCTTCACCTTCGCCTCTTTCTCCTTTTACCTATAAAATCGATCTGCGATATAAAATTTTTCGGTGAAGCCGAGCTAACTAACACAAAAAAAATGAAAATAAAAAAATTAAAGGCCATTTTTGAGATGTAGATTTTTCTTTAAATTTTATTTTCGAAAGAGTAAAATAAATACAAAAAAATTTGGTGTTTTAATATAAAATAAGGGTTTAAATTAGCAATAAAAAATCTATTACGACTTAGTTTGAAGCCAGAAGCTGAAGGCGTGTGTCGAATGGCCCATAAGATACAATTTTCGAAGCTAAACGATAGGCTAAAGTAAGGCAAATCAACGTTATTTTTACATTCATAAAATGTCCTTGAAAACGGAGTGTCAAGAAGAGTTTTTCTTGATTGTGGCCATAAAATTTTATTGGCTTATACAATACATTTAAACTATATTTAATTTAATTTGCATCATATTATGTCACTGTCGCAATTGTGTATAGTAAACTAAATGTAGTATATATCTTTCTTTAAAAGCGGATTCAGTGTTGCGTTCTTTCGTTCCTTCATTCCTTCTGATTATTTTTTTAAATCAATCCAAGTTGACGAAAAAAATTCACAAGAAAAAAAAACTTCATTTATAACCGATGAAATTGGTTTAAAAAATTTCAGAAGGAAGGAATGAACGAAAGAACGCAACACTGAATCCATCTTAAGTGTATTGTATAACCAACGAAACCCAAAAACACTTAATAATTTTTAATAAACACATTTTATTAAACACTTGTTTTTTATTTCGCAAAATTATATTTTTGAATATTTTAATTAAAAAATTTGTTCAAAAAGTTTAAAAAATCACTCGATCGATTTCGACTTGTTAGGTCATCATCAGGAGTATCTACTCGACCTTTACCCAAAAAATTGCAAGACCCATGAATTATAATGATAATTTTTTTCTGTTTCTTTACTCGGTCTCGAAGCGGTCTAGTTGTTGATAAATGTGTGATGTGTCTTGTTGGCTACAATTCAATCTTTATACTTCCAATGAATAGCATTTTCTATTCTTTAGGATGTTTTCAGTAACCGAATCAGTTTTGGCTTACATTAATCGGCGCTGGATATTTTTCCAATATCCGACATGAATGTTGCTTAATTTCCCGTTAGTTTCCGCTCCTGTGCGAATTCTACTCTTTGATAAATAAATCAGTGAATACGAGCTGGTTAAAATAAGCTCCCCGAAATCGATTTCATTTATTTCGGCTTTATAAAGTTAAAAAGAGAAGCTGTGATCACTAAACATAGCCATATACATATTATAAAGTATATATAGGAATAGGTACAAAGGGCCGAATGTCGAAGGGCCAAATGTCGAAAGGCCGAATGTCGAAAGGCCGAATGTGTCCAAGAACCGAATGTGTCGAAGGGCCGAATGTCGAAGGGCGGAATGTGTTGAAGAACCGAATGTGTCGAAGGGCCGAATGTCGAAGGGCCGAATGTGTCAAAGGGCCGAATGTATCAAAGGGCCGAATGTCGAATGGCCGAATGGGTCGAAGGCCCGATTTTTTTTTGTTTTTAGAAATATAATTTTTTAAATTTGTTGTTTTATGGAATATTTTGTAAATTTTTTTTTATTAAACATAAATGAATTTATGTATTTTACTATTTTTCATCTTTGGGTATTCATCGTATCCAGTCAGCAATACATTTTGGTGAAGGAAAATTTTGTCATGCACCACCTGAGACAGTTAGCCTTTTGATAATAGGTATATTTCTAGAAACAAAACCAAAATAAAATAAAAATTCGGCCCTTTGACATTTGTCCCATGGATATCATACCTATACATAGCTCTCCTGGCTTGAAAACCATAATTTAAGTATGCAACGGTCTTTTGGCCTTAAGCTTTGCAGGAAATGGACAGAAGAAAAAGTACTCGAATTAGGTACTCAATAAATATATAAGAATCTCAGGGGGAGATAGCGTGGTATTCTTTAGTTGGAAAGGAATCCTTTTTCCGAATTTTCCCACATTTTTCCGAATCCTCAAAATGGACCTGTTTTGGCCAGTCAAAGATTATAGTAAAAGATAAATGTGCAAAATAGCGTTGAAGGAGCAATATACAGTTAACAGATTTCTTGCTGTAATTTAAGATCTTGGTTGTTCGGGGTCATTGTTTTAAACGAATTATTAATTTTTGCTCGTTGAGTAAGTACAATAAGAAGAAAAGATCAAAACAATGACATCAACTTCTTTTGGATAACATATATGCACAACATACTCACACAAACAAATTGTTAAAGTAACTATTAAGTATAATTAAATGTTTATTTACCAACCTGATAATGGTTCCATTTCCTCTAATCGTATCACTTCAAAATCACTTGGATAATCACTAGCCGGATTTGTTCGTGGCAAAATTTTCCATTTCTCTATCACCGAATCATTTAATGCTGATCGTAAATATTTTTCACGATCATTGGCTTTATAGTAACCATTAAATGCCACAATATACTCATTTTCAATCACTTTAGTTATAAATTTCACTTCAACTCGATGATCTTTGAATGGGGGCGATTCCCCACCGCTAGCACCATTGCTACACGGACTACCAGTCGTAACATTTTGGCAAGGTATTTTATCACTATTCTTATTATTTGTATTAACAGTATTCAATGTGAATGCATTATTTATTATTGAAGAAAACAGTATCACTGCTATTATAAATAAACATGATTCTCGTTTATTATTTTCTGTGGGTTTATTACGTTTCATCGTATATTTCTATACATTTGTATGAAAAGTAAAAAAAAAAATTACACTGGAAACCAAATTTTAGCTTTCTTTGCAATAAATTAACATTATTATAAGTATTAATAAACTATTTACTAGGCATTCGGAAACAACTATTTTATCAAATTCATATTAAGTATTTTTATGAATACATAATTATTGCACAAGAGTTATCAGGAAATTTTCTTAAGACACAGAGTTACACCTTTCTGTCATTGTTATCTTTTGCTTTGTAAAATTATTTTTTTTAAATGTTTTATTCATTTTATTAGTAACAAAACATTAAGATCACTCATTTATATAATAAACTAAAAGGTATGTTTATTTTACTGCGATTTAACTAATAAAAAGAAATATTAAATAATAAAGTGTTTGAGATGTTCACAGTAAAATGGCTCTTTTGACAGTAAACTAATTAGGAAAAATTAGTTGTTTTTTATGTTGGTATGAATTACGATAGTACGCCATCTTTATTTTGATATTTCGTTCTCAAAGACTATTTCATGTAAAAATTGAATAAAACCGAAGATAATTTAAATATTTTTTATTTTATAAAACAAGACAAAATTGAGATTCAAATTCAGTTTCACCATGTAGGAAGCCCAAACCGTTGTAATCGTTTATCTTGATCGGTTAATTCCAAACGAACCTTTGTCCGCATGTAGAATATTGGACAATCGCGGCTTGTACAAATAACTTCTTCATGTAGCGATCCCTGGCAACGTTGGCACTCGGTCCACAGACGGCAAAATTTATTTTCTAAAATTTGATTTGCGTTTAGCTCGCGTTGATATATTTTAACTTCATTTGGCTTGCAGTACTGGCATAATGCTCTGGTTTCATAATCTTTAGAAAGAACAGCTTTACACCCAAGGCAAGTTGCCTTTTTCGTAGTAAATGCGGCCAAAGCGCCAACTTTGGATGTTACTATATGTCGGGTCATTGTATGCTCCCCACGCAGTAATATCGACTCAGCTTTATCACCAAGTATTGGCTCGAATATACGGAGCAACGGTTTTGATAGTTGATTCTCTAGATAGTATTTCGAATCGATCGGTATATTATTTTCCAGGACGTAAATCGGATCCTCAGCCTTCTGGTAAGCTGGGGTATTTTTAGCTGCCGCAGTTAAAACATACGGTACACGATCTCCTAATTTTGGTGCATTACCAGGGTCCCGTTTCCTCAATTTAGCTGCCAATTCAACATGAGCTTGCTTAGCCGCATAGTCTTGTTTTGCCAGCTCCTTCGTAATTACCAATTGGGATATATCAATTTTGTTGCACAGCAAATCGGAAATTACTTGTTTTACGTATGCAATAGCTCCATCCGGATTCCGATCAATCAATAATTTTTGTAGACACGTATTGATCAAATTGGCTACGAGTGGCGAATTATCGCGTCGAACTGTTTCAATACCTTTACAATCCATTTTATCGTATTTGTCGGGTCGCGTGAAATACAATCCAGCATATCTTTTTTTATTAATCAGCAAATATGGATAGTAAACCTTCTCGAATTCTAACTTAATCGGCTTAACAAATTTCTTGCTAACAAGCTCCGCTGCTTCACGACCCAACTCCATAGCTCGTTCTAAGGTTTTTACACCAAATTTAACCATTACGGAATCCGTGTCACCATAAATTACGATCGCATTAGTTTCGAAACCATTCTCAACTGAATAATGTTGCTCGACTTCTTGCTTAGTTTGATCTATCATCATTCGGCCATAGGCTGTTACACTTCCGGAAATTTCTAAACAAGGTAGTTTACCAACTTGAGCGCCCGTGAAACCGTACACGGAATTAGCACTAATTTTCAAAGCCAATTGTCGACCATCGAGTACACTTCGCTTAAACGGATCTTTTTCTATTTTTAAATCATTTTTGGCTTTTTTACGGGCCGCCAATAAACTCTCCAAAATTTCTGGTAGTAGGCCTTTCCGTACCGATGGTTTTACGAAACAATTATTCGCCGGAGTTTTTGTTATTTGGTCATCCGTTAAATTTAATTTGTCCTTCAAGTTTGGCTGGATCAAGGTAGTGTAACAGAGATTATGGGCCATCATAATACTTGGATACAGCGACGCAAAATCGAGAGTTGTGATAGGATCTGAATAATATCCACGTTTAGGTTCAATAACAGTAGCACCTTCAAATTGTTCGTCTGATCCTTGTCCCGTATGTGTTGGCATAATATAACCTTTTTCTCTCGATTTGCGAAGTAGTTGACTTACTACTTTAATTTGCTGCCCTCTGGTTAGTAAACATTCTAAAGGAACTCCTGTTACTCTGGCCATCTCCATATAGTTTACAATGCACATTAATTTATTTAAGAGCCGTAGTGGTAGATACGCATCTTTCAAACAATACATTGCCAATCTGCGTCTAGTTTGATCACTTTCGTTTTGCAGGTCTGTTATAATACTGTGATGAACATCTTCCTTTTGTTCCTGAAGAAAATGATAACTGACCGCATTTAAAGTATAAGAACGAAGTTTATAGTCACGCAGAAGTACAAATAATAAATCGAATGGTACTCGACCTTCAAAATTAACAATTTTATTTTCTCGACGGCCCATCTGTTTTGACTGAATCACTGTATCCTTGATAACTGATCGAATATTTTTAATGCGTCCCAGATATTCAAAATTTTTTACTTTCAAATGTGATGCGCGATTTATTAGGTAAGGTATATCGAAATTGTTAATGTTGTACCCCGTTAGGATATCAGGATCAACTTCGCGTACAAACGCCGACCAATTATCGAGCAATTCCGATTCTCTGGCAAACGAAAGGACTTGTGATCCAACTATTGGGGCACATGTATTTAGTGTCATAACATTTCGAATGAATGGTTCTTTATCTCCTTGCCGTATTACCATATTTGCGATTTGAATTATAGGGTCGTGTTGTGGCTCAGGAAAAATACCTTTACGACCGGCACACTCAATATCAAAACTTAAAATGCGGAAAGGTGCCACTTTAGACCATTCTCCCTCAGGCTCATGTGCGATAAAATCATCCCAGGCAACATCAACTTCTAATTGACAGCGCGATTCTATAATTGGTGTCGAAAATTTCTTACGCAATCGCCATTTACCTTTCGGAAGCTCAATCCAGCTGCAACCGACTACTCCGGTATCGACCATGAAACGAATATCAAAATCGATATTAGTTTCGAAAGCTTTACTATCTTGAAAGTCAAATTTATCGTAAATGATTTCACGTTCAAGAAGACGTTTGGAGGCCGCGATGAACTTAGGCAACAGCAATGATATCCGGATGTAAAGCGAGTTTTTATCTCCAGTGTAACCAAACAGGTTTTTCTTTTCCACCAGGATAACTTCTAAAACGGCTTCTGGTATATTATCATTATTATTTCGCATATCACTGATTATGGCTCTATTAAGGCCGGCTTTAAATGCTTCACAATCCGAATTTTCGAAACCTAATGGGGCACTTAGGTAAAAATAAGGCACAAAGCCGTGGACATGACAGCACACAGAATTTCCACTGTCGGTTACACCATACATTCGCATTTTTGGTGATGGTCCTTTTTGGGGTCCAGGCATCCCTTCCAGTATATTGCCTATATAATGGTCGACATCAATTTGCTGAAATACGAGTGTATCAACATCCGGATGAATGTTGGGCGGTGGTGGACGAGCCCATTTAATAGATTTATGTTCATCTTCTGGCCCTTGGCCAACTGAAACGGGCGCATCAACATCCATCATATCCATACCGGCTAATTCAGCTTCAAACCCTCCCTCATCGTCCTCGTCATCATCGTACCTGAAACGTTTAGGTGAGAACATCATAATCCACATGTTGCAATAGTAGATATACATCGGAATACTTACTTTGGTTTTTTAGTAGCAAGCCCAGGTGTATACGGTTTGGAAAATTTATTTTTATTAGTACTCATTATTATTTCTGTAAAATGATTTATTTTACGTTACAACTTTGAAGTGTTTTTCGAGAGACAGCGTAGTGCAATTTAAATGACATTTGACGCGCGGGAAAATGCGTATGTATTTTTACTCAAAAGATAAACGCCTAAAATAATTATGGGTGAATATAGTGGACAAACAAAATGTGATTTTACGGTCCAGTGCCTATGTATGCAGTGAGCACCAAATTTAAATGTATTAAATTATTCGCTTTCGTATGATGTAAAATCATAATTTGAGTACAATAGATATTTTTAATAAAATTAATCAAGTATGTATGTATATTGTAATTTTAATAGAAAAATTCAAAATTAAAGAAGTTACATGGAATGAAGTTGCATCTGTCGTGGCATCAATAGGTTGCACATCCAGCAGATAAAGAACTAGACACACCAAGCTCGGCGCGTCAAATTCCAAAAATGTTCCATGCAACTCGACGCGCATATCCGTTCACGTGAAAGACGAATAAGAAACGTCCTGGACAACAATTGAAGTATGTATATATTTTTAGAGTATGTTCTGCGGCGAAGGACGAATTTTTTCGCCGCTTCATATGGGTCATAATTTCGAGGTGGCAGATGCAACTTTAGTCGCTCACAATGTCGTAAAATTGCAATATTTCTCTTAAAAATACATATAAAATCTGTAATGTTTTTATAAATTATTAGTATAAATATAATGGTTTCTACACAATACATAAATAAATACATTTTTAAATTCGCCGCTCACCGACGACGCTCATTGTGGCTAGTGCCTAAAAGTCTGCTACAAGTAATACATGTTTTAAGAGATATTAAAAAATTTATTCAAATGAATATTGAGATCACTAATATTATACGTACAGATTATGAAAAAGGAGGATCTTCTAGATTAAATGGTGCTCACATTATAAGGATTTCGGTATTAATAAATATCGAAATCGTAAGGAAAAATATATTTATGATATTGCCAAATATGGCCGAAATAGCTCAGTTGGGAGAGCGTTAGACTGAAGATCTAAAGGTCCCCGGTTCAATCCCGGGTTTCGGCACAATTTTTTGTTTCTGCAAGTATTAAATTTTTTATAATTAAAACAAACAATCATATCTTGATATTCGTTCTTTATTGACTTTTAAAGCATTTGAAGTTATATTATTCTTGAAGCAGAAATCTATGTGCAATAATCTTAAAATTAACGTTTTCTCTAACTAATTAGCTTCAACCGCCTCTTGAACTTCAACTGAAGATTCATCTTCCTCTGTCGCTTCAACAGCTTCATCTTGACTTTGTTTCTCTGCCATCTCTTCTTTTGCTTCAGTTGCCTCGCTATTAGCTTCATCTTCTTTTACCTCATGCACATCATCGTCATCACCGATAATAATTTCCTCGGGATCGGGTGCCCGCGGTAGAAATTCTTCGGCTGGGTACATCCTCAAAAATATCTGACGTGCTTGCTCGATCGATAAATCATAATCAGGTTCGAAAAAGGGCCCACACGAAAGGTAAACATTGCGTGGCAAAGCCTTTTCCTCAGAAGTACACTTAATACAGTGCGGAATGTGAAAATACAGAGAATAGAATATGTCAGTACGGTTCTTAAATAGTTTGTCTTCAAAAAGTTTGATGTCACTCTGTGGATCGTCTGTGGTCGATTTCGTTGTAATGTGGATTAAATCTAAAATGAAAATAACTTTAAGTAAGCAATTAGAAGTATAGCTATTTTGCATAATTCCTTACAGCTCTGTGTCGCACAAGTTCCGCTGAAATGGGATAGCTGTGTAATATATGCCGGATTTCCTTTATCATCATTCAACTGCATAAATGAGACACCACCACCCCCTTTATTGGCCGCATCGTCGCCAAGTGGTTTTCGGGTCAATAGAACACCTCGTGAAATTCCACCGCATTTATGATCATCGAATTTAACTATATTTGCTTCATTTTTTTCACTTATTAGTGAGTAAATATTTTTATTGACGACACCAGACCCGATCACAATGTTCTCCGCTTCAATATCTTGATTAGAAATTGTGATCGAAGTAAACTCATTACCCGGTCCAATTTTCATGTCTTCAATCGTACGCTGTAAACAGTAGACACCACCAAAAACGGCACACAAGCGACAAAAGCACTGTGGAATTTCTCCACATCCGTACATCGGAAATAAAAATGGCGAATTCCCATAACGGCCTAAACATGACAAAAACTTCTTTGTCGATTCGAGCCCATCTTTAAATTTGGTTTTTTCATTGCACATGGCAATTGCATTCGAAATATACGTAATTAACTTATCAGTCAAATTATTTTCTTTCAGAAAATCGATAAAAGTTTTTTCTTCGTAAATTTTCCACTCATCGCTATTCTCATTGTAACTGGTACAACTGGAAAGGAGTTTCATAAGCAGACGTTTCTCAACAATAGTTAATTCTTTGCTGTTGAATACATCGGACCTGGATGATGGCACAACTTTTAATTCGTCCTCGAACAATGTAAGTACGTGATCGCATGCCCGAAACTCAGCATATCGTGATATATTCGATGATATCAGTAACTCAACAAGTGAACCACGAGAGAATAATATTTTTGGTGTAATATCAACATTAAAGCGACGAAAATCTTTATTAACCAAATTGTCTTTGTATTCCTTGTCTGACGCGTTTCCATCCTCAATTTCTTGCCACTCCTGTTTCACGTTTAACAATGGGGAGTTCATTTTATTGAATATTTTTCCATCTGACGAATTATTTTCAAGTGTAGTACACTTTTGCGCATAATTGTTTAAACTGTTAAGATTAAACGAAGCCCAGTAGCCCCCATAAAAATCATTTGGATCCAAGTGAATGACAGTTTTGCCAATACGACTTGCAGCTGAAGCAATTATTGATTCGGTTAAACCTAATTTTATGAAGAAAAAAAAATGGATTATTTGTAACATATTATATTTTTGTGTACTTTACCTGTTCCCAGTACAATTAGATCGTATTTTCCTTTTAAATCATCCATATTTTCCACTTTAATTTAAAGTTTTATTGCAATCAATTATTAATCATAGCTTTTTGTGATGACAGCACAAAACGTCAATACAAACTCAAAGTGAGCGAAACAATTCTGAGTAAAATTAGTTACAGTACCCGTCGCGAGAGCGCAGCGGCATTGTAAAGAGAAATTTGAAAAAGTAAGGAAGCTGTTGATTTTAAAGTGAAAAATAACAATAATTTAAGCAGCAAGATATTTAAATCTCTTCAACAGCCGGTCCGTTCAACGTATGCATAAGCATGTATGAATGTATTGGCTTCTAAGGAAATCGACTATTGCTTACGTTTATAAAAAAACTCTTCATAAGAAACTTAACTATTTAACTTAACTTTAAAGCGACACGTCTCGTGTGTGAAAAATTTATATTTTTTATTTGAAGCGCTTTAAATTATGAAATGGTCATTTACTATACTCTATCTATACGGTATACTGTATCACATTGGTTTGTCCTCTACACTAACTTTGGGTTGCCGAAACTACCGATCTGCAGCGGTTCCTACTTAAGGTGTTGTAATAATAAGTCATACCGTTAAGCCTTGTGTTGATGACGATTGGTGTTCATGATCGATTGACATATATATCCTTATGCATAAATATTCGGCATTTACTTACTCTCAAAACAGTATAGTATATTAACAACAAAAAGGCTCTAAATATCGCTGAAGCGAGAGTACAGTATACCTTAATTAATTATCAGGCTAAATTTCGACTAGGAGCCACTGTTGCAGGCGTCCATTTTGTAGAATGCAGCTCTCTATATAAACATTCTTGAAGTATGACTGGATGCCTAAAGATCTGAAGATTTGAAGAGGACACTTTTCATAAGTGTCGAGCCGATCTGAGTTATGTAATTGTTTTTATGGAACTAAATATGTGGTAATTGCAGTCCCAAATATGGCTATACGTATACTATGCGGTTGAAGTGTGTATGTAAAGCATTGGTAATTTTTGATTAAATGAAACATAGTTTCGGTAAACTGAACAAAATATGCGGTAAGACTATAACGAAGCTAAAGGTTGAAATAACAAATGAACTTGTTTATGTGAACCAAAGTGAGGTACAACATATTTTTAATTTTAAAAAATATTTAAACATTACTCTATGATCTAAAAAGACGAGAGCAGAGAGAGAGAGAGAGAGAGAGATTTGATAGCTGAAGCTGTATGGCAAACCAGAACAAACTAAAATTTATTTGTAATTTTTAAAGTTTATGACACAACTATTAAAGTTTAATGTTTAAAACACAACCACAAACAATTGTACTGTTAAATCTTAATAGCATTGTGAGAATTTATGAATAAAATAAAAAAATAGAATTTTATTTTAATGGTTTGCCATACACGTTCAACTATGTCATAATGTTATTTTGACGTTTGAGGAAAATGGTCTATTATAGTCAATATAGTGCGTCAATATAACGGGTTTATTTGCAGACGAAAGCAAATTTAACCTTTTTGGATAAGACCGAAGAAACTACGTATGTAGAAAGACTAACAAGGAACTAGCAGCTTAAAAAAGTGTAAAATTAACGAAGCACTGTTAAATGCGGTGTAAGTCATGTTATGTTACGAGCTTATATGGTGTCTTCCGGAGTTGGAAATTTAGAGTTTATCGAAGGCAATTTGAACAAAAATGTATATTTAGGCATACTAAAAAGGAATATGGAGGAAAGTGCTGAAAATATTAAGGATCATTTCCGGTTTTACCAGGACAATGATCTGAAACATAAATCTCGAATTCTTCAAAGTTGGCTCATTTGGAATACTCCTCATGTCATGAAAATGCCTGCCCGACCACCAGACATCAATGTTATTGAAAACTTATGACCTAAACTTGAAAGCGAAATCAGAAAATATGAGATCAGTGGACTTAAATAAGGCATTGTTAGAAAAGTGGAGAAAAATAACTCCAGAGTACAGGAAAAAACTCGTAGATTCGATGCCAAAAAGACTGAAAGCGGTTCTAAAACAAAATAGATATCCTACCAAATATTAATAAATTAATTATACAATGTGATAATATTAGTTACAAACATATGAAGCAATTTTTTAAAGAATTTTTAAAACTGCGTCATTTTAGATGTTATACATGTTTTTACGCAAAAATTTAGATTTTTGTTACTATTTTGTTATAAATTGAAATTTTATATTTGTTTTATTTTATGAAATTAGCAATTAATACTGAATGTTATAATAAATGTAAATTAAAAATAGATATTTATAATTGATTTTTGGATATTTACTTTAAAAAAAATAAAAATGACTTGCATCATTTTGGCTGTGACCCACTGTATAAAGTCAAAAAAACACTACCTAGACGAATACGTCTCTTATTTAAATCGTAATACGAGTTTGACCTTTTAGGGCTACCATAAAAAAGTGGTTTCAAAATTTTCTATGTAGCTTTATCTCTGTTTAAATTACATTTCTCTATGCTAGAAGCTTTTATTTTCAAATCGGTTTTACCTGTGCTACTATACGTTTAAATGGTTTGGTATAGCCTACTCTTAAATCAAATTATTTTGTTACGAAATCCACCAATCTCTTATTGCTATGAGAGCCGCTAATGGAATTATGCTCTAGCGTCTAGAGTCTAGACTCTAACTATTACAATATATAAAGAATCTGGATCTGATTTATTTACAGCCCTTCATTCTAGGCACAGCGAGCTCGGCTGAATTTCGATGGAAATACATTGTCCCTCTATGCAAAATCAAAATAATTTTACACTCTCTACCAATGCTAGAAGTAAAATGTGGTATAACAGTCTAATGAGGTCTCTGATATTGATTTAACTGTAGTCATTGTAGTCATAGGGGGGAATCTTAGGGGGGCTACATGGTGAGGAGGTGTGTGAGAGAAATTTGGATATCTAATGGCAGGGTCATCAACTTTGAGTTATACTCCGCTCGGCTAGTACCAAAACTCCGTGATAATCAAATAATGCAGCTGATTCCTATTCTTGGTTTATTAACTAGATATGTACTTGATTAACTCTTGAGACAGCACAGAAACACTTCCAAAATAGCATTAGACTGATAAAATTGATGCTCGTGGTGAAGTTGATCTCAAATAATCTAATCTAAGGAAGACTAGATGCTCTACGCACAATATTAAGAAAAGCATACCAGACGGAAAACAACAAGAGGCACAATAGTTCAAAATGTCAAACTGACAAACACATATGTATATACTTTCATGAAATGTTTAAAACTAAGCAAAATAGTTTCCATCGGTATGACATGGAGCATGGTAATAACAACCCATGGGGACTCGCATAACATTTTGCCGCTGGTAAAACAAGACTTCAGAAGCCGACTGAAGATCACCTTCACGTGAGTAGGTTACCAGTGCTTGGAAATGCTGCAGCCGAAACAAGTCATCTGGACTTGAACCTACTGGCAAAGGCCCACTTTCATTCAATTCGTGTAGACCAGGAGTGATGGAAAAGCTTCTAGAAAGGATCATTGTCATTTGCATTACATCACTAATTCAACAGAACGAGGAAACATGTCTACAAAAGATACGATAGTCTCAAGTAGACGGGATCAAGTAATCTCTGAACATGGTAGAAGTAGCAGATAATATTATTATCACTACCAACCCTACTAGTTATAACTATATTAAGTGAATGGAATTGTACCATATTGTAGACCGGTAGGTAGGACAGTGCGTGCCTCCTCAACTTACCGATGATAAATTGAAATACATTTAAAGTAAATTCTAGCAATAGGAATTGTAGAAAATTGTTTAAAATAAATATGTACTTTCATCGACGAATAATTAATGAAAAATTTGTTCAATTTTAATATTCTCGTATTATCAGCATTTTTGCTGAAAAATTCTGATAATGCGAGAATATTAAAATTTAAAAAATTAAATATGACATCAGCGAGAACAAAAACACACCACAAATGATTGAAAAACTTTATTGGCGTTTCATTCACACCAGTGAATGGTCCAGTTAGAATCATAACTTTTTGTACTGACTAATGCTGTGCTCATTGATTTGAAAAATCCTGTGACCTAATTTAAACTACTTAACGACCGAATGCTTAAAAATCGTGCGTTGAAAAAATAACGTAAAGATCTCGCACACAACAAATTGTAAATACATGCTCTGATTGATTACAAATTTATTTTCGTTATCCCTAAGAAATGGTAATTTTGTTCTAATTAAATATTTCAACCTTAAATAATAATTCTTATCTCCGTAAATTTTATTTTTAAAAGAAATTAAAGTCCCCGACGAATTTCTACTAAAATTGATAACCAAAATTATCACTGTTGGTTATATTTACATCTTCTATTCGTAATAACAGTATGTATATAAGTAGCAAGAAAGTCAAAATTAAGTCAGTCATTTGATTAAAGCTGTAGAGACATATTAAAAAGAAGTCGACATGAAACCAATTTCATTAATATTATTTGCATTGGGGGTATTAGCAGAGTCTATTGCCACAGACCTTCCAAATTGTAAGTATAAAGCTAAGTAGTTCTGGAATAGTAATTATTAATGACTAATTCCATTTCAGATAAAATATGTGTGCCAAAAATAATTCACCAGCATTGTTTGGAATTTCTCGAAAGCCCTCCATCAAACGTGGCCCAAGTTCAATGTGTGACGGGGCGTGACCGAATGGATTGTTTAGATAAAGTGAATAAACGAGAGGCCGATTTCTTATTCGTTGAACCGGAAGATATGTATATCGCATATCATATGAACAATCAAGATTTTTCCGTATTCTCGGAATTGAGAAGCACTTCTGAGCCATTGGCCGAATTTCGCTACGAGGGAGTAATTTTAGTTCGCAAAGGTTCAAGCATACATAGTTTAGAAGATCTACGAGGTAAAAAAGCATGCCACACAGGTTACGGGAGAAATGTTGGATACACAATTCCAATCACTAAACTAAAATATAAAGGCGTTTTGAAAATATCATCCGATCCTACGCTGTCGCCTAGTGAAAATGAATTACACGCCTTATCAGAATTCTTCAGTAAAGCATGCATTGTTGGTAAATGGTCACCAAATCCAATTCTTAACGAGGCCATGAAGACACGATACTCCAATTTGTGTGAAATGTGTGAAGACCCAGTGAAATGTAACTACCCAGACAAATATTCCGGTTATGATGGCGCAATTCGTTGTTTGGATCAGAACAATGGTGATGTGGCGTTCACAAAAACAGTGATAGTTAAAAAATATTTTGGCGTACGTATTTTTGCCCCAAAATTTGTTTATTTCTATAAAAATTATAAAATATTATTCTTTACTTACAGCTACCAATTGGAAATGGTAATGTAGATCCGTTGACCCAACCAGAGGGAAACGCTGAGAATTTTGAATATTTATGTGAAGATGGTTCGAGATTACCAATCACTGGGCAAGCTTGTTCCTGGGCCCAACGACCATGGCAAGGATTTATGGGGCATGCAGATGTGAACGAACGGCTTGAAAAATTACAAAACCGAATCGATAATTTCTATACCTCTGGTAAACAGTCGCCAAAGATAGACGAAGCAAAGAAAATGAACATCTATCAGGATTATTTAATAGTTGCCAAACCTTCTCCTATCTACCCGGGACAACATTTAACGCAAGCCGGCTACAAGGATGTGATAGAGCGCGATGGTGGTGTAGGCCATAAAATCCGATTTTGCGTATCATCAAATATCGAATTGAAAAAATGTGACACAATGAAGCGTGCCGGATATTCACGAGGAATCCGTCCCGACATTATGTGTATTCTTAAATCAAAGGAAGAATGCATCGAAGCAGTAAACAATAACAACGTTGATATTGTGGTTGTTCCGGCCAAAAGCTATTCAATGGCGCGTGCATCTAATCTAAAACCAATCGTGTACGAATCGTACGATGAGAATGATGTTTATGTTGGAGTAGTTCCGAAAGATTTGGATACGGCGACAATTCAGAAAGGGCACATTGAATTTGATAAATCGAAGTCTCGCAGTGTAAGCGCAGCTTTATATTTATTGCGTAAAGTGAACGTCAATAAATGTCCAAACGAACTTATTTCAGAGAGTGACAGCCCGGTTAAAATAATTCGTTCTACGGAAATAACGAAATGGGATGGAGCACAATTTGAATTACTTTGCCCCGACTTATCGCGGAGTACACTGGATAATTTTAAAACATGCAATTTCGAATTTACACTACCAACCGCCATTTTTTCTAGAAAAGCATTAAGTGATTACGAATTGCAATATATCGTGCATGCTTTTACAGTGTTGTCAAAGAATTTCGGACATGGTGCAAATAACGAAATCGTATTCGAACTGTTTGGTGAATTCGACGAAGGCGAACAAAACGTATTATTTGATGATAATGCATCGAAATTTGTAGCAGCTTCTGAATATACACCGGTGGTGGATGAAACGCACTATGACGAGCTTTGGTGTATTTAGATTTATTACTGGTCTTAAATGATACGAATTATTATTTTTTGTTAATTTATTTGGATAATTTTAAATAAAAGTCCTCTGGAATAAAGAAGTGTTGATTTCAATTGTACTAAATCAGAAGCACTTTACCTACGGACTACTGTACGTAGATTAACATTGTCAAATTTTTTGTCTTACTCTTTACGTGATCTTGCAGGTGAGAGGGAACAGAGTTAAGGTGGTTATGATGGGGTAATGAAACCCAGTATTGGATTGATAGAAAACGGATAGTATTGAGTGATTTTAACAGATGTATGCGTGTCATGAATGTAGGCGGATGCCAGATAGAGAAAGGCCATTCATAGAGCGAAAAGAAAAAGTTGGCATGAATACGTTTCTAAAATGACACATTGGATCACAACTTAGGATCTATGGGATATTTTTAATAGAGTGTGCCGTCATAGCACATTGCAGAAATGTCGTGTTAGCTGATAGAGGAAATGGATATGATTTTTTAAACGTTGTAATTTTAATGGCACGACCGAGTGTTTGTGAATTGTCGGCTGAAAGTGAATTGTCGGCCTTAGAAATATCAAAACGTGGAACTGACAAAGCGCGTCCCGGAAATCTTACAAAATATTACTGGGGTATGTAAATGTTGAATGTTTTGTTAAAATCGTGAATATGGTATGATGAAAGGACGGATAAATGCTGAATGATGAATGAGTAAAAGTTTGTATTGCATGGAAAAGTGTATAGGTTGGAGGGAGGAGTGAATATGGGTTTACCCCAGGGTTGTCCCACCGACTCTCTTCAATCCACAAACAAACTCGATTCAAATTGGAAACAGATACAAATACATACTCTGTGGCCTGAATTGGGTGATAATGCGGCCTCTGTGGCCTGAATTGGCTTTAATTATAAAATTGAAGCGGTTTCCGTGCCAGGGACCACGAATGTTGATAAAGGAGCATAAATTGGTGAATAATATGAAAGAGAGAGTGTGAAAAGAGTAAGTAGGGGTAGTAATTAAAAAAAATATACTTTCCATAAAAAAATAAAAAAAATGAAAACTCCCTCCTCGAAAACTAATTTTATGTTTAAATGATAAAAGAAAAGAGATGATGAGCTTTCAATTAAGGGTGAGTTAAGAAAAATGCAAATGAGTTATTTTGCACAAGTGAAATATACTGATGCTAGTGTAAATTAGGAGAGTAGTGCTATTCTCTGGCCCTGGAGTGGATTGGAATTAATTAATCGGAAGGAGGATCTTAGAAGTTCTCTTGTAGAAGTGAGATCATTCTCCAAGGGATATCTTCGCACTTACAAATTAAAAGTATTGAAAGAGTTCATATGCTTGCCAAACGAGATTGCATGATTGATGATAAGTATCTGAATTGAATTCATGGATGCAAGAGATATACTTCGAATGTTAACTAAACAGCAAAAAATACTTTGAGTTGGTTAGTTCTCCTTTGATTTAACCTTCTTTAAGATAATCAAAGGAGATTCATAAATGATACGAATAATGAAACGAGTGAGATTCAATCATAGAAATTGGAACAATGAATGAAGAAACACAATTTGACTGAGAGTGGGTTTTGTGAAAGCTGTTTCTGGTTGTGGAGAACGTCGAACATTGAATTATAAAATGTTCTGCATTTAATCAGAGCTGAGAAATGAGTGTAAGAACTCAAATGAATATTGGGAAAATATTGTAATGAAGAGTTACAAAGGCACCAATTTGTTTGGGCTATTTGCGGCTTTAAGCTATTTGTAATAAGATCTTTGACTCGAGTCAGAATTTTTGTTCTCAGTTGTTGTTTCATGTGAATCAAAACTATTAAAAGCGAATTTACATGTTCAGTAATGATATGCAACGTATATATCAAGTGGACTGTGAGAAATTGCAAATAATAAAAACAAAGATGTGCATTAAAACTAATATAACTGTTTATTGCTTAAATCATAAATTACACATACGATTTTATCAGTTCATTTTATAATAATTTCACTTATAGACATCTAATATCCTTGTAACGTGTCTCATCAATTGTGGGTTTATATTCATCGGGCGTAATAAATTTCGATGCATTATCATCAAAAATAACATCTTGCTGGCCATCTTCAAATTCCCCGAACATTTCGAACACTTCTTCATTTCTCGCACCATGTCCAAAATTCCTCGACAACAACGTAAATGCTTGAATAATATTTTGAAGCTCGTAATCACTTATGCCGGTTCGTGAGAATATAGCGGTTGGTAATATAAATTCAAAGTTGCATGTTTTAAAGTTATCTAATTTGCTATTTGAAAGGTCGGGGCAGAATAATTCAAACTTAGATCCATCCAATGTAGCGAGATCAGTTGATCGAACAATTTGGATAAGGCTTTTTTCGTCTGAAGTGAGGTCAGCGGGGCATTTCTTTTGGTTGAGTTTTTCTGATAAGTAGAGAGCAGCATTTACGCTTCGTTGTCTTGATGAATCAAATTTAACCTTTGCTTTTTGAATAAGTGATTTTTCAGTTCCTTTTGGAACAATAGCAACGTAGACATCTTCTTCGTCAAATGATTCGAACAACACTTCTTTAAGCTGGGCATCTCGAGCAAGTGAAAAGTTTATTGGTGTAACCGCAACAATATCTGCCTCGCCGTCTTTTACTGCTTTTATACATTCCTTTTTCGGTTTGAGAATACACATAAAATCAGGTCGAATTTCTCTAGAGTATGCAGCCTGTTTCATGGTATCGCATTTTTTCATTTCCATGGTACTGGCCACACAGAACCGTATTGGTTTCGATGTGCCACCATCACGTTCAATGACATCTTTATATCCGGCACGGTCTAAATAATTACCTGGATTGATTACGGCATCCTTAGCAACTACTAGATGCTTTGCATCAATATTCATTTTCTCTGCTTCTTTAATTTTTGGTGATTGTAATCCTGCCATGTAGAAATCTTTAATACGTTCTTGCAATTTTAATAGTCGCGAGTTAACATCAGCATTTCCCATATATCCTTGCCAAGGTCGTTGAGCCCATGAGCAAGCTGGACCAGTAATTGGACGTCGTGTTCCGTCCTCGCAGAGGTATTCGAAATCTTCTTGTTTACCTTGGGCCTTTTCTGGGGCTGCAGAATTTCCATTTCCGATTGGAAGCTGTAAGAATAATTAAAAGTTATGATTCTTGAAATACTGAATAATTTTAGTTGTACTTACTCCAAAATATTTGTTAACCCAAACTTTTTTGGTAAAAGCCAAATCACCATTGTTTTGATCTAAGCAACGGATTGCGCCGTCGTACCCAGAAAATTTATCCGGGTAATCACATTTCGCTGGATTTTCACACATTTCACACAAATTTGAATAACGCTTTTTTAATGCGGTGTTAATTTCTGGATTTGGTGACCAATTTCCCACAATGCATGCTTTAGTGAAGAATTCCGATAGTGCTTTCAATTCTTTTTCGTTTGGTGGAATTGTTGTATCGGTTGGTAATTTTAATACACCATTTTTCTTCAATTTGGTGATTGGTATTTTATATCCAACGTTACGCCCATAACCGGTGTGACACGCGAATTTTCCTTTTAAATCGGCAATGCTATTTATTTTCGATCCTTTACGTACCAATATTACACCTTCATAACGGAATTCAGCCAACGGCTCTTCGGTTGATCTCAATTCAGTGAAAACTGAAAAATCTTGGTTATTCAAGTGATATGCGACATACATATCCTCTGGGTCCACGAATAGAAAATCGGCTTCTCGTTTATTCACTTTTTGTAAACAGTCCATGCGATCACGGCCCGTTATACATTTCACTTTGGCAACGTTCGATGGTGGATTTTCAAGAAATTCCAAACAATGTTCATGAACTCGTTTTGGTATACATATCTTAACTGAAATGCGAAAAACGACGATAAAACGTTATAATAAATTTATAAGCCAATCATTTAATACAAAACTCACATAATGGTAATTCATCCGCCAACGCAATGGAACACAATAGTCCAACAATACAAAAAGATAAATTTAACTTCATCTTGATTTAGTTATTACTTCTCTTCATGAATTCAAGCAACTGACTACTTTGAAATCCAGTAATTTCTCTTCTTTATATATGTACGTTCCCGCTGTGTGACTCACCTTAAACTTACGATAAAGTAGTATTTGTTGCAGCGATATAATTCTCCTCTATTTATTTACATACATAGGTGGAAAAAGAAAACTATTTTTTGAATTAAATTATCATTATTATCTTTGAGTCGACGGGAACGGACGACTACTTTCCAAGAATTTTTGGTAAATAAAAACAATAAAGGCAATGTTTGTTTTGGTTTTCGGTTATATATAAATAACAGAACCTGTTTGAGTCGCAAGTGTGTTTCGGCTGAGTTGAGAAACAAATTATCACCGTTTAGTTATACGTATTCCTAGAACATACCTATGCTTTAGCAATTAAAGAAGTAAACAAATTTGTGTGTCGTCTACTGTGCATGCTCTTCAATGATGCCTTTAAATGAATTATGTAAATGACACAGTGCGTGCGCGTTGCTTCATATTTGTCTGTACAGATAACATTCGCGCAACTCAACTGTAGATGACAGGCTTTTCTAAACACATGTAAGAAACTTCATCTGAGTAAATATACAGTTTTCATAATATGCCTAGTTTACCTAATTTTTTCCTGGAATTTTCTGCTAATTAATTAAATTAAAATTCCCCTGTTTTCATAAAGTAAATCGAATTTGAAATATTTCTTATCAGTAATCACCTTATGACCCATTTCGTTAAACAATGTGGTTGTCAATATTTAGAATTTCATGTTGGTACAAGTTTTTGTTAGAAAACGCAGCAACAAATTCGATTGAGATAATTAGACGAAGGTGTTTTATCAATTAAAGTTAAATTTATATAGAAATACTTATTTCTTTTGATTTTAGTGTGGGATGGCCATGGACAATCTCATTAGATTAATATTTTTGAATTCAAAACAATTTGGTGTGGCCCAAATAGTACCGTGCTCTTCGATCGGTAAAGAATCATCGTTTTAATTCTTATAGAAATAATCTACTTAGAGATCTTCTTTGCCAGTTTACGTCACCTAACATTTAGTTACTGCACTCAGACCTATACCTATATAATTGAAATGCATACACGTAAATGTAAACGAGTATTTTATAAAAAAAATTGTCATTAAAATATTATAAATGATTTATTGATTTACTCGTAAAGAACTCACAATCTCAAACTCAGGTGATCTTGGAGTCAGCAACGAACAATTTTTGAATTTATAAGTAATCGATTTTTTAAAAGAAAACTGATCTATTGATCAACCGTTATTACCGATTAGCGCATCGATATATTTATATACAAAAACCGTTTTTATTGTCGTGTAGGGCTTGTTGTAATTTAATAACCTTGGTTCACGTAAAATATTTCAGTTGAGATTATGGCGTTGTAAACTATTCTCTTAAACAACAATCTATACTATCGAGCAACAACCTCACTGTAGAACAGATTGATTAAAAATTTTCCATTTATCTTAGACGTTGAAAATGGGCGTGTGCTCTATAATATAATTAAGAATAAACGAAACCGTTGAGAAGATATTTTTGATTATTAAAAAAAAACTGAAAAAATATAGTGGCTGCAGTAATGGAAAAATACAAAAACTATACACTCAAGCCAAGCTGGTCATTACCATGACATATTATAGTTTGAATATTAACGATACAAGTTAAATATTAATGTTTAATCTGATTATGTTCGAATATTTTCGAATATTTTATGTCAAGGGGGTCAAAAATTCTGGAAGTACTGTGCGGTTTTAATCGAGCTCGATTAAAGTGATGTGTGTAATTATTCTGTGGTTATATTTGTTTGTTTTCTGCGAATATTAACATTAAAAGTTATGAATCGGTACAGATCGGTTTAGTTTTTATGGTACTTATGTAGTTTCGTTGTCTCACTTTTATGACATCAGAGTACATCAAGTACATGCGACCAACATTTTTCTTCTGCAAAATGAAAGAGATATAACCTTCAATTTCTGCTAATGATAGACAAGAAAAGAAATATATCCCAACACAATTTGGCAGATGATTTTAGAGCCACTACTCCGACAAAACCAACATAAAATTTTGCTATAAAAATAAATGTTGCCATAAAATATATTCGATCTGAGTATTTTTATGGCAACAATTTTAAAATTAAGAGAATAAAAATTATTTTATATTTATAAATGTTGAGGATGCATAATAAAAACAGACGATATAACTTTTGAGTTAATTAAGTTAATAATGATCCTATAAAAACTTATGGCATTTCTATATATGTTTATTTCTTTCTCGCATCTTGAATATTTTTATACAGCAGATGTTTCTTAGAGTGTGTTTCAATTGGTTTAAATACCACATAAAAAGTTAAAAAGATAAAAATTTAGGTGAAAAAATTGTTAAACTTTTTATCTGCTTCAAAAGCGGATAAAATTTTTATATGCGAAATATTTGACTGACACAAAATTCTTGTTTGTAAACAGAAGTTGATGGAAAGTTTGATGGAAAATCGTAACTTTTAGATATAAACTGACTGTAATTGTAAGATATATTTTGAACTAGTATTAATTTTAGTTATTTTCCATTTTTTGTCTTGTATACGTTCATAATAACGTTAAATAGTAACCATACAATTGTCAAAAAGTTTAAACCAGTTTCAACAGATAAAAAGTTAACAAGTTAAAAAAAATTTAATACGAAAATTTTTTTACTTTTTATGTCAACCTCATCTGCACGTGGTGCTCCTTGCTAATTAACCAACGAGGCTCTGGCGACCGAGAAACGGCAGGATAACCGAACACCGAGAACCTAGCAAATGATTTTCCCTCCACCAGATTGGTAGCTGCTTCAATAACCAGTCATTATAATGCAATGAGTTCACAACAAAAAAGAATTTTTACCCCAGGTGGTACACCAACTGCTCAGCTGGTTAATCCACCCTCTAACGAGGCTGGCTCAACCATTGTTATGCCCATTCAATCGAAATTCAAAAATATCTAAATCACCACCTAGACAAATACAGTTCGCAACTCAGCAGGGAGTCGAAAATGTTGAACTACGCAGAAGACTGAGTGAAATAGAAAAAGTCTCATCGCAACTTAGCAATGAAATCGCAGTTAAAGAAAGAAAACGAGGAGCTGAAGATGCCCAATCTGACAGAGGTTGCGGAAACTCCTCGTACTTGCTATAACGAAATCAGCCCACTTGTCTGTACTGAGGCTGAGTTTCATATAGATGAGGAGGAACTTGCAAGAGAAACTGATTGGATACACAAACAGAAGAAAAGACCAATTAAAAACCGAAGAGCGCAAGAAGTTGAGGAGCTCTCGCAAGCAAAAGTTAATTAAACTGTCGAACCAGTGCCTGTACCCCAACATCACCAGCAATAAGAACAACGCAAGGTTGCAATGAAGACTAAGGCACCACCGCCAATTATTGTAATAGGCATAACTGAGTTTACAAATATCCAAGCTCTAATGAAATCAGAGTACACAAACGACTATAGAGTAGTTGCGCTAAACAATAATGTTTGGAAGATAAACACAAGAGGTCCCGATACATACCGAGCTTTAGCCACAAAGCTCACTGAAGAAGGTAAAGAGCGGTATACATATGAAGAGAAAAATAACCGAGAAATCAAGGTTATGGTCAGAAGTCTCCATCCCACCTGCAAGAAGGAGGATACAATAGAAGATCTTAAAATAAAAGAACTGCAAATTGAAGGCGCAGTAGATATCCTTAAACGAGAGAAAGTTGAAAATAGTCAAGGCACCAAGATCGCTAAAAGAGGACTCCCGCTATTCATGCTCACATTCAACAAGATGATAGGTGCGTAAAATGTGCCGGCAGACACAACGCGAAATACTGTTCTCTTAGTCGAACCGAACCGGCAAAGTGTATAAACTGTAAAGGACAAAACCCAGCCAACTATAGAGGATGCGAAGTAGCGGTACAACTGCAAAGGTTAAGAAATAAAACAAGCCAATCGACTCAAAACAGTAATGTTAGAAGATAAAGGATTCCAACTACAACTAGAGTGCCGACACAACCAGAGCCCATAGGGCCAGAGAGGGGATCCTACTCTCAGATAACACAGCATTAAAGAAAATCCACTAGAAAGGATATTTTGAAGTATAGAAACGATATATGCACGCCTAGCAAAACAAGAACGTGGTCTAGAAGCTATATATAAGCGGCTGCACAGACAAGAAGCTACGAATGAGCTTACATTAATGGTATACTAATCAAATGAATAGATCATTTAGAATTGTTATTTGGAACGCGAATGGATTACCACAGCATGTTCCAGAACTAGAAATTTTTCTAAACTTAGAAAAAATAGATGTATGTCTTGTCTCGGAAACTCATTTAACAGAAACTTCATTTTCTACCATCCAGGAGGAAACGCTAGAGGCGGGCCTACCGTAATTTTTAAAAATAATATTAAACATTATATGAAGTGCGCGGCATTGAAGAAGAAATTATGCAAGTTAAAACCATAAAAGTTGAATCAATCAATAATAGGGAACTCAGTATCTCCTCTATTTACTGTCCTCTACGCCATCAATTAAAAAAGAAAGTCAGTCTACAGTCGAGTTTTTAAATCATTAGGACCAAATTTTATCATAGGCAGTGATTTTAATGCAAAGAATACCTATTGGGGATCTAGACTTACAACCTCTAGAGGGAAAGAGTTATTTAATGCAGCTCGCGAGAACAACTGTGAATTCCTCTCTGCCGATAAACTAACATATTGGCGTGTTGACATACATACAATTCCAGATCTTCTTGACTTCTTTGTAACAAAAAGAGTTTTAGAGTACTACACGGGTATTGAAAATTGTGAAGGACTATCATTTGACCACTCACCTGTGATCATGACAAAGGATGACTATTACTCACTTTGGAAAGCAACGAAGAGACTAAAAAGATCCAAAATTCATGTGCCGCCTATCAAATGCGATGACGGATCGTGGACTAAAAGTGGCAAACAGAAAGTCTCTCTATTTGCTGCTTATTTAGAAGAGACTTTTCATCAACCGTTGCCGAGACAAACAGCAAATGAAAATACAACAGTACACAAGGCATGTGTTTTTATTGGAGCTTAAAACTGAAATCAATAGTAACTTAAGTATCAGAAAAGCTCCAAGTTATGACTTAATTACTGGGCAAATTGTGAAAGCCATTCTCGAGAAAGGCTTGCGTAAATTAAATCAAATAATTAATGCAGCCTTCAGATTGAAATAAGTTCCACGGCAATGGAAGGTGGCCGAAGTAATAATGATTCCTAAACCAGGTACACCAGGAAACGATAAAAAATCATATAGACCGATATCACTACTTCCAGTCATATCAAAAATATTTGAAAAACTGTTGCTGAAAAGACTCAAACCTATAATAGAAGAGGGATGCTTAATTCCACCACACCAATTTGGGTTTAGAGAAAATCACTCTACAGTTGAACAAGTTCACAGAATAACGGATGTCATTGAGGATGCACTCGAGAATAAGAAAATATGCTCCAGTGTTTTCTTAGATGTAGCTCAAGCTTTCGACAAAGTTTGGCACAAAGTGCTTGAATTTAAACTGCATCGAGACCTGCCTAAGCAATTTTATCAAATTCTTAAATCCTAAATAGCTGATCGACACTTTAGAGTCAAATTTGAAAATGAGTACTCTGAAATAAAAAGAATATCAGCAGGTATACCACAAGGAAGGTAGCGTACTTGAACCTATTCCATCGTACGGTCAATATTCGGTAAGTCTCTCGTATAAAGAATAAATTATACGAGAGACTTACCGAATATTGACGGTACTACAGTAGCAACATGTATACACATATACAGGCAAATGCTAAAACCAGTATGGACCTATGGTATCCAACTTTGGGGTTTTACCAAGAAGACCAATGTACAAATGATACAATGCTTCTAAAATAAAGTTCTACGATGGATTGTGAATGCCCCATGGTAATGGTACATTAGGAACGACAACCTCCGTACAGACTTGAAGATAGAATACGTCACCGATGAAATAAAGAACCAAACATCAAGGAAACACTTACAGCGCTTATCTCTACTTGAAAATGCAGATATCCGCCGTATGTTGGACACCACTGCCGGAGTGATGAAACTCTAAAGGCAGAAACCGCTGGAGCTGTGTAGTTACCAATAGGTTACTCATCTTAATCCGAGAAACTAAATTAAGATAGATAAATTACATAGATGATCTCTGAATCAGTCGTTATGTCGATTTCTGTATATCGATTTTCGTTTTCGTTTGTGATAATTTTAACCACAACAGGATTATGACGCTTTGACCCGCTAGTACAGTCACCGCGAACAGGTGTTTCAATAACACCGATGCCTTGGTGCAACAGCAAATTAAAATCAAAAAAATTATTGTCGAAATAAATGGCAGACGAAGCCGATCGGACTACTTCAGGGCTGGGATGTTCTAACATCACCATTTTCCGATATTTTATCGAAGTATACGTCTCTTTCATCTAGAATTAATTTGACTTCTGTTTCGTTTATCAATTATTTCTTCTCTATTGCTGTCACAACCTACTAGAATATATTTGAACAATGTCTATTTCACTTATTTTCGTAGAAACATCAAAATGTTGCAATCTAGTAGGCTGGTAAATAATATAAAAATTGAAACGGAGATAAATTTTATTCTACAGAAACGAGAAATAAACTTCGATAAATTATCGAAACATGGTGATGTTAGAACATCCCAGCCCAGGTCTAAAAAAAATCTAAACGGGATAGAATTCCCATTCTCTGAGAACCTGAAAAGCAGACAGAGAACCAACTAAACAAAGTAAATGAACGCTTGGTTCGGTGTACTCCAGATTGAAGTAAGGATATGAAAGAGGCAAAATTCCATGGTCCATCAATATTCAATAATAGATCTGGGTAACTTCAGAACTGTATCGGGCAAAACCATAAAGCCACTATGCACTCACATTTGATTTCAAATTATTTAAAATATAAAAATTCTTAATGCTAAAATTTTTTCTCAATTACAAATTTTGGAATTTTCTCTAATTAGAATTTACAATTGACACTCCCAAATAAAGCTACGACCCCGATTTATTATAAAATCAATCAAATAACTGGAACTTATAGAAAAGTTCACAGAGTGTGTGGGCAATGGGGTCTATTATGACAATTATTACTATTCTTAACAGAATTTAGAAATTTTCAAGGTTTTTTCACTAATTTAAAATGTGTTTTTAGGATAGCCTAGACAAAGTTCTAATGGTAAAATCAACGGAGTTTCTTATGATTGATAATTTTTACTGTGCCATTCAAAACTTAGAAATTCCACGGATATAAATAAAGCTTCAAATTATGTCACTGAAATGTTCACGGATTGCTAAATACAGCAATCATTGCATTCCAGTTGTTCGGTTGTTTTTACACTAAAGTGGTAACCATACAAAAATTATAAAACTAATTAAAACTTAAGATTGTCATGCTTCGACTTCAAGGCATAGCGTGAAGTGAATTTTAAAGCAAGTGCAATACTTACTTGTTTAACAAAAAACTTCCCAGCATTTACTTAAAATTATGTAAATAAAGACTACCTTCTACTTTTACATGACATTTCAACACTTGAAAAATACAAGTAAAGTAAATAGCAGCTTTTAATGGTAAAAATCAACTTTATCACTGATGATGCCAGGATACGTTCAACTGCGGATCGTTGCACATTATCTTATTCCAGCACAAACTGTATTGGATCGTCAAATCGTCTTTCAATTTAACTGTTGACTAGATTGCTGGACTCAGCCGTTTGTAGTTGGCGATATATCCCATCAAGAGGGTAACGTTTCGATGATCATTTTTACTTTTTACTTCGTTAATGAATCAGTCCATTTTTTCGTAGCCAGCAACCCGATCTAAGGAATGAGACATTCTGGCGTGTATTGAAGGGTAGCTGATGCCACCAGTCGTATTAACAAAAGTAATGGTTGCTTGACATGGTGATGCAGTTGTTTATTATGTATCTTCAAGATTATATTGGAAATTTAGAATGTATTCGTTGAAGTGCTAGAATGTGCCCATACTTATTCATCCACTCTATTCCAAGCTATATGCGATTTCTGACGACATATTGAACTACATATAAAACCTGGGGATGATCTATCGGGGAGGGGGGTAATCAATTTGTTTGATGAATATGTTTCCCAGTACCTAGGAGAAGCTCTATTAAAATTTTCTATGCAGACGGCAAATTTAGTATGCAGATAATAAAAATATCCGTGAAAGTTATTTTGAGAAATTGACCTGTGTCGAATGACATTAATTATTTGTTTATAAATAAAAGGCGCAGGTTGAAAATTTCAGTATGACATCTGCTTTTACAGATCACAAAATTATTGTCTTGTTTAGTCGATTGAGGCAAAAAGTCCTTGGCGAATAATAACAACAAATGATTTTAACACTTTGTTTGTAAACAAACTATTACATAATCGTAATTGCTGGCTGTATATTATATTACGAATTAAGCGAAATTAAGCCAATCATACATAATCCACTCACGTTAATTAATTAAATTGTGTTGGTTATGAATGTACAGTAACGAGCAGCTGATTAAGTAAGCGAATTGATCGTTATAAAGTCCAGTTGAAAAATTAGTCTGCTTTAAATTATATGTTTCCCAGTTGTTGTGCCGAAACCGGATACCAAGGATGCCTGGATTCGAAATCAATTCAATTACCCTACGAGTACATTTACAGTACGAGTATACGAAATAAATAAGAGCAGCGTAAGAAATGATTGTGCGAATCGCGATTATAATCACACACGATTCTGTATAATCAAGTAATAAGTAAATAATATACAAACAATTATTTATTTATTTAGTTTAACTTAGCCGGGGAATTCCATTTGAATTTGTGTAAGCGAGACTGCATAAACACACAAATGTGTCTTTAAGTCTTTGAATTAAATTTCTTAGAAAAATAATTTAAACTTTTTTTTTATAATTTATAAATTTATTTTTATTGTTACTCGTATTGTAACATAAAAAATTGTAAGCTAATTTATACGAATAATACGACGGTGGTTTCGGTTTAAGTTGATGTGATATAAATTAGGAATGAGATGACACATTTTGATAGCACCAAAATCTAGATTTGCATATTTTAAATTTATTGGCTTTAATCATATTATTTTTATACAATTATCGTACGATTCCGTTTATATAAGAATGATTTTGGGCGAGACCAAACGACAATCAATCAGCAATTTCAAGCTTGAACGATATATTATCAGAAGTGTTGAATACAATTAGTATTCTACAAAATATTGACAAAAGAACATAACAATTTTTCAGAAATTCTACAAAGTCTATGACACTTATGATTCTTAACTTATGAATAGCTTTTCTTACAGAACAAGGTGACAAGGTTATCAGGGTATGAAATGTGGACAGTATCTTATGTATTGGGAGTACAAATAAGTTTTATTCATAGCAATTGGTACAATTCATCAATTTATTCAAAGTATAGTCCTTCGTTAGCTACGATTTTTCCCCACCTTTCAGGCAGCATGCGGGTTCCTCGTCGAAAAATTTCATCGTGTTTGATAATCGCCACGATTATTACATAAAATAATAAAACATAAATAAAATACACTGTACCAATTTCTATGAATAAAGCTCCGAACTTATGGAAATAACCTCAAACTTATTTGTACCCCCAATATAACTAAATTACTTCTAATGCTACAATTAAAACCTAGATGTAACTAATTTTATAAATAGGCGAGTTCGTTACAATATGCACAGTATTTATTCTACATCGAGCTAAATACTCAATATAAATATGTGCGCGAGAAGATAAGTAGCATAATTATGCTACTTTTTATCTTCCGTTACATTACCTTGTAACTTTAGTTCATATGCATTAGCCGTTCAGAGAAGTTTCTTTTCTATTGATATGCTACCAATATTGACCGTGCCAATATTGGACAAAATAAAATTCTATTTGTGTTCTTGTAGATTTCTTGCCGCCATTTTCGGATTCTCGTGGATATTACTGTAACCGCAAACGTTGAAATGTTATACATAATTCGAATTGCAGGTCTTCCTGCTTTATAAATTAACACTGAAATTATTTAAATGGACAAGGCACAATTAAAGGTCAATCAATTTTTGGTTTGATATGGCTCCTCAAAAGTTGCATAAGCATAGTTTTGTTTTTCAGGATGGGTCCCATATTTTTTCCAAAATGTGCATAAATTTTTTTTCCATTGATTCACTGAGGAAGGTGAAAATGACAATTTTGTAAATTTGCTGGTTCTTATTTTGTAGGCGAACTATATCCCGCACCATTTTGATGTTTCATCAAATGTTGGTCTTTTTTAGGGATCATTCATCTCTCGACTCAATAAGGTAACGCAAATATTAGTTGATTCTATTAAAGAGTTTCAGTAATAATTCTCTACTTTACTGCATGTGTAGTAGGTTTAGAGAGCTCTAGTTTGAGTGGTTGTAATTTTGAACTTGTTAAAAAGGAGATACATTTGAGGACCAATCCCCCTCCTCACCACTGTCAAAAACAATGATTTGCTCGATACCAATTTGACTACAGTATAAAAATACGCAATTGGATCTGTAATGCGATGATTATTCATGTCCACAATTAAACCGAATTATTTGAGATATCGGATCCAATGATTGGTTTAAAAAAGTCTGCAACAATAAATGCCTGAGTATTTTATTAAAGCTCGCATTTACGGGGAGGTTCCGAAATAAATATGCAACAACTGATACACTCGAATACAATGCCTTATCGAATCAAAACGAAATCAACTATCAAAAGAATCAAAAGAAAGAATAAAACTTAATTTGGCACTGATATCACAACTATCCATTGTTGGGTGTGGGCCTTGTTTTTTTATATTTTGCTGGAGCTACATCCCACAGATGGATTTATTTTTGAATTAATTTGTGATTGGTCCATTAAATTCTGTCGTCCAATAAATTTGTACTAACGCAGCCAACGGTTGCTTGATTTAGATGTCCTATAGCTGTTGTTGCATTATCTCTCTCTCTACCACGCGCCTCCCAACCTGTGATCGACAAGCCAAAAACACAAATATTTTTTTTAAAAACTTATATAAATTTTTATTGTTCAAATCACAAATTACACATTTTAAAATTTACATTAAAGGATTATTAATTATTGACATCTAACTTTTTTGTAATGCGCCTCATCTACGGTGGGTTTATATTCATCATCTGACACGAATTCGAATCCCCCATCATTAAAAATAACATCCCGTTGTCCTTTTTCAAATTCTCCGAATAAGTCGAATACTTGCTCGTTTTTACCACCACGTCCAAAGTTCTTCGACAACAATTTAAATGCTTGAATAATATTCTGACGGTCAAACTCATTTAATTTACTACCCGCAAATATAGCGTTCGATAATACAAATTCAAAATTGCACGATTTAAAATTATCGAATGTACTTCTTTCCATGTTCGGGCAAAGTAATTCAAATTTACTTCCATCTAACTTGGCAAGAGCAGCCGTTTGAACAATTTGGACAACACTATTAGCATCCGAAACGAGATCACTGGGACATTTTTTATGGTTGAGCTTTTCTAATAGATAGAGAGCAGCATTTTGACTGCGTGGTTCTGAAGAATTGAATTTGACCGATCCTTTTTGTAAAACGGACTTTTCAATTCCTTTCGGAACAACAACTACGTAATCATTGAATGAAATGTGTAACAATTCCTTGAGCTGGGCGTCTCGTGCACTTGCAAAATTTATTGGTGTAACCGCAATAATATCGGCCTCGTTATTTTTTACTGCTGTTATACAATCTTTTCTCGATTTTAGGATACACATAAATTCAGGCCGGATTTCTCTTGAGTAAGCAGCTTGTTTCAAGGTTTCGCATTTTTTTAATTCAATGGTACTGGCGACACAGAATCGGATTTTTTTTGATGTACCGTCCTCACGTTCAATAACATCTTTGTATCCGGCACGGTCTAAATATTCCCTTGGATGGATTGCGGTGTCTTTAGCAACTACTAAATATTTTGATTCAATGTTCATTTTCTCTGCTTCTTTGGTTTTGGGCGAATTTTTTCCTGACGTATAGAAATTTTCAATACGATTTTGTAATTTCTTAATTCGCGCATTTACATCGGCATGGCCCATGTAACCCGACCAAGGTCGTTTAGTCCACGAACATGCTGGTCCGGTAACTGGTCGTCGGGATCCATCTTCACATAAGTATTCAAAATCATCTGGTTTTCCTTGGGCGGTTTCTTTTGGTGCGGAATTGCCATTTCCGATTGGGAGCTAGAATGTTAGATCAATTTTTTCTAGAAATGTAAAAAATATTTAGTTTAATTCGACTTACTCCGAAATATTTTTTAACCCATAAACTTTTTGTGAACGCTACATCACCCTTTTGTTTATCTAAGCAACGTATTGCTCCCTCATTCCCGGAATATTTATCTGGAACGGCACATTTTGCAGGGTTCTCGCACATTTCACACAAATTTGAATATCGTTTCTTCAACGCAGTATTAGTTTCTGGATTTGTTGACCAATTCCCAACAATGCATGCCTTACTATAGAATTCCGATAAAGCCTTCAATTCTCTTTCGATTGATGGAAGTGCTGAGTCGGTAGACATCTTTAATATACCGTTCTTCTTTAATTTGTTGATTGGCATTTTGTAACCAGCGTTACATCCATATCCAGAATGACAAGCAATTTTACCTTTCAAATCGGCTAGGCCGTGAATTTTTGATTCTTTCCTTATCAATATCACACCTTCATAACGAAATTCAGCTATTGGTTCATCATTTGATCTTAGTTCCGAGAATACCATAAAATCTTGATTTTTCAAATGATATGCGGCCACATACATATCCTCAGGTTCCGCAAATAGAAAATCAGCTTCTCGTGCATTTACTTTCTCCAAACAGTCCATACGATCACGTCCAGTTACACATTGCACTTTGGCGACACTAGATGGGGGATTTTCAAGAAATTCCACACAACTTTCATGAATTATTTTTGGTACACATATTTTATCTGAAACACCATTTAGAAAATAATATTATTTAATTTTGTAATAAAGAATCCGTTTAATTGATCGTGTGTTTTGTTTAAAACTCACATAATGGCAAATTTTCTGCAACTCCAATTGACCAAAATAATCCAGCACTAAACAGAGATAAAACTAACTTCATATTCCTTATATTGTAGCACTCGTAAAAATTAGAACTGTGCGTAACGAATTCAATCAATTGACTACTTTTAAATTTTAACTTTTTGCTTCATTTATATACATTTCTTCTGTACCTCACTTCAGTTAAGATGTATACTGCCAGTGTATATTCATTTCCTTCTGTAAACAACTCATTTACTGTTGCGTTATGCCATGGCGTAAACGAATTATTTAATCATAAACACAAATACGAAGCAATTGATACGTTAAGTATAATAAAACTCAAAGTATATCAATTGTCTTGTTTACGTTTCTCGGTGTGTTTAGATTTTTCTAAGCTTAATTTTTATATGTTTGCGGATGTAGGGTAGGTTTTCTTTAAAAAAAAACTTATTTAAATCAAATTTATCTTTATCTAAATCAAATCGGCGATTGCCCAAATTAAAATGACGAAAAAATGATTGACCGAATGAATTTATTTTTCGGTTAAGTTGGAAGTATGTATAAAGCATTGCCTAAGCATATTAGTTAATTTAATTTAAATGCAGGAAGTTTTGTTTTAGAGCAAAATTAAAGAAAAACATTGGTTAGACTACCAGTACGACGAACGGGGGATTAGAGAAAATTAGTTAGAAGCTCACAAGTTCCAATGCAATTTTAACGTACATGTAAGCAAACAAAATTAAATTTGATAAAATGATTAACGATTTAATTAAATTACATTCATGAAACAGCTAATTAAAACTTTGTCATATTAAAATTGTAGTACACGTCATTACCTCAAGGTTTGGAGAGGTTCCGAATTGTATTGGACCGATACGAACTAAGCCATATGAGCTCACACGAACCTGCTAGCGTATTTCTACTTCACAATAAAATATCAATAAAATTCCAAATTAGATAGTAGCAGGCCGTTTATTTTACCGGGTGACCAAAAAACCAAACCAAATAAATAATTTTTCTTGCTAGATATGACTCACATTGAAACCAAAATAAATCTGGCAGCCTCTGGTTTCTCCAATTTCTCCTAAAACAATTATTTATTTATGTTGATATTCTTTATCGATGAATTGTGTGCTTGGTTCCTATCCAGGGCTGGCATGTTTGAACATCACCATATTTTTCGATATTTTATCGAAGTCTACGTCTCTTTCTGCTAGAATTAATTTGACTTCTGTTTCGTTTATCAATTATTTTTTCTCTATTGCTATCACAGCCTACTAGAATATATTTGAACAATATCTATAGGGGTATATCCTCTATCCAGTCGCAAGTTAATTATTTGCGATCAGAAATATGGTTACTAGATTTATTTTGCCATAGCAATTCTTACATGTTTTTTAAATTTAAATTTGTTTTGTGATTGTTAAGTAGAAATACACAAAAAGATTGCGACCTCGGAATAGGCGTCGCAGTCTTTTCGTGGATTTCTACTTTACAACCGCAAAACAAATTTAAATTTAAAAAACATGTAAGAATTGGCATGACAAAATAAATCTAGTAACCATATTTCTGATCGCAAATAATTAACTTGCGACCAGATAGAGGATATACCCCTATTTCACTTATTTTCGTTCTAGAATCGAAAATAAATTATTTGGTGATAGAACCGCAGAAGAAACATCACAATGTTGTAATCTAGCAGGCTAATAAATGATATTAAAATTGAAACAGACTGATTTTTTCTACAGAAACGAGAAATAAACTTCGATAAATTATTGAAAAATGGTGATGTTAGAATATCCCAGGACGATTGGTAATGTAGAGAAAACACCACCTTCTGGAATAAAATAAAGATGTGATTCCATGTAAAATATGATCACCAGCGCTCACTATTTTTAGTCGTTTCGTTAGCGCTGGTGGTCATATTTCACATATAATCACAGCTTTATTTTATTCCTGTAGGTGGTGCTTTATCTACATAACCAATCATCAACAGCGGCAAATTTTAATAGTCGTGATTCCATGTAAAAAAATGTCTGAAATCATGGCTCCAATCGTCAAGTGATGATTATAGCCGTGATTTTAGACTATTTTTTGTTTGCTCCTAATTTTTAAGTCGTATCTTAAGCGCTGGCGGTCATTTCTAGTTGGTTGTACAGTTTTATTTTATTACGATAGGTATATAGTGTTTTCTCTCCATTTCCAATCGTCAATGCAAAACCTTAATAGAAGAGTTTGGTCTCAAGCCGCAGTAAATCTGGCCAGTTCTATAATCGACGTTGATGTTGACCAAAACTATTTGATTGTTGATTGACAATTTGGTAGTGGAAGTGTTGAAGTTCCCGCTTTGCAATCTCAGCAGCAATCCCCCTTCGACTTATGAAATGACGTAAAATAACGATTAATGTTTCAGTGGTCATGTCCGAAACCAGCTCTATATGAACCGCCTTGGCTGGGAGCATATGAAAAGAGAGATGCATGCCTTAGTCGACGTAATTTTTATCTCGACAATGTTTTGTTTTAATATTAATTGGGGTAGAGTAGTCCACACCATTAGCTATAAAAGGACAAGATGAAGTCAAACATTGCTTTGGTAACGTTGCATCTGATACGGTACGGATAAAAATGGCAAACTGCATTATGACCATTAATGATCAAGAACCGTTGTTTCAAGATACATGACAATAACGGTGGTGCAGGATGTAGATTGTGCAAATGGGTTTTGTAGATTAACATCTACGTTAGTCTATGATCTTAGTTTAATATGACTGGATGTTTCATGTCGAATTCGCACTATAGATTCGATGGACCTCCTCCTACTCTCAATATTTTGTATTTGTCTATGAATGGCGAGAACGAGATAAGTGGGCTTTTACGGTTAATTGGCTTACCGTTGCTATAAGTTCTTGAATGTCGTCGTAGAATATTTTGAAGTTCAACCTTGATGATAAAAGATTCAGCCTTTCGAATCAAATCAATAAAAAGCAGCTTTGGATTAAAACGTGAAAAATTGCTGATACAATTCCTTGAACAAATTGTGTTGAATTGCTGGATGGCCAAATTTGTTCATGAGTAGTCAACCACTTAGGGCAGTGCACCATATAGGTCAGATTTAGTTCCACTGAATTCTAGGAACCGCTTGCATGCGTAAATATACTCAGCATCACATAAAGCGTGAATTTGGATTGATTTCGTTGTTGAAGAGAGGAAACACTATGTCGCGCAATTTCGATGATTGAAGTTCTTTTTTTCAAATTTTATTTTATGCCGATCCAATGCTGACTAATATTTGTCTGAATTTTGTAATCCCATCCGATGTTTTGGATTCATAATTTTTAGAGAAGTATTTTCTTTATATAACCGTCGGAGATACCCAAGCCAAAAGGTCAACGTTTTATCATCTGGTTTAAGTTCCGATGCGGTTGTACATTAGTTAAGCTCCCAATAACGTTGAAGAGTTTAGTTTAGACCATCTGCTGTGTTAGTAGTTGCTGTAATCGGGTTGACGGAATTATCATTTCGTACTTGAGGAGCAAGAAGATTGCAATAAAAAAATTAAAAAAAATTTCTGATTGCATAAGTCAACGTCAACGTCAAATAAAATAGCTACAACTTCCCTTGTAGTGCCGATATGTGGATCAGCCATCTATACAGTGAGTTCAATTGGTTTTCTAATGAATTATCGTGATAAACTGTAATACGAGCAAGTAACTCCGGTATAGGATATACGCGCATTGCAATTCAGACTATTGAATGGCAGATTCCTTGAAGATGCATTGGCATAAACTAGACCTTTGATAGTTGCTGCGTGTATATATATGTATACCAGCGTTCCGTCTTCAGCCAATGATGAAGAGTATGAACGTCCAAGTTGAAGGCACTGCACTAGTTTTTCAGATACGAAAGTTCATTTCGATCCTGAGTACAGCAATATATTGGTGAAATGTTTAATTCCATTAATGCATCTTATTTGAATGAGCACGGTTAGTGATAACGCAAAGCAATGATTTGAAACGTTACGAAGTTTAGTTGTTTGAAATAAAATTCGGGGATAAAAGAGCTATTGATGGAATTGGATCACCGTCAGGGTTGAAGTTATCGATAGTGTAAGATCGTGTGACGTGTGACTATGTTCGTATGTTCATGAATGCGATTTATTGATTGCTCGTTGTTGCTCTTGTAAATGACTAGATTGATTTTGAGAGTTAAATGAATCTATCCGACGATGTAATGTGTTATGATGGCTATTGTAGATTCGGCAGTTGGACAATTCGAGACATTCTTGTAATGAATGATTCACACGCAAGCCGTTATAACAAGTTCCAGATTAATTAACTAAATTTCATGCAACGAAAAAGATAATGATTTACGTAGCCAGCACCACGAATACAAGGACACATTTGAGTGTAACGTTGCGGCCTTGAAAATCGGTTTGCCAGTTGAAAATTTATTCAAATTTGAAAAAGGTCGGTTTCGTAAGGGCTGATTGTTACCAAAAAGGTAGTCAAAAACTCGAAAAAATCTGAGAGAGTTTGGATATCCCCTATCGGTTTGACCACAACTGCTTTGTCTCGCATCTAGCGAATAGTAGATACCTTCCAACTAAACGCTGATGATAAATCGAGAAATGTTGTGATGTACGATGACGAGATTTTTCCTTTATTGTCGTAGCGTCATTATAATTTGTTCCACGCTTCGTAGTAATTTGTCTCTGTGTCAATCAGATTTTTGATTTACAGGTCCTTCAGTCAGAAGGCTTTTAAGCAACTTTAATTTATCGACATTAGACAACGACTGATTATGAATTGAAGATACAACCTTCGGTAATTTGACAAGATCATGACTAAATATAGTGTGGTCCGCCAATTGTCTCAGTGTTGAATTTTAGTTTTCAATGAATGTTCTTTGCTGGCCAATCCAATTTGATGAGATGTTGACTCTATATATAGAGAGCTGTGCTGGACTATGTTGAGATGACGGGTGATGTATTCTAGAGATACTTTGACAAGGATTTTGGCGATACAATTACATACACATCTTCATTAATTTGCATATATGAGCTGTTACGGGATACCTAGAAAGAACAGAACGTTCTCCAACGACAGAGATGCCCGTTTGTTCTTCTGTTTATGCGAAATCAACACTGGTAGTCGAAAATTCCCGATCTCATGGTACTCACTGAAATATCAGCCATGTTGAACGCGAAGTTATTGTTTAACGGTCGTTTGTGTGAATCGATGTAAGTGTTTTTGGGAAAATGGAAAAAAATTGAATATTAAATATTTATTTTTTAAACGCAATACCTCGACATTTTGGGCAGCTGTATTTAAATGTGGCCGTACCAGCTGGGGTGACGAAGAACTTACGGGACGTTTAGAAACTGCAACCACTGACGAGAAACGTGTTCGAATGAACATTTCCACAGCTCTGTTGGCGCAGTTTAGGCACAATAAATCAGAGTTTTGGCGCCGGTTGATTATTGCTGTTGAAATTTGGATACACTATTATACACTCCGGAATCAAATATACAGTCAAAACAGTGCGCTACCAAGGGGAAATCGGTTCCAAAGAAGCAAATATTCTATTCTTCCGGCTGAAGAAGTGATGGCGACTGCTTTCTGAGCACATTCCCACACCTAAAACCACTAATTACGGTTTAAGCTGGTTGATCACCTTCCTTAACCTCCAGATCTAGCCCCAAGCGATTTTTTGTGGCCTTAGCTTTTCCCGCTTTGTTGCGCTCGGAGGACAGAGATTTTCATTGAATCAGGAGTCCATCACCTTCGTAAACAACTATTTTGCAGAGACTATTTGAAGGATTGAAGAGGTGGGAGCACTAATAGGAGAAGTGTATTGCAAGTTCATGAGCAAGACTATATATAGAGAAATATATTAAATTTGTAGAATAAATGTCTTGTATCTCTGTTAGATCGGAAACTTTTCAGACAATCCTCAATTGCAACTTAATCGATTTTCCTTTTGAGTAACGAGGAAAGCAGAGCCGTATTCCACTCTTCTGCTATCTCTCAGAACACCATACAGTTAATACAAGTTCTTACATCAAGTAGAACATTTGATCGTCGAATTTCGCATGAAATACCATCTTCATCAGCAGCCTTGTTGCTTTTCATTGGCTGGCAGACCCTTCACCAATTGGGCCTCTTTATGTTAGTATGTTGGTTTATTTTTTAGACATATATACTTACCACAAAAAGTTGTATCTTAGTTCCATAACACAAAATACGATCTCGGTTATTTTTTACAAGAAAACGATTTATTAAGAACTCTTTTACTATACTACTGTTTACTTCACAAAAACTCTAATTAATTTGATTTAAATTCGATTTAACTCTAACTAATTAACACGGCCAATCCTGAGTTATTAATTTATCAGAACGCGCGCGTTATCCACTCCAATTTTTTTTTTCTGAATCCAAAAATTTGACACGGTATTTATACAATAATTAACTGATTGAAGGGAAGGGAAAATTTTAGTAAAACAACTGAAATTCTCTCTCAATCGATTAGTTTAATTTTTGCCATATTAACATTTAAAAAGTGGTTATTACTTAACCCTTTTAGACGTGTTGTACATGAGTATGTATAAACTTTTCAAAGAGACTTAGTATTCACGAAATTCATATTTTCTCCTCTATTGCATGTTTGTTTCCGTTTTCTATATGATTTTCATCATTCTATTAATATAAATTCCCCTCAAACTACAAAAATGAGATCAGGGCCGAAATGTTGTAACTATCACTTTTTTCGCTTCGACGAAAAAACCGTGCTATTCATTCCATCGAAAATGCATCGAAGCGAAAAAAGTGATAATTACAACATTTCGGCCCTGATCTCATCCGGAGTATCAATGTATCAGCAAGGATGACAAAATTATTGTGGTCAAATGGCTTGATAACAAACCTGGTAATCTTGCATCCAATTTTATCGGAAAGGGTGATATAAGCACAATAAAAAGATGGAGCGCACCGCTAAAGCGATATGTTGACGTTTCACAATCGGAAATTGTAAATTTATATAACAACCGGTATGGGAGGAGTTGTTCTTTTAGATCAACTAATCCAATATTAAAGGACGTTTATCAGATCCAAAAAATGGACATTGCGAGTAATGACTCATTTTTTAGTTTTTGCGCAAGTTGGATTGAGTCAAAGAATTTCCATCTCATTCAAGAAGAACACAGAGCGAAATTCGTCCAATCTCGGATTATCGGTATGATTGTATTGATCATTTTCCTGAATTTAGTGGAAGTATAGAGGCAACTAGATGCAAGTTGCAATCTGTTCTGCTTTTTCCATCTATACTTTTACGCCGTTGCCAGCCAATTCGGGGACGTACGGCTATAGGTCCGATTTTTATCACCATCTGCACATTGCACAGCTCCATGCCAGCTTATACTGGCATGGAAAATGGGTCGACCCATGAGTTTTGCACTTAGACAGAGGGCCATGGATGTGTTCCATTTCATCACAGATCGTAATCTGTAGATGAAAATTCCCTTTGCATCCTGCCTCTATATCGGGATTCGAACCCGGTACCTCCCGATCCAAACGCCAAAAGTTTAACCACTGTGTCATTTGGTCGGTCTATACATCTTTGTCTAGTAAAAGAAAGGAATTGTTTTTAAAATTCCATAAAAAATGAACCCGATTTTTAAAACTAGATACTAGAAAAATTGAAATATATAAAAGTAAAGATATAAAAATTTCATATTTATTTGATATTACTTTATTTATATTATTTTTTTTTAATTGTTTATATTATTAGTTACTTTTGCTATAGAAGCATTTTACGAGTATGTATTTTTAATTATTTTTTGCATTTTAAATATACATTTTTAAGCTTAATTTTGAAATAATAAGTTTACAAACTTTGTCCTTAACACAAAAATAGTGCGAGTACATTAGGTAAACCCTACCCTGACTTATTTTTTTTCTTATTTTTACTTAAAATGGTACCCAAGAATCCCAGAACAAGTCACAATAAAAATCTATTTGGGCCAGTTTCAAATCAGGGTTGGAATGGTTAATTTATATAAACTTGGGGAATTTATATTCCATGCGCCATGAAAACTGCAACGTTTTATTAGTCTTTCATTTGCCTCTATGTAGAACCTTTGCCTTTCGTGCAAACAAAACAAAACATATGGATGATCTGCAATCGAATTATAAAACAAATACTTACGTTTACTCATTTGCATTTCTAATAGCTACAATATATATGTTACATTGAGTGACGTAGGTTTAGTAATCGGATCACATATAAAACAGAAATAAATTTATGTTTGCTGTATTGCATATCTTATACCAATTTTATGAACACAACTTACATAAAGAAAATTATATTGTAATTCCGGCATGACTAGCTAATTATTTAGCTAAGGTCATGTCGAAATTACTTTGATAAAACAAAGATTATGTGAAATGGATGAAAACGGAATATAAATAAAATTCCGTTACAGTCCTTAATTCGTGTTCGAGGCCGTTGTTGAAATTATAAATTCATCTAAGGCTTATGCTAATGTTTCGTAACAATTTATTTTTTCACAGGATGGGTTGTTAGGCCAGCCCAAACTCCTAAAGGAGCTATAACCCTTACACAATGATCTTACGGCAGTGTGAAGCAATGTGAGCGATTATTCTAGTTGCAGCAGATCTAGCATAAACAGCGAGTCCTGTTGTATACTAAGTGACCACCACTCCATCGTTACTACATTCCGCAGATGTTGTTGAATAAGCGGTTACAAAATGCATTCAACGTTTTTTAGAAGTGAAACGAGTAATAGAACTTCTAGCAATTGGACCTGAAATCACAAATCCAGTTTCCTATTAATATAAACAGTTACGTCATATATCAGTTGCCTTTTCAATGTTCCAAGACACGACGGTAGATTCTTCAAATTAATCAGCAACTTGCTGTTGCAATATTGCAACACGCAATATTTCGTTTTTATAAATTAATCCGCAAGTTTACCGCCTAATGAGGTCTGTTAGCAAAGTTCATCTTAATCGGGTCAGCAAAGAACCAAAAGAGTAGTATCAGTGTATTCCAAAATGTTCTTCAATTCCGGTGAACATATTGACAGAGAGTCTCCAACGTGTGCTTAGGAGGTATACTATAATTGCGAGAGCAGCTAAATGGGTAGTGTGTGTGTGTGTGTGACTGAAAAGGGATAATTGATAACCAAAGATGGTTTTGAAGAGAGTCGGTCAGTTACATGGAAAATTCAATCATAAGATTCCAGTTATCATTTTTAAAATTATGTAACCTAGCTATATTAAACCATGCTCAAAAACCGCCAAAGAAGCATTCACCTAAATGGACTATTTGTTGTGACTGGTATTTAGGAATAAATCAAAAACATGCGGAGACTGAGCGGACGTATCAGAATTCATAGTTAGTTTGTCAATGAGTTGACTGATCAGATTCGATACTTCACAGTCTGTAAGGAATGTTGCAAGATTGCGATATCCTAGTGTCTTCACTCAGAATTTGGTGTGAGTTTTGATACTTGATTTTCAGCCTCGTTGTTTCGGGCACGGTAGACATAGCCCATCTTATTTATATATAACTAAGATAAGAATTTTTGTCGCTGATCTAACTGATGACAACCGTTTAAAATTTTATTTTTATTTTGGCACAATTGGTATTGGATGTGGAACCTTGGTGTTCCAGACAACTTTGATAAACGTAATGTCGTTTTCAAAAATCGTTCTCTGAAATAAATATGTATTTGAGGACAGATCCCCTCGTTATTGTTACCTTATGTGTTGCTAAATAAGCTAAAATCGCAATAAATTGATTTGTTTTGAAGATAAGCTGCAATACAAAGATTTAATCGAAATTATCTGATCAAGTACGTTGGAGTATAATATAAGAAAGCACAACAAACGGCTTCTTTAGTACTCAGCCCATAGTTGTGATACAAATACGAATTACTTTATTAAATTTAAATTATGTATAGAAACATATGTACAACGAAATTATTAAAGGGGATTTTTTCGTTTAAAATTTAACTTAATGCAATTACTTTAATAGTTTTGTTGTTCTTTGTCAAATAAATATAAAGACTATTTTCAACGTACAAGTACACGCAGTTAACAAAATAAAGCTAATGTGTGTAACCAAGATATTTGAAATCAAGCGGAAGGGAGTAAATATGCTTTGTATGCTTATTTTATTACCAGATGGTTACATATTGTACCATATGACTGTAATGTTATTGCAATTTGCATATACCCGAGATTGTGACGCAATCTCGTACTCCTACATTTGATTGAACGTTGAACTAAATTAGTAATAAAGAATTTAAATTTCCAGAATTTTAAAACAATTTTTTGTGTCGATTCGTGTTATATATTTTAACGATTCTTAACTCTTATAATATCTTATACCATAAATACTGTGCGTACATACACAAATGTATAAGAAACACACTGATAAGAAATTGTATATAAGACATAATCACAGTTTACCCAAGCATATCAGTTATCTGCTGAACTTCAATTGAATTACATCCACATTGAATGGAAATGAGAAGTAATACATGTTTAACTGTGGTGTTCTTACTAGGCCTATGTCTTTCAATTAAATCGGCTGAAGAATTACCTACATGTAAGTTCCAGCATTATCATGCAATAAAGTATTGAATGCCGTCCGATAATAACTAAATATTTATTTTCAGTTAAAATATGCGTACCCAAAAGCGTACACGAGGAATGTTTGGAATTTTTAGAAAATCCCCCATCAAATGTCGCTAAGGTGAAATGCATAACTGGACGTGATCGTACGGAATGTTTGCAAAAAGTGAATAGACGTGAAGCTGACTTCTTCTTTGTTGATCCAGAAGATATGTACGTCGCTCTTCCTATGAATAATTACGATTTCTCAGTGTTCTCGGAATTAAGAACCACAGAAGAACCATTAGCCCAATTTCGGTATGAAGGTGTTATGCTAGTTCGTAAAAATTCGAATATTAATAGCTTAGAGGACTTACGGGGTAAAAAAGCATGTCACACTGGATACGGACGTACCGTTGGTTATAAAATACCCGTAACCAAACTAAAAAATGCAGGGGTACTAAAAATGTTTAGTGATCGTTCAATATCATCTAGTGAAAACGAATTAAAAGCCCTATCAGAATTCTTCAGTAAGGCGTGTATTGTAGGAAACTGGTCATCAAACGACGATGTAAATCGTGCTTTTAAAAAGCGGTATACAAATTTATGTCAAATGTGTGAAGATCCCGAGAAGTGTGGTTATCCAGATCGATATTCAGGATACGATGGTGCTATTCGATGTGTCGATAAAAATAATGGTGACGTTGCATTCACAAAAACAATTTGGATTAAAAAATATTTTGGGGTAATTTAACCGATAAAAAATGATTTCGTTATTACTTACGTTAAACTGTAATTTAATTTAGCTTCCAATTGGTAATGGAAATGTCGCCCCAACAGAACCAGCTCAAGGAAATCCAGATGATTTCGAATATTTGTGCGAGGATGGAACAAAACGACCAATCACAGGACCTGCATGTTCATGGGCAAAACGGCCGTGGCAAGGGTACATGGGAAACGCCGATGTAAATAGCAGAATTAAGAAATTACAACAAAAAGTGGCTGAATTCTATACGAACGGGTTACAATCTGAGAACAAGGAAGGCGCCAAAAAGATGAACATTGAACCCAAATACTCAATACATTCAAAAGATACACCGGTTATGCCGGGTACCCATCTAACTAATGCCGGATACATAGAAGTCATTGAACGTGACAGTGGAATCGCACAAAATATCAGATTCTGTTTATCAAGCAATAAGGAAATGTTAAAATGTGATATATTAAAAATAGTGGGACATTCACGTGAAATTCGGCCAGAAATCCTATGTATACTCAAATCGAAAGATGATTGCATCAAGGCAGTTCAAAATAATGAAGCCGACGTTGTTGTTCTTTCACCGGAAAAGTACATACCAATGAAAAATCCCCAATTAAAACCCATTTTGTACGAAGTGTTCGATGAGAATGACGTTTACGTTGCGGTTGTTCGAAGCAACTTAGACAGTAATATATTGAAAAAGGGCAGCGTATCCTTTAATTCAGCCAATTTAAGAAGCACGAATGCCGCATTATATTTACTGGAGAAATTAAATAAGAAAGTATGTCCGAATAATGTTACTTCGGGGACGGATGGTGCTATAGAAATTGTACAATCATCCACATTGAAAAATTTTAGTGTAAATGAATTTAAACTGTTATGTCCTGATTTAACAAAAGCCGATTTAAGCCACTATAGTAACTGTAACTTGGAGTATACCGCACCATTAGCAATATTTTCACGCAATTCACTTGATGGCTACGATCTGGAAAATATTATCCACGCATTTTCATCCATTTCGAGTAATTTCGGGCATGGCGCTAAAAATGAAAAAGTCTTTAAGTTGTTTGGTGAATTTGAGGAAGGCCATCCAAACGTAATATTTAGTGTAAGTATATATTAAGAATATTGACTATAAAATAATGTACGGGTTATAAATTTTTGTTTTACTTCAGGATGACGCGGCTAAACTTGTTACCACAGCTGAGCACAATTGTCATATTGACGAGAAACACTATAGCCAGTTAAGATGTTTTGCATAATATTTTTTATTAAAAATTTAATTTTATAAATTAGATTAAATGAAATTTAAATAATTTTATATTTTATACCAATAGTTTTTTTTATTTAGAGTGGGATAAATCCTCACGGACTCTTGCCTTCTCAATACCAGCTCACTTTTCCCACTGCAGCCGGAATCACACTTCGTGTATCACTTCAGCTAGCGTGATACCATTTATCATGGTCTGGTGCATCTCAGCACCTTCTTCTTATGGCTTACGATTGCCACTATTATTCTGTTTCCTTCGTTCCAGCACCGTTCGTCAGCCAACACTAATATATAATACCGCCAGAAAATGTTATTGGTAAAAGCCGTCATATTTTAAATGAAGCCGTCATCTTTTCTCAGAAGCCATTTCCTAATTCGGAGGATCAGGTTCTGTTTATCGTTCCTGCCATTGCTCCAGAATCCGATTTTGGGTAACCTCCTTTGGAACCCCATTTGCTATTTCCGCTCTCTCTCTCTCTTTAGCCATCACGCGCAGAGCTACAATTCATCAATGTCAACAACCTTGTTTCACTCGTACATACTACGTTGACCGTATTCATAATCAGCCTGCATAGTGTAGTTTTTATTGCCTTCGACTATTGATTTCAACTCAGTTCTTCAACGGAGAATCCTATAAATGTGAGAACTCGTATCCTCGCCATTAATACTGCCACTGTATTTTCCGGGACCAGGCCCAGTAAATGTCACTCCATAGTAAAGCACGTTCCGTAATACTGGGCCGAGTACCGAATCCTGTGAGAAACCGCTGGTAACTGGTCTTATAGTAACAGAGTCACCCGATTCTATAATAATCAGCTGATCTGCATGTAACTTGGATTATTCGGCGAAGGCATGACATCACTTGCAGCTTCAACCTTCGTTAAATTAGGTCCCATGCCACACTGTTGAACGCATTTCACACGTCTAATGTGAGCAAAGCTGGAATCCGCCTACACCTAATTCCTTTTGCCAAGGCGTGGGTTGTGGATCGCCCCTGGAAAACTATAGTTTTCTGCAAATCCTTCTGCTAAAGATGTCCGTTTTCTGAACTACAAACCCTCCAACCACTAAATTGTCTAATGAGCTGATTTTGCCCCATTATATTGACGGTCCCCTTAATGTTGTGCAACGATAACAACTGAGGGTTTCAGTCTCATTGCACTCCATGTTTCTTAATTTGGTCTGATAACATCCGACCCCATTCAGAGTTAAAATCATGGATAATTGAAGCAAAGTCATTGAGTCTTTGGGTGAATTTTCCAAAGGTTTATTTCGCGAGAATTAGCACTTAAAAATGACAAAATCCTCCCGCTCTCTAACGTGACGCTCTATAATAGGATGATGCGCGCTGCGTCACCTTCTAAGTTTACTTTCCAATCGTCTCTGCTTTCAATCTTCACCGGTTCAGTTCACTTACAATCACTAAAGTCTGAGAAGTTTTACAGAGCCTGGACAAAACTGACTTCCTGTACCTGTACTTATCTTCGGAACCATATACGATTTTGAAACCAAGGTTTTAAAATGGCTTTATAACTTGTTTAAATTCATTAATTTTCGAATTTCGACTTATTTATGTCTCATATTATTTACGAGTAAAATCGCAGTCTACTTCACTTCGTTAAAATTACGTATTTTCTTATTTTGTTCTCAACTTGCTTTAGTAAAAAAATATCATTCTATTTCTAATCTACGATTTCTAGACTACTAGATTAACTGATTTTATTTAATATACCAAATCATTTTTCGTGATACATCGAAATGTAGAAAAGAGACAGAGCTCACAATTACGAGTATATCAAGAGGTTGAATTACGATAATAATGATGGTAAAACATCCCAACCCACGATGACTTTTTAGCGCTTACGCTGAAGATATTTTTTAAATGGTCGCAAAAGCCCGGGCTAATTTAAAAGCGGTCGAGAAGAAAACAAAATTTGTAATAACCACACTTAATTAATTCGCCATTTAATTAATTTACCACTTGCATAGAATGAAAATCAACTAGCAATGCTCTTCCAAACATTTTTTATTTGTTGTTTTTAGTGCTTTCTATTTTAATTTTGGTCGTACTTATTTTTTTATCGAAATTACCACAATATTTTCTCGAACAAATTTGGAATCACAACAACACGAACGCAAATTAAAGATAACCTTAAAAGCCAATAGTCAGCCTGAATCGAACTCAGAAGAAAGTTCTTTACCGTCTACGTATCTTAGACTTTTGTGGGAACTTATACTAATAAATTGTTAAATAAAATTGAAACGTCTGAATTATGAAGCACTTTAAAATTATATTTCAATCAAAACATTCGGTTAAATCTTTTTTCGTTTCACTTAAGAGCAATACCATCCTCTAACCATTTAAATATACTCGCATCAAATCGGGTCACATATTGGTCAGCTAAGCCACATCCAACATTAACTGTTGAAATTCCTGCAAGTTTACCATTCACTACAAATGGACCACCGACATCCGCAAAACAAACGGTATCATCAATTGTAGAAACATGTAATTTTGTGCCATCAACAGTTCCAACTGTTTTCAATTCAACCGAATAAAATTGCTCATTTCTTATGCCGCTAACAAATTGGGTACCCCAACCAACTAAAGTACCTTTTAAATCAGCAGCAAAACTCTCTTCTGATGACACTTCAATTGATGTAGTATTTTCATGGAACACAATATCTTTATCGACCTTCAACAACACCAAATCGTACGATGAGTATTCAACTTGGTCTTCAACATTATAATCGAGATGATATTCCGAAAATGTCCGGATTCGATATACACGAGGACTATTGAAACCTTTTAAACGAGATCCGGTGGTTAAAATCCAGCGATTATTTAAAATTGTTCCGGTGCTACAATGCATATAACCTGATGCTCTCGGACATAGTACAGAAACCGCGTACGGGAAATCTTTAGTTTGAGCTGGTACAGCGCCTTCAATTGCCTCTGTATAGATAAAGTATACCAAAATATTTATTAGGTGTCATCATGAAAATTTATTAATTGTTTATTCACCTGCAGAGATTGCAGAGAAAATTGCGAATAATATTAAAACTTTTAGCATTTTATTTAACGTTCAAAACACAGCTTCACCAATAATTTCAATCAAATCACCAAGAATACTAACTGATCTTTAGAAATTCCCAATGCTTTATACTCGTATGTGCAAAACATGTTAATCTTGTTCTAATTATAGAATTTTCTATGTTTTCGCCACATCAGGTGTTTTTTATATATGTATAAATATAATATAACACTTTAAAGCTACTATATTAGATTTAGTTTAACAAGTTTCTTTGAGGAAGAACTTGGGATAAGAAGGCAAATGCGAGTATTAATAAACTGCTTTTAACCAATAAGTCAATAAATACACGCGCCCGACACAACTAAAAAGATTTAAGCCAGACCTTATATCGATCGTTATGTATCTTGTCAAAACAGGATTATCGCTTATCGTAAAACGAGTTAATTTAGAATGCCTGTCGCAACGCAATGAATGAAGTGAGTTTAATAGTAAACCAAATATAAGTATTTGTCATCTCATCATGTATGACAGACGGTTTAAATTATCGTTTACACCAAGTGTTCCACTTCTTAATTCTCAAGCAGTATATAAACAAACCAACTACTTGATACTAAATAATGGATTACCATTTTACAAAAATCTTCATAGTTCATAGACCCCAGCTGTAGAACAAACCCGATATCATAAGAATAAATTAGTAAAAACTTTATGGAAAAGTACCACAGATAATTTGGGTCGGTTCATTTCCAAACAAAAATTTTCATTATCAATTTAAATTCGGAGAGCAAGAAAATATTGATTCTTATAACACAACAGATGTATAAAATATAAATTTCGACTAAATTCAAATCTAACGATATTTTTGATTAGGAAGAAGAGTCAAGAATATTAATACTCGGTGGACGAATGATTAAAGTGTATGCGCTCTGAAGTTTTATCATTATTCTAATTAGTTAGAGGTAGAGATTAGATTATAATAACATTTCATTAATCATGGTGAACCGGACAAGCGGGTGTGGTCTTATAACTTTTTGAGGTGCCCCACATAGTTACGGCTGCTTGTAGAGTTTCACACGGTCCCTGGATGTTAATGGACTGGTCATGGTGTATTAAATGTTGAAATAATTTGCACTTATACGTAAAAACGACAAACATGTAACCACTATCGATATTGGCCTCTCCATTGGTTATAATAACGGATGATATGCTGGAAGAGTGTCCACTTTGACATCATGGCGTGAGCGGTTTGATTGTCTTTTACAAATAATAAAATGAAGAATAAAGGAAACATGAGATGAGCGATTCTGCAGCTTAAAAGCTATTAGCAATGCACTCCGATCAATTTAAGGTTTGGTATATAGGCACAACGAAACTAACCATACAAATTGCTCTATGCATAGTATATCGATCAACAGCCTTTATTAATACCCCGCAAGGGTTGGGATTCAATGGGCGATGCTGATGGCGGTAATAAGCTATTTAAAAGCAGAGCGTATTCATGCATCGTAGATACCTCAGATTGCTCAAATAAATATTTGCATCTAAAAACAACACTGTGACACTGAAACCCTACACTATACACAAATGCACACTGAAGTTATGATGGAGGCAGAGGAAGATAAACAAACAACCAACTACTTTTAAAAGAAGCTCCACAGCACTTTATAGGATATAAGGTGGGTGGAAGTAACAATTATTAGATTGCAACAATGCCAGAAAGAAATACCAAACATTCCATGGACATACCAAATTTCACCCAAAAGAATCTATTTTAATAAATAAAAATTAAAAAAAATTAATTTACTAAATTTTAAAACCACAACTAATTTTGTGTAATTGTTTACTAATTTTTAAAAAAATACTTCGAGAATAAAAACGATGTACTGTACTCCCTAAACAAGTATTTACTTATTTCGTTCTTTCGTTTTATTTTACCATTTTGACCGTTACCGATCACAACACCAAATTATTTAAAACTTTTACACTTTATGATATCGATAAAAAAGTATATCGTACTTTTGAACCGATGATTTTATTTTTATAAATTTTTAATTTTTGATTTCTTTGATTTTATTATTACATTCCAGAAAACCACATGGTACCATTATAGGCCCTAAATGATGGAGTTCCGGAAATGCAATGAAGAAGTATGTTTTATCTATTTTAAACAATTTAACAATTGAACGGTCGCTTTGAATTATATTTTATTGAAAGTTTGTTGTTCAATAAAACATTTTTTGTGCGCTTAGTAGAATAACCGAAATAAAGATGGCAGCACCACAAATGAGACACTTCATTTTGACATTTCATGTGATGATACTTTTTGTTGTGGAAAGCAGAAATTACACAAAAATTTTACATAAATAAAACAAGTCACTAAAAAAATTGCTATAGTAAATTAAAATAACTAAACACATTTTAATAATATGGGTACGGATGAACCAACGCGGGGTGAAATAATACAGAAAGGATTCCAAATGTTAGTTTAATTTTCGTGTAACAACAACAAGAAAAATTCCTCCGACCACGGAAGTTTCACTAAAAAGAATTTATTTTTAAATTTTTGTATTTATTTATTTATTTTAAGAAATTGGATGATATTGCGTGACGCAGACACAGGTAAAATAATTTGGCAAGAAAATAAAGATTTTTCATCACCGGATCTTGAGCATGAAGCTCGAGTGCCATATAAAATTTTGGATTTGCGGGCAGTTTCCCGCGAAATAAATTTTTCTACGGTTGAGTCTATGGAAAACTTTCGTTTAGACCAAAAGGTATATAATATATTATTAATTAATTAAATAAATAGTAATGGACCCTCTCCAAATTAGGTTTTATTTAAAGGTCGGATAATGGAGGAATGGTTTTTTGAAATGGGATGGGTTAGTCCGAACACTACAAATACATGGCAATCAACGATCGAGGCAGCTCCAGAATCTCAAATGATGCCTGCAAAAGTTCTGAAGTAAGCTTATTAAACTTATTTATATACCTTTAATACTTAATACAATTACAATTACAGTGGCAATGTTACAATTGAGACAAGTTTCTTTGATGGAGACACCCTTATCACAAAATCAGTTGTTCGGCTCTATTATGTATAAAACATATTCTTAGTAGATAGTATTTAAAGTAAAATAAATTATACAACAACGATATAAGTGAAACTCAAGACAAATAATTGAATCTAATCTATTCTAATGTAAAACGGGGCAAGGAGCTCTTCAAATTTAGGTTTACATTCCAGGCAAAACAATTCAAACATTTTATTATTTCGTTCATGCAATACATAAACGAAAATGTGTATTGTAAGTTGACTTTATTTTACTTTCAAAATTTAAAAATTAGTAGTTTAAGTAGAATACTGCACAAATTGCATTTAATTTAGTAACACAACAAATTGCATTTTTAGTCAAATTAGTTCATCTACACTCACGAAGTCACGACACATTCGTAACAGTCGCGATAGTTCAAATCTAATTTTTCCTAAACTACCTGCTCTAAAAATTTTTCATTTCTTCAATATTTATAATTATTGTGATATAAATTTAGTTTTTAATTGAATACAAACAACATAATGTAATAAATGTATTTTTTAAAATAAGCATAATAACGAATTAAATTATTTGGTTGTTTCTGAAATCCATTTTTTAATTGCGGCGTTGATTGTTATTAAAACAAAATTGGTATTGGTTTCTTGATCGCAGCCCAATCCATGTGGTGATAGTGCAACTAATTTATTGTTTATTTCGAGTGGAGTACCGGCAGCGCCATTGCACATATCGGTTGGGACAGGTTCCGTAATAATTCGCGCACATAATTTATTTTCTATCCCGTCTGCGCCACATTCAGATTTCTCAAGTATAACAATATTCAACGAGTTGAACGTGGCCACTGGGTAACGAGCTGGGGTTGATGAATATCCCCAACCGGCCAGTACACAAGTTTGTTCAGCTCGAATTGGTGAATTTTTTGAAATAACATGAATCGATTTGGTACGGTCATTGAATTCCAAAGGTTTTTGTACTTGAAGCAGTGCAAAATTGTATTCTTGATTTGTTGTTGAAAATAGTGGATGGAATTCCCGGCGTACAACTGTGTAATCTTGACCATCAAAATACTTTGTGCTGCCAACATGAACGTTAAAAGCGTATGGATCGTCAAAGTGTAACACACAGCCGCCAGTGGTTAAAACCCAATTTTCGTTTATAACGGCTCCATTACACACGTGTCTTCGTCCCCGGAAGCCTGGCGCCTGGATCGAAGCCACATAGGGAAAATTTTCGATTGATGCTTCCTCTGCACATCCCAATCCCAGAAAAACGAATAAAACTAAACCAAACACTACACTTCCAGCAAACATCATTTTGTCGGTTATTTAACGGTGTTTAAATTATAACTATGGATAAAAGCGAGCAACTTGTTGTTTATATACATACCATTTTTGATAAACGAATCTATAATTTAAATTATTTTGGTTAGCAAAAACATTTAATTTTAATTACTGATTTTTTGGTGGCCACAATTCATTATTATTGATAAGCTCAATTAAAACTGAAAAGTTTTTGATAAAGAAATGGCATTCTATGCGTTCACCTTACAACATTAAAACTGCATGTAACTGCAAAAAAAAAAAAAAAACTTTTACGAGGGATGTACTTTTTATCAGCCATTAAATTTTAATTACCACTAACTACGACAGAACTGCAAATTTATTGCAATTTTAACTGATAATGATTTTTTATTTTAGAATAGAAGTTTAGAATGCAAAAATGATGTCATATTTTGCTTACTAATTTTTTGTTTCGCTTTTTCTTACTAAGGTACGAGTATAAATATCATTACTAGAAATACTTGCTAATAATAATAATAATAAATGTGTTAGACCATTGTTGGTCCGTGTCTTTTCAACAATCTGGCCCTTTCGATCTCACATTTTAAGGTGTTTATACTAGACACAGCTTCATATTCACTTGAATTGTAATGACAATGACAAATGAAATTTAAATGATTATTGGCAAATCTGTTGTTATCCTCGCGATGGTGATAAATTTCGTTTTCAATACTGTAGTAACCGCAAATTAAAGAAACCGGATCCTTTTATTCTCTCCTTACGACGAGTGTTTTAAGGAGAGAATAAAAGAATCTAAAGGTAAACATAAACGTTTAACAGTGTTTACTGGACGCCGATTAAGCTTAACCAAACCCGATTTTAATTATTCGAATAAATCGGATAAAAATTTACTAATTAAACTACTAATTAAAAATTCATCGCATGAAGTTCGTATACATCAGGAATTATATTTTGAGCTGATTTTTGCTTTGGAGATTGCGCTGGAGAAATGCTACGAGACGGACGTCCTTGTAATCTACACGTTTTTCGTGGGTTGTAAATAAGAACAGCCCAAAAAACCTTCCAAAAAAAAAATAAGAAACAAAATCACTGTTAGATATTAAGCTGACAATATTTTCATATTTTAAAAAGTTCTCATCGTTCCTCTGAAGGCACCAAAACATAGGTTTTAGGTTTCAGTGGTTGACACTTAGGCCATTTTTGGCCCATTATGATTACCACGCATTCACGCCACATCATTAACCCACTCACATATTCACCTACTCACACAATTACAGTATACCACCACCTGCACATTGCAAGCTCCATGTCAACCTGTACTTTGACATTGAAGGTGGGTCGGCGTTGAATTCTGCACTCCATCAGAGGGTCTTAGTTGTGTTTATTAAACATCACCGATTGTAATCGATGATGAAAATTCGATTTGCATCTATAGCCTCTGATGGGATTCGAACCCAGTACCTTCCGGTCCAAGTGCCGAAGCTTTAACCACTGCACCACTTGTCCGGTGAATACACCAAAACATAACTAGCACCGAAACATAAACTGAAGAATCTGTAATTCGAAGTTGACTCATGAGCTGGATTCACATTGATTTCGAAAAATATGGAATTTCGTTCATTTTTCAAAGAAATATTTGCTCCCCATGGAGTAGTCACAAATGTACGTTGTTGATAACTGCCGACAAGCTCTTTTAGGTAGAACGTGGATCCGGAAACGTAAATTTACAAGAAAAAGGAAAACTGAATGAATCATCAACGAAATTTTATCGATAGAAGTCGAAAATAATATCCGAAACATTAAATCAAAATAGGAATATCAAAATTTTTGAACGAAAAATTGAGAAAGTTCCAGATCTCCGGTGCTCACTGAAACTTCGAGTGGATGCCAAATCAGTATTCCACAAAGCGCGTGATGAAGTGCCATTCTCACGTAGAGAACAAGTCGAAAAAGAAATAACTGCATTTGAACAAGAGGGCATTATTAGAAAAATGGGTACCTCCAATTGGGGTTCCACCTTGATTTGCATCCCAAAACCGAATAATACCATTTGATTATGTGTCGGTTATAATGGCGTTAACAAACTGGAAGATTCAAAGCAAAAAATACTTATTACGGCTGGATTTATACAAAGCTTATTATCAAGTTCAAATGGATGAAGAAAGTTCGAAAATTCAAACGATAACCACTCACAAAGGTACGTACAAATTTTGCTTTTAGCCTTTGAAATGTGAAGGCGCTGTCATTTGCTTAAAAGCCGAAATAGCAAGTAGCATAGTCCTATTACTTTTCAATCCAGCACTGCCATCCGTTGCCTGTGAGTCCCAGTCGGAATAGCATGTGATAACTCACATGTCATCGGCGGAGAAGAGCAAATAGTTGGATTCATTTCTCGTTCCTTTTATAACGAGAACAAAACTATAGCTAATTAGATCGAGAAGCGCTAGTTATATATTGGACTGCCAAAAGATTTTACATGCACTTATACTGGCCGAAGTCCACCACACACATGACGTTCTGATGCACATTTTCAAAACGGACATCAATTTACCTACGATAACATCCCGTTGTCCTCTGTACTAATACTTTAGTTAGCAATTCGTACAGCAAAATCATATTTTTAGGCTGCTTCAGGTCCCAAGTTTTCAATTTTCTAATTAGAAACATTTGTATAACAAAGATTGTAAGCAAATTTCATGGTGTGAATTACTGTTAAGGAAATTTATGTTAGTGTTTGGTGATATTCCATATAAAGTGAAGAGTGAAGGTTAAAGCTTTGGCGTTTGGATCGCAAGGTACCGGGTTCGAATCCCGATGGATGCAAAGTGATATTTTATCAACAGAGGCTACTGTGGTGAAATGTAACGCAAAACTCATGGGACGGGCCCATCCCATCTTCCATGCCAGGGGATCTATTATGAAATTTTCGCGTTTTCCTTTCGACGTTGTCGAAAACTTGGAATTATAATGAAATATGTTCGACCGCGTTTTTTTCGACGTCGAATTTTTATATTATGAAATACTCGAAGCGTTATTTTTTAGATAACGTCGACTATTTTACGACAGCCCTTGAGGTGTCGAGTACAAAAGAAAAGTGTTAAGTGTTGAGAAATAAAAAAGTTTGTTAGTAAAAATAAATTAAAAATGTAAACTTATAAAATTTTAATTAATAAAAATTAAGAATTGTCGACATCGTCGAAAAACAAAAATTCATAATAGCGATTTTCGACGTTGTCGACAAAAATACGCGCGTCGAAAATTTCATAATAGACCCCCAGTATAGGCTGGCATGGACCTTGCAATGTGCAGATGGTCCTTTAAATCGGTCCTATAGCCGTACGTCCTCGAGTTGGCTGGGAGTCGTAAAGTAAGGACATAAAAAGCATAACTGCGGAAGAGCAGGGTGAGCCTTGAGCCCCAAAAGAGATCGCATAGTTAAGAATAAAAAAAATCCAAAACTTCCATATATATTTTCTTTCACATTAAATTTTTATTAATTTTTGCTTTTTTATATTTCTTTTAAATTTATTTTTGAATTAATAATTATTATATTTAATTTCCAGAGACTAGATATAATAATATTTATTTTGTTTAATTTTCTTTTTTTATTAATTTTGTTTGTTTTATTTAAATTAGATTTTATTTTTAATTATATAATAGATCATTTTTTTTTGTATTTTTAAATTTTTCAATTTTTATAATTATAAAAAATAAACCTTAACATTGCGATGAATTTTTTAGTATTTTTATTTTTTTAATATTTATTTACATATTTATTAAAATTTCTTTTAATTTTTCAATTTCATTTATATTTAATATAATATATGGTTTCTTATTTATTTTTAAATTTAGGTAAATAAAGAAATTGTGGATTAATACATATAATTATGTTAATGTTAAAAAATAAATATTTTTTTTATAATATAGATTTTTAAAAATTGATTACTCTTATTTAAATTTTAAATTGAATATTATATATTTTATTGTTTGTTTATATATAATAAAATAAAAACGAAAATTAAATGAAATAATAATAATAATAATTTCTTGTTTTTTTTTAAATTTATTTTATTTAAATAATAATAATATAATATTAAAATATAAATCACAAATTGTTTGTTATAATTTTAAATATTTTTTTCGTATTTACATAAATAATATAACATGAAGTTAATCATAGTTTCTGTGTGGGTTGTGTGTGTGTGTAATATAAATTAAGCGATCAGGCTTGATTATAATTTATATTCTCCATATTATTAAATATTTAATTAAATAATAAAATTATAAATTATATTTCGTATGTGTGTAGATGTAGGTTTCAAGTGAAATAAATTTACAAAATACAGGTATATACAAAATTTATATAATTAATAATTATAATTATTTATTTATATATTTAAAAATTAATAAAACCAAAAATAAAATTTGCAATCCTAAATAAAATTTAAAAATAAACAATTTTAATCCATATCAAGTGGTTTAGTGCATTAAATAAGAGTCTAGGTATAAATTTGGGAGGTGAGGATGCCGGACACTTTAAATACAATTCTTTGTAATTTAAATCCTATCTACTAATTAATTAAATATTTTTTTTTATTTTTAAATTCTATTAAATTATGTTACTTTCCTATATTGTCTCTCAAATGTGTTTGTGATTTAAAGGACGTGACATCGGGGGACGAACAAAATATTTTTTGATGAGTAGCTGCATTTAAGATGTAAGTAAAGTGATTACGATAAACCAAATTTATTTAGCGGTGGGAATGTTTCCATATTTATTTTATTTAACTGCTTTTATAGTAAATAATTCGAATCACATTTTTATTTAATTTTTATTATTTAAATCTTAATTAAAATGCAATTTTGTTTATTTGGTTTTCGTATTAGAATTTCCCTCTCTCTCTCTCTATCTATCTTGCTTATAATAGTTTCTAATAGGTTTTTGTTATTACATATAATAAATGGACTAGTTCTATATTTCAACTATTGTAAACTTTCACTATTTATTTAGAGGGAAATTGTATATACAGTTTTATGAATTTTTATTATTTATATATAATTAAACTTCGGTTGATCGTGGAAAAGGGCCATCTTCGGTTCGAGATGGTTTTCGTTCACGTTTCTGAAATATTCCGCCTAAAAAACCAGGTTGGTTTGTGTTTGCAGCCTGCGCAACCGCATGCGGACCACCTGGATGACCAATCATTCTCATTTTTGAATCGCTTCGAGATCCAGTGCTTGCTGAAGTCGATTGAAATGATATTGACATTCCACTATCTAGAGATCCGACACTACCGCGCCGCTGTGGCTTTTCAACTCCAACTATATAAATCATACATATTCTAAATTAGTGTCACTTCATAAAAAATAAATTTTAACCTACTTACATTGCTCGTGCATATCCAGAAGTGAATTACTTAGTGCGCTTCGCTTAAGCTGTTGCTCATTATGAACTATATTTGGTTGATCAGCTTGGTACGGGCATGGACATACTTCAACGTCTGCCACACCACTATCACGATTCTCGGATGCGGCGCTTCGATTACCCCCTCGACCCGATTTTTGCCGCTCCAACTCCGATTCAATTCTTAAGGCTTCCATTTCGTCCATTTCCGAAATTGATTCACGTAGATCATCGGTAAATTTACATCGATCGTGCTCATTGCGCGCATTAAATGTGACCAACACTTTGCCATCAACTTTCTGCGACAATCGAATACAAAATGGATAATCTGTAATACAAACGATATACCAATTACTAACTAGTCAAATATAAATGTATATTTAGTACTCACTTGGCACGTCCAATAGTGTTACCACCATTCCAACCAACGGATAACTATTTCGAAACGTATAGGTTATCGATGATTTCTTCTTACTTAAAATTTTCGTTATCACAAGTAAATCGTTGAACAAGAATACCTCACGCTGATGTACTCCAGGTCTCTCCTTCTTATTTATATCGGGAATCTCATATAGTCGACAGTAACAAATTAATCTTCGATGCGGTAACGCCAAATTAATTTTTTTACCAACAATAGTCGATTGTACTCGCATTACTTGCGACACATGATCCGATCCCGGTTTAAATTCATTAGCTTTCACACGCTCATACACCCCTACCAACATATCCTGATCGATATCGTGACAATCATCGATACCGCGTAAATTTTTTATAAAGTCTTCGATTCTCATTCTGCGCTCCGGTTTAATATTTGGCGTATGCAAATCGGTGTTCAACATGATGATGGCAAAGGCGAGCACAAATATTGTATCGGACGAACGTAATCGCGCAACTATATCGGGATTACACTGGCAATACCGTTGCGAAAATATTTCCATGAGCCTTTCAATTTTTTGTGCCTCGCCCGGCATACGGAAGTATGCTTGGAATTTGCGTAGCGCTACGTCAACTTGCATCCCAGATAAATCTAGTTCGCCGGCGAAACATTCTAGAACAGCCATGTTAAATGAATTCTGTAGATTTCCTAGATACTCTCCAATCATTTGACGCGATAAGCCTTTTCGGGAGATTAAGAATCGCGCCACCCCTTGTGGTGTGTTCTCCAAGAAACCGTGTCGCATTAAATACGCGATACCTTTTTCGGGTTTTTTATTGAACAAATTAAGCCCGACACGATATTGCCGTTTCCTAATAGTTTCTGGAACTTTATAACTCGTTGGAGCTGTGAGCGCCTCATGCTGTTCCATCGAATATTGGGCAGCGGTAGTGTGACTATTTAGGCAGTCACTATCTATATTCGAACCGCAAATAGAATTCATATGATCGGGAGATTGTGCTGTAACCGAAGTACCTTTCCGTTTCCATTGCGGTGAATTCGATCGATCCATTCCGATTTCGCATTGTATACGATCGGCGGACACACTACTATCACTACCCGATGATTGAACTGACGATAAGCTACCATTTTCGGCTGTTTTACATAAACCATTTGGACGGATAGCTCGTGGTTGACTCGGATCACTACCAGGCCGTTGTCCCGTTATAGAAGAAGTGCGTTTTGGGACTTCCGGTGGAACACGTTTTCCACAACCACCGCTCGAAGTTATAATGCGTGGCCGCATATAAATTTGTGCTGCAGAATAGTAAGGAGTATGAGGTATGCTTGCATGTGAGTTCCACGAGGAATTCATTGAACTGGGTGACTCAATACCTGAACTTGTATCGTGTGGTCCATACTGTACTTGCATATTTTGTTGGTATTGTAGTTGTTGGTATTGTCCACCTTGTACTACGGGACTACTATAATAATGCTGCTCTTGATGCAATATATTGACATGTGGATGTGTATATTGCTGTTGCGAGGGGCTCTGCGTCCAACAGGTGGTCGGCATTGGAGATGCGTTTCCTGATTGGCTACGTGGTATTGGACTTGCATCTAAACTTCTTCGCTCACGTAGCGACATTGAACGAACAGGTGTCACACGATACTGATGACCATGAACATTTGCTGTATTCGCTGTTATTCTGTATATCGTGAAAGACAAGAATGCAAATAAGTATATAAAGAAAATAACTCGCATAATTAAATTAAACTTACGTTGCACAAACTCTTTGTTGTTGCTGGGCATTTTCTTGTTCTCTAATACTAAATGTACCCGACAATGGTTGTCCATTTTCATCGGTCGGTAACGAGCCTAAATCTTGACTTTGGATACAACCATTACCGGGTAAACGACGACTTAATCGTTTTTCTGCTTTGGCCATTGCTGTAATGGAGGCAAATTTCTTTACCATTGTGTAATGCCTGAAGGCACGTTGTATTGTGATTGCTGCATTACGTGCACGAACACCACCATATTTCCTTTCTAGTAATTCAATCTGTTTGTCCAATAGATCTTGTGAAAGCTCATACCTGCAAAATAATAACGAGAAAAGAAATATGAAAATTTTGTTTAGCAAAAATCATTCGGTTGGAAAAATCCCTAACCTTCCCCAAAATAAAAGGTTATAACTTTCGAATCGATTTCACTTCGTAATTCGAATATCGTATTCGATTAAAAAAATATTTTAATAAATTTTTATTTAAAATTTATTCCGACCAGATTATGCAATATATCGGTGTAATATAACAACCGATGAATTTCACTCCAAAACTATCATACTATGTATAATAGTTTTTAGTTTATGTATTTAGATTTAAATTACATGGCTACGACTGTGTCTGGTTTGTTGTTATTTCATTTTAGTTTAGTTTTTTTTTAAGGTTTCACTTTCCAAATATACATTAAAAACAAACTACATATAATAAAAAAACTAAAATAGTCTGGTAAGTATTTCTAAGTTATATGTAGTTTAGTATTTTCTTCTTCGTATTCTTCTAAAATATACAGTAATCTCCCTCTAGAAAAACCATAGGGGTTAGTAATCCGCTCGGTTTTCTTTTTTGCTTGCCTTTATAAATATTTATAATCCGCTTGGTAATAATTAGCTAATAAGGTTAGACCGGTTGTGCTGTATTTTGAAGAAATGTATGGGAATTTTATTTTACTTAATGAACAGGATGATGAAATCAAAAACTCACTTATAACTCCATCTCCAACTCAGCCGTCCTAGCACACCCATACCGTTCAATATCTCAACTGTATTTAAATTGTTATAATTAAATTAAATTTTTTATCTTCCACTATAAAAATTATATAGAGTTCTGTGATTTCGTTGTTGTCATTAACATTAAGAAACTTAACGATTATCTATTTTGCGATCTTAATTATGTAAACAAAAACCAACCAAAACTATAAACACTATTCTCAATAACACATGACAGTAAAATAAATAACAAAAATCGAAAGACCAAAAATTACGATATTTACAAACAACACCACCACCACCACACCACGTTCATCATCAAACTGTTTCTAAATAATTTAATCGATTCATTATTGTTATTATTTCTTAGATAAGCGCGCGATACTCGTCTTATCAATATTTATTCTTACATACACTTTCTATATCTACTGTGCTACGATATATTTTTCGTGTGAACATTGCTTGTACAACAAAAAAAACACAAGGTAGAGTTTTAAGACTGTATGTACATGTGCATAGAAGAAAAATAAATAAAGAGTTAAATAGTTAATACTTAAAAGAGAAAACAATTGTTGTTTTCCTTGACCTATTGCAACTGTATGTTTATAAAATATTTTCAATTTTTTAGATAAATAATAAATAAGCAAAACAAAAAATATGCAATAATCATATGGAGACGGAAATTGGTTATAGTGCGGATTGTGAATGACACAACTAAACATAGACAATCAAAGAATTTCATAGCGGACTACTATCGCGATTCAAATAATCCACGCCCTTTGTCATCGTTCAATGATGCTGAGGCTACTATTAAGCAAACGGCCATTTCATCCAGACCTCTTAGGCAAAAATTTCCAGACTTCATTTCAAGCCGCTAGAATTGAGATAAGATTTAAAAAATTGGTAAGTTGCATTTATTCGATCAAATAAGTTCGATTTTTTATTTTGCGATCAAAACAATTTCGATTATTTTATTTTTGGATATTAATTATTTGATATAAAAAAAAATATTTGACGTTTTTGAAAATCGAAATGATATATTTCGACTAAATGCACCCGCCCCTTTCACGTAGCTCTCGAAATTCCTCCATAAACGATATTTATCGAAATTTTTTTGTCGATCAAATTTTCCCACCTTTTATTTATTCTTAATTTAAGTTTTGATTAAATTAAATTAAATTTATTTCTATGAAAAACGTAAGTATCAAAACTTCAATGAATTCAAAAATGTTCATGTAAAACTCAGCGGAGATACGTAAACCTTCTTATGCACCTAGAGCTCGTTGAAAATAAGAAAGCCACAAAATTTATGGTGGAAGGAGACTCTTTTTATTTTGTATTCCGTTCCCTTTTAATCACGAACATTTTCAAATGTTTGTACATAAATTCGTTGGGAAGTGTTAAAAGGGAGAGTAAGAAAACAGAATAGTTACAGTGTATCGGCGTGATGAATAAAAGGCGCAACACCAATAGTCAATTAGTCAGGTCGTTATTGGCCTTTTAAACGTATACTTTTTATGCCAGCCAAAGGTGGTATTGGTTTATACGAGAAAAAGACGGTACATTTTTTATCAATATAAACACTTAATCGTAAGCTCGTTAACTGTAAGATCAGTTAGTCGTAAACACATTTAAACGTTAGAACGCTTACAGCGCATCCCCAATAGTAAATTTATGACTTCTGTCTTACAGAAAAGTATGAAAAACATTTTGAGAAAAATCATTGGGAGGGGTTAAAAATTAATATGTCAAAATTGCCCTTCGTAAGGTAAAAGTACCTGTTATGTATATCAAGTGACCTGAGGAGAAAGAAACAATTTAAAGTGTCATTTCGAGTCATGGACATACTTTGAGGTGACTAGAAGAAACATAAAATACGTAGTAACTTCTATAGGCCTTTTAACGCAAAGTGACTCACATCGGAATATTTTAGAACTACAGCCAAACGTGATCAATTTCTCAAAAATTAATTTTAATGTAGTATAAACTTCATAGTTTTATAGTCAACTGACTGAATATTATATAAAATGTTCAATTAGTTTACAATTAATATTAAAATGATAATTAAATAATAATAAAATAGCCTAAGGCTTTTTCTCATATAAACAAATATCACCTTTCCCTCGCATAGGAAGTGGCGCTAACTAAGCGGCGTTTAAAAGGCCAATAATAAACTTTTCTACCATTTTGGCAAGGTAGCCGACTAGGTAAAATGAGTTTTTTTTATGTTTTAATCTATGCAATCTGTTCTGGGGCCGACAACTCTTTCGCGGTTTGCTTTTCACGTCCTACTTTACGCATTGCTTGCCAAATCGAGGACGTACGGCTATAGGTCCGATTTTATCACCATCTGCACATTGCATAGCTCCATGCCAGCCTATACTGGCATGGAAGATGGGCCGACCCATGAGTTTTGCACTCCAGCAGGGGGTGGGAGATGTGTTCCATTTCAACATAATCTGTTGATGAAAATTCCCTTTGCATCCTGCCGATATCGGGATTCGAACCCGGTACCTCCCGATCTAAACGCCAAAGCTTTAACCACTGTGCCATTAAAATGAGTTGCTATCTTCACTTTAAATTGCATTGTTTTCAATCACGTGAGTATAACGGTGTTAAAAATTAATTTATTTTATAACAAAAAATCAGGTGTTCCGTTTACAATTGTTTTAATAACAATACAGGGTCGAACTTTATAATTCTTTTCCATAAACGTGTTTAAATATGTATTAAACATTTGGCAACATTTCTGTAAGAAAAAGACAAATTAAACCGTAATGCCTCAAAAGTGCGACTCTATTTTATTGAGGCCGATTTCCAAATGATAAAAAGGGTGATAAACGATTACAATGGAAGGAAACCGATAGTGGCAAGTCCATTACGCTGTATTCGGCCAGCTGAAGAGATTATAAATTATTAAGAAATAAATTTCTGCTACCTGCACGTACATTGCAGCATTGGGTGCAAAAAGTAACAACTTCACCCGTATTCTTGATTCTGTCATCAAAATAATGCTAACAAGCTATTCAGGACGTACTTAAAGTGCTTCTCGGCACTATCCGAACTAAAGATGGTCTCGTAGATTATAGGACAAAATGAAGAGGTAATATGCAAATGTGGCAGTCGATGAGACCCCTGAGTGGGTATTTAAAGAATTAGCTCTAATAGATAACCAAGTTTGCATTAATATATGAAACCTATTTACAACCTTCTTTACCTCTTTAGGATCCATTTGCAAACATGACGAAATAGACGAAGGAAAATTTTAAATTGAAAATAAAACGCATGAGGCGACAATTTACAACAGTGTTCCTTCCATCCAATTGATTTTCCCAAGCCACCATTCGTAAAGATTCGTATTTTGTTTTATTTTGAAAAGTTTCGAACTTATAGTAAAACAGCTAAATTCATTCGTACATTCTCGTATTGGACCCTTCCACGCTGGTATTGAACAAAAAGCAACATGTTAACAAAAAAGGTGCAATTTTGTGAAAAATAATAAACAATTTAGATAAAATTATAACAATTAGGGGCACTCGCTTAATTTACCTTTTTTGCTGTCGTATGATGTGTTGTGTTCAATACACGTGTGGAGCACACTCAGCTTTTAACGCAGTATCTGACCCAAATGATTATTTTTTGTGGTAAACTAAAGGTGGTAGCTTTATACCAAAAATAATAATTTTAGCAGGCAATTTTAATTAGAAATGAATTGTTGCCACATTTGGTTGGTGGTCAAAAGGCGAATAAGCTATTATAATCATTATACAGCAATATAACTCCATCTCATTTTAACACCAAAAATTATACGATAAAAAAACCTCGTGATATTTGTTTTATTTTATGTTATTTTATTTTTACGTATAAGTTTAAAAATAAAATATATTTTATTTAACCGCCATAAATAGCGCTCCTCCGGTTATATTGACTGAGTGGATTACGTTATATGGCCAATAGAAAGACATAATAAGAATAGCATCGAAATGTTAATAATATTGGTTTTTGGTTGATACCAAACCTTTGAGCCACCTCATCTCGTTGTAAAACAAATATCTTACTATCACCTAAAATATCCCGACATAAGCAAGAGGAGAAATCGCATATATGCAGAGTGTTTATACATTAAGGATACGCTCAAAACGGGTGTACGACGAAATCTCGGTTTTCAAAATCACGGTTTTCGAAATCTCGGTTTTCAAAATCCCGGTTTTCTTTTAGTTCTAATTGCACAAAATAATTAATTACAAGATTTGGTATTTGCATCATTTTGTAATTGCAACATTTTGTAGTTGTAAGATTAATAAAAAGCAATATTTTGTTAATGCAACATTTTGAAATGCAATAATTGTAGAGGCGGACGGCTTCGATAACTCTCACGGGCACTTAGCCCTTCATCCAAATTACATCCCTACTAGTCATTTTCAAGAACTTTATGGCACTCATTTCTGAATTTTGTCTAAAAATCATTTGAGTCCCATTTTCCCACATGTCAAATTTTAAAAATTCAAACCGGGATTTCCTAAAAATCGTTTTTTTTTATATACAAAACCGGGATTTTGAAAACCGACGCATTTCTTGTAATGTACCAATTTCCATGACGAATCAATAATTTTACAAAATGGCTCGAATGTTTTGACGAAAAAATTATTTGGTTAAATATGTGAAAAACTGTAGTTGTATATAGGCGTTTATGAAGGAGTGTAGTAAGTGGATAACGGACACCGAATAATTAACAATAATTTTTTTAATTAGGTTCGACCATGAAAAGTAAAACTAAGTTGTAAACAAAAGACTTTTAAAGTTTGAGAATTTTAGGAAAATGTTAAATTTATAACCGGTCTAATTAAGAAACAAAAAGTTCACAATAATCCTCATCCCTCTAATGTGAGTAAGTCCAAGAAAATAAATACGAATATGAACTGTGCAAAATCATGCAGTTCATACAAGTATGAACTGTACACATAGTAAGAAGTAGACTATTGAGTGAGATGTTTGCAGAATAAATTTTAAATACCTCTAGATGAATAGGAAAAATATGTTAAATTATTTGAGACATTTAAATTTTGTGTGAGATAGATTAGTTGAACTTAAATTATCTGTTTGCCTCATCTGTTTTAAAAATAATCTCAACACTGCTAATTAGTAACATAAAGTTGAAGTCAAAATGGCGGATATTTCAAATGCAAGTTGAGATTAATGAGTTGAGGGTCTTAACATCGAGTTATGAAAATAGGGTTTATGTAATTATTTGTATAGACATTTGTTTTAATGATCTTTGTTTTAATGTTTTAATGAATTGTTCATTAAAATCGAAAACACTAATTTATTGGGATCTCGAAAAATTGTTGTTTTTGCACCTGTTCAATTTTGAAACTGATGAAACAATTTTGAAACTGATCTTAACTACCAATAACACATTTTGAATTAAAAGTGTAGTTATGATGTTCATACTTCAAAAAATTTAGCCGTGACATTTTAAATATTTTTTAACAAATTACTGTTACTTGACAACACGAACTGATGTCACTATTTACCCACACTAAAAAAATTGTAACAAAATTTTGGCGTGTTCACGAGAACCAATAAACGATTTATCTATATACAGATAAAGAAAGAAATTTTTGGATGTGTAAACTATATAAATAAAACAAATTTGCTTAACAGAAACTTTTGACACTATCCGTACCACGTGCAGGAGTAAACAGATTTTACATATAAAGAAATTTAAGTTCAAGCGTAAACAAAAATATTAAAACCTATTTAGGAATTAATATAAGTATAGTGTCTGTTTCATAATTTTTAAGTGATGCAGAATAATCTGTTAGACAGGAAGTAATAAAACTTTGTGAGGAAACTAGTTTATGGAAAACAGTGAAAAACCTGCTTAGATAACAAGGAGTGTCATTTCGCCAACCGTTCTATATTTAAATATAAAATATTCAAATTTATCGGTAAATAATAGGCACGATAAAATTAAAATTTATAATTGATTCGCATTCTACTTTCTAAATTTAACTATCGCAACTAAAATAAGTTATTTCAAAAACGTATATCGATTGCCAAGAACTCGCACAATCAAAACAAAACCAATTCACATGTTATCTAATCTAATCTGCAAAGTGCATTTTATAATAACACTTAGGGAAACTATTTACGTGAGTCATCATACGTAAGTACTACGACACTATTATGTAAAACCAACTCTACCAAGGTTAGAAACACTATAACAGGTTGGTTGGTCAAATTAAGCAATAAATAAAAACCTAAATTTCCGTCCATACAAATTTAAAAATTTTAACACACAAAATTTGGATACCATAAAATATGTATATAAGATTTCAAAACATAAAAAGATTTATTTTAGAGAGACATTTGAAAAAAAAAAATCTTAAAATGAAAATATATAAATCAAGTGTGATGAAATGGAAATCACATACAAAAACATTTTTTAAAAAAGAAAATTGAAAAGTTTATTCACGTATTGCAAAGTGATGTTCTGTTCAAATTTTTTTGTTTACTAATTATACAAAGAAAGAAAATCTTGAAATTACCATATAATTCTTATTTCAAATATTTTATATTTGCACTGAATTCTATCATGAGCACTATTTGACACTAATTGATTACGACAATTCTGCGTACTCGTTAACTTATCACATTCAAATGATTTTGTTTCGGTTTCAAACATTATTCTAGTGCATTACACACGAACATACACTTTAATTACTTTTAATTTAATTTAATTGAAATCGGTTAAAAAACACGAGTGTAATATTATTATAAACACACTGTGTTATTTTTGGAACACATAGAATAGACAAAAACAAAACGACGCGGACAAAGATTTGGAAAATTCACGGAAAATAAATAAAAATCGTGTATGGTGTATATACCAAAAATCACACACATAGCTATCGCACGATCGTAATCTCAATATATTGATTAAATTGCGATAACAAAAAATTCTTGTGATAAGATTTTGCGAAGCACCTTAATACGTCCAGATTAACAACAACACAACATATTTTTAACTGTATAAGTAAATAAACTTCACGGATTTAATATATAGGAAATTGACATGAATTTCTTTGTACTCGGCCGAGCCTTTGTAAATAAACTGTACACAAAAACACACACGATTAATCATTTAAACAAACAAACAATGCTACTACACTATAGTTTTTCACACTTAAATTTAAAACTCAAGAAAATCATCACCGCACACACAAAATCAAATCAAGGTATATCTCTTTACCACGAATCTTGTATATATGAAACTTTTCGTGAAAATTTGATTTTTTTTTGTGTGTGCGATGAATTTTTATATATTTAGATGAAAATTTCGTAAAAAAAAATTAAACCAATAACAACAAATTTAAAAGGGAAATGAAATATATTTACTTGATGGGAAACACGAAATCTGGAATTTAGATTATAACATCTTATAATTATAAGACAAAAACAACATAACTTTATTTATTTAAACTGTTTAAGTGTTGCTTTATAAATGCTTTATATGGAAACAAATTTCTTAGAACCAGAAATTAGAAAAAAAAATTGATTTTACCTAAATTTCTTAACAATTCGTCGTAAACACTGTCGTAAGCAACACATTTAAGAATGAACGAAATCAAAACACTAGAACAATTTTTTTTTTCATTAATTTGTACATTCAGAGTACGTATATATAGGTTTAAAAATAAATTTTCAATTTTCTTTTTAATTTTATTTACAGATCTCTTTTAATAGCGCGCTAAGATGTTCCGTACGTATAGAAATGAAAATATACATTAAAATCAATCAGTGCGCACAAAAAACTATCATAAAATCCGCGGATATGTAATTAACAACCAAACCTCACATTTAATACATAATTTTAATGATTTGATTAGACTTGTGTCGACTCTATGAAATAATGTTTCATTTTTCATTGAACGTATTACAGAGTATAAGATAAGAATTATAAATTGCAAGTAATCGAGTGATGTATGTATATACATATGGCAATTGATAAACGTAATACAAAGATTGCATTTAAAGTGGAGTAAAATAAAATCGCGCTGAAAAATACAAGATTGTATGGTTAAAAAAAGTCATCGAAATGTTTTAAATAAATAGTTTTTATTTAGAAAGTCACTCACGCATGAATATCTCGCTAGAAAAACAAGAATGAATAAGTAATAGCTGACATAACGTGTTCACTTGCTGACTAAAAATAGTCTACAAATCATTTATAAGTTGCTGCAATCTAATTTAAATAAAATTGTTTTACATAAATCATTTTTAAGTGAATATATTTTAAAAATGAATTTCTGCATTTATAAAAAAATTATAGAAGCACAATTAATCTAAAATTAATTCGCACAAAAATAATTAAATGAACTTAAACTTTGAACTATTGATTTAAAATCATTTAGCCTAAACACGGAATATTAAATGACTAATATAAGTCTACTAATTGACCATTAAATTTATTTTTGTTTCCCCACTTAGAAATCAATAAAAGTAAAATCTGTAGGGCCAAACATCACAGCACAGAGTGTACAATTGCGTTGCGTGAAAAAATGGAACCAAAAAATATTCTCGTTGGGACATAGTAGTTTTGATTTTGTTGAATATAAAGTTCAATTCTGTTGAAAAGAGAAATGTGATAATGAGAACTATTTTTCAATTTTATTTCTCTCCAGTAAAGTCCCCAGCAATTTAGTGTTAAACGGCATGCAACTATTCAAACGCAGGCTTCAAACAATCCTTTATTTGCCTAGTTGGATTTATTTTCACAATTTACCTAATAATGAGGGATTTTTAGATTATTGCCATAAAATCCTGAAACGATATTCTCTAACCATGTCTCAAGAAAAATTGATCGCCGTTGGCAAACTTGTTTAGTTCTTTTAATTTTCGGCGAAGAATTGCTCACATGAAAAATTACTGATACATATTTAAACTTAGGGTATGAATTGCACCACCGTTGTAAATTCAGCTATAAATTAAAATTAATATTTTTGATTAAATTGTGCATTATAATTATTTATGAATTCCAACTTAAACGAGTCAGCCAGTCAAAAAAATTATTAAACACTTTCTAGTTGTCAACACAAAAATTATATCAAAAACGTAAATCCGTGAACGGATTTTTGTCAAAAATCACTGGGATCTCCTAATTTATGGCAAAAGCTTATAAAGTTTCACACCGATCAGTCAATCCTTCTGGGCTGTAGCAAGGCCACAAACTTTAATCTGTGATCACACAAAGGCACACACACACACACGCAGATTGTTTAAAAAACGAACCAAAGTCGTTTGACTTCGATTGAAAATACAAATGTACACTGTTAAATAATGAGAAGGACAATTTTTTGCTTATAGTCATACCTGAACTAAAATTCAACAAGATAATTTTAACATTGAAAGTGTTTTATTGTTGTTCGTTTTCATATTATACGTTCTCGAATCCTTAAATACAGATTGATCGAATATCGAATTCACAAATACCGATTATTCGATAACGTCGTTCGATTGTTCGATATCGAGTACCCAAATAGGGGCTCTGGAAAAATTTCGAGGTCAAAATTCAGTTGACTGCAAATGCCGACCTCCACTCACAAACTTTGATTAATCTTTATATCAAGAACAATCGTCGACATGTTTTCGAAGGACCAGAGATTTGAAGCATGTTAATTTTTGCGGCCAGTTACGTGATAATCCAAAAGTTTTCAAAATTTGCTGCGGATTCATTCAACTTGCTTAACATAAGTATACGGATGTATGGGATCTTGAAAACTTGCTCGGACGTAATCGTAAAATTAAAAATTTGTTATTGTATGGACGTGTTTTTTTCGGAACACTGCTACTGATGAATTATGAGTAACTATTAGAAGATGAATTAAAATGACATGTAGAGAATTTTAACATATACAATCTTGATCAAGTTTTTTGTGTGACTTGTTTGACATTTAAGTATTCTAGTTTCGATCAACTAAGGGTATTGTTTTTTGCAGAATGTCACGAAATTTTAAGTCGAAATAACTACTGTACAATATGCTCCTACCACCAAAATTTGGGAAAATATCGCATTTTAGAGACATACCTTATGATCCCAATAAATTACCTTACTTATACAATCGGCAGAAATTTGTTAGCCGACAATCGTCAACACATTCCTAACAGACCGGAAAATACCCCCCCCCCTTGTTTTCCTTGCGAAATGTGAGTTTGAAAATGTTCACTAGCTCTTAGACTAATAAAGGAAGGAATCTAAAAGTGAAACAATTTTATTTTCCGCCATTCTCAACCCCAAGTATTCGACTAGAGCAAGCAATAGAATTGAACTACAAGTGTGGAATACATGAATTAAATATGTAGAAGAAAAGTAATCATTCAGCAGATCCAAAACGACCGCATCAATGCACTAATACATAAAAGCGTAGAAAATAATCGGTTCTGTAAGCAATTAACATTAAGCCAGTGAAGTAACAACTAAAACTGAAATATACTGCGGTGAAAGTGCTAAACAGAAGGTTGTAAAATATTTGGAAATCGTTATTCTTCAATTTGCAAAATCCACATCAAATCGTCTACAAAATCGTAACAATTTTTTATATTAGCATTTTGCACACACATTATTTTTTAAATACGTAAGAAAACTTGCACACGTTATATAGTTAAATTAAACCAGTTAATTACATTACAACGTTCAAACTAATTTAGATGTCCAAGGCTAAAATTCTAGACGACAACATTAAAATCCAAAAAGTATTCGTGATTAAAATTCCTAATTAATCTTTAAACAAGAAAATGATTGATTTGACGAAATATCGCGCATATATCGTATGTAAACACAAAGCTATTACGCGATATTTGCTAATCATCTTATTTCATGATACTCGCGAGTATAATATATACAAATCATTAATTTTCTTTGTTTTCCACACACATTTTCCGATTTAAGAATCATAAATTATAAACATAATAATGTTTGTTTATGTATATATACATATGTATATGAAACAATGGAAATATGTAATATGTAACATTTTTTTATGAGATTTTTGTGTTGCGATAACGGGGATGTCTCGTATCTCGTAAGCGCGTATATAATGAGCACTATGGTGTGTGCTAAATATATAACATCGACGCTACGTTGTGAATTTATACAATATTCATTATACAGGTGTGTTTTGGTTCTCACATTACGATTATCCCAGTTAAATATTGCATTTGTGACATAATTTTATTACACATCATTAGTGCGTGGTATCACCTATAGTATGTCAAGCAACACAAAACTAAATACGGTTTCAAGTTCATTTAGAATTTCAACTCGTCGACAATGACAATGAAAAATTATTAATAATTATAACACTTCCGTAATATTATGTTTATATTAAATTTCACTTGATTTCATAAAACTAACAAAATTATTAAATTAGTGTGAAAGGAAGCGAGAATTACCTGATTTCTATAAATGATACACTTAAAATAACCACGTTCTTCACATTAAACTTATAATTAAAACTTTCATGACTTACGTGGTTCCAAATTCTACTGGTAAATACATTTTAAGTACACCTAATTTTATTTCATTGGCGTTATCACGGTATTCCGTAACCTTTAAACGTAAATATTAAGTATAGTGATGTGACATTGGAAATTTAAATTATTTAAAGGACTAACGTGATAGTATTTTTAATCAGTTTTATTAGCACTTGCCCAGCCATGACACATCATACCAATATAATATATAGATACTCGTATATAGAAAGGCCTAAACCCGCATTCGGCTATATGTATAATAGAAATTACTTTTTAAAAATTGTAATTGAAATGTGGTTGCACAATTTAGAAACAACGAAAAAAAATGAAAGTAATTTCAATTGTCTATGTACCTGAAATAATTGTCCATAGGTAATTTCACTAAACACACTTCGCCAAATTATTTTATTATACAGGTCTAGATAACTTTCATAACGTAAACATACGAGTATACATAATATTATTAATTTTTTGTACACTAATTATAGAATTAAAATGTCATCATACACAAAAAATAGTTTATAAACAATATATAACAACTAACACTTAGAAAGTATTTGAATGAGCACTGTTTTTACCGCATATTCGATAATTTCGCAAAAATACAGCAAACCGTGACGAGGATGAACAAAATTATTTAGAATCGCACTGAACAAATTTTTTAATTAAGGTGTAAGTACTTACGCATTTTGTGTTCGTGTCCGCTTAAGAACGTCCGAATTATTTCGTACGGAACCTTTTTTATGTAACGTAGGTATTTGGTGATTATTGTGCATTTGTGGACATATTTGATGTTGATAAACCACTTGTTGAGGTGGTGCATACTGTTGTTGCTGTAAATAAACATATCCCCCTGTATTTCCCTGTACGCCATAAGCTGGTGCTGGACGATCTGTTGATTTTTGCGGAAAACTGTAAATATACACAAGAAAAACGGTCATAATAATTAATTATTCGACAAACATTAAAAAATTGTTCACTAAAAAATAATAAAAAACTATTTAAAACACCTCGTATCCACTATAAACCCCGAAATACAGATAATCATTTTTATTGTGTGTCGACGACGGATAAATTCCACACACGAAATTAAATTTCAATTTTAAATCGTGTAAATTAAATCCAAAACAAAAACTATTAATAAAATAAATTCTGATTTTTTTTACAACTCAATGTACATCATTCTTACTTCTAGCACGTAAGATACGATAATAAAAGGTTGTTCTGGCAAAAGGCTGATGAATTTTCAATAGTGCGACGATGAAGAAGACAAGAGAAAAAAAAATTGTGTTATGGGTAAAGAAAATTATATACCATGGTAAAAAACAGCAGCTGTTTTATTTGTTGTCTTTTTGGTTTAATGTTAGTGCTCAGTTTATAAATTTTAGTTTCAAGGAAAGCATGTGCATTGAAACGAAATAAGAATTTATTCATACTAGAGACACACTTACAAATATATACAAGCATCACCACATTAGAATTACACACAAACTAAAATTCTACCCCGAATAGTTTATATTGGGTAAATTACTATAAAATATTTTTATGAGTAAAGTTGGTAAAGTGTAAAACGAATGTTGATAAATTCGATATGGGTACTGAATGAATATTATATGGCTGTAGATCACCTGTTTGGGTAACTGTGTTACGGTCAGTAAAATATTTTTTCATGTTGCTCGTTTTGCAATATATTTATTAAAATGAAGGTAAGAATTAAGAAAAAGGAGAATGATGAAATCAAAACTATAATGAGTTTCAATTTTATGTATATGCAGGGCTATATTTGATTTTGGCAAAACACCTTTACCAGGTGTTGGTCTTAAAAAATTATGTACAACTATAATGTGTCGGTTGTTTCGGTAGACAATAATGCGGAATTATCTGCTCTCTCCGCAACATCCTCGCCACAGAATTGAAAAAGTGCATCATGTTCCTTCTCAGACTTGGTTTCATAGAAGCCATTTGATAATAAGGAATACATATACTACATTATAAAGATCGCCTCAACAAACTCGCACTTTGCCAAAGTTTCTTCTAAAAAACCCACCAGAAAAATATTTATTTTGCAGAACTGTATTTTTCACTAGGGTCACACTCGGGTTACATGTTTATGTAAAAATGCAAGTTCTTACAAACCAGAAAGAGATTCAAAAACACGAATCACCGAAAATTTTGAAGCTGTACAAAACATGGGTTGACTCATCAACAAAAAATACATTATTAAAAGAAATTGTATGACTTCAGTACTTTCTAATGGTCTTTTTCCCTATACTATAAACAGATGAAAATAAAGTATTTTCAACTGTTGCAAATAAAAAAAAAATATTTTACTAAGTTCTACTTTCGTTAATCTTAATTTTAATTTGAGTAATCTATAACAATTTAATATTTTCTCTTTTATTTTTCACTTAATATTGTCAATATTTCGCTGACAAATTTGAATACCGCGAGTAGACCTGCGGTCAAATTCAAAAAACGATGTCGAAATACATCGCTGGTATCGTCTGTGATATTAATTTATTCAAGATTTTTTTTTTTCGGCTTTTGAGACAAAATATTATTTTTAATGGCATTTCTACAATGGTTACGATTTTTATAGTCATGATTTTTGTCCGAGATACGAACGTGAGAATGTGGTTATTAAAATTTAAAACGGAACGATGAAACGCTCGACACATTCGGATTTCGGTAGAACCAGTCTGCAATCGAATGTGCGGAATATTACAAACTTTTAATGGAACCCATTTTGTGCTTTCTGAGCAGCTTTCAGTAAACTGATTAAAAAGATATTAAAATTCTGAAAGGAGGTGGGCTTTTTGGTTATTCTGGAACGAATAAATGGGAAAAATCATTTCACAAAAGTAGCTTCTCTTTGAAATTTGCACTTTAAATTGTTGAAATTTAGATTTAGCTCGTTTTGCATTATATCATTCTTGAAGTAAACAGCTGCAGGAACAACTTGTTTGAAAACTGAGTCGTTTTTTTATATTCAAAACTTGTGGAGATTTAATGACACTGTAGCGTAAATGAAAAGTCTAATTTCCCAACACATATAAAAATAACTACGATCAACGCCTATTTTATTTGCCATAACATTTCAAAGTGAAAATAATATTTTGGCAAATTTTATTTAAATTTTATATAAAACACTGAAGTGTGTTATAAAAGTTTATGGACATAAGTGAGAGATGTTAATTGTGTTGCCGACTGATAAGGACCATATTATCTTGTATCGATTTTAGACTTTTAACTTAAGATCGAATATATTTTTTACGTTGAATTAGGTAAATCTATTTATGAGGGAGAAAATTGGGTGCAGTTCAAGTAAATAACGACTACGGCCAAGATGGAGAAGGTTTACCATTTAATGTGTAGGTCTTATTAAATGAAGAGTTCATCTTCCGAACTAACCTCATATAATATTAGTTTTATATTCTTTGAGCATTGGTATTATACTCTAAAATCCTTAATACATTTGATGAAAGTAATTTGGTAAGACCAAAATGAAAGTTTAGATCCTCATCAGTGTGTAAAGCAATTAGCGACTGCTAATGATGATAAATTTGAAAATCTCGTCTTATAAAATGAATGGAGATGGACTAAAAAATTCTCAATATGAGGCATTGACCTTGTAAAGGTCTAACGATCGCCTGCCATTGTCAATTCTGAGTTGGAGTTTGAGATTCCTCCAGCGGACAAATGCCTAAGTAAGATAAAAATCGATAGTCTTAAAACTATTCTTAACCTTGGATTTGTTTTACAACTATATTAGTATTCAAAATGTATCAGCTTTTCAAAAAGGTATGATAATTATTCGCGCCACGGATAATTCGTAAGTCGGAAATAAAATTCTGCATGGCAGTTGCTAGTTTTCCGTTTTTCAAGAGACCACTTCAAGGTAATGCACAACTGCGAGAATTATGGCAATGGTTCAGGGAATCGAATTACCCGAATTTTTAATACCATTATCGGGTTCCGTTATCGAATTTTGGGTTATGAAAATTTTATAAAATCTAGATTTCGGCACTGTATAAGTAGTAAAAGAAGGTTAATTTATTAACTTATGCACCTAAAAAGTTTTAATTCCGGGGCGCACAACCTAGTAAGATTGATTAGTTGAGAAACTCACTCATATTTTCCAAAATATATTAAAAAATATGGAACTACAGGAACCAATTAATGAAATTAGGGAACGGATGTGCCAGAGTGGTGTAATAATTAGAACTCCATTCATACTCTGGGGTCTGAAATGAGTGACTCACCCATGACTACAGAAGAGTGGATCACAATGAGAATAACTGCGCGTTTTAAGGATACCAAGAAGGGGATGTCTTAACAAACCTATAGATCAATCATTAGTATATGTAGGTATTGCTGTTTTGAAACCTGGATCTAATTGTCTTATTGTATGTAAGAGCATGGAGGAACACAAGAAGCCTAACACGTACCAGTGTGAGTGAAAATGGTGTAGGTGTATGTATGCCTTGTTTAAATATCAGATATATTTTAAGGTTGATAAAGGCATCTGTATAATAAACTTGGAACTGATTGGTATATTAGAAACTACAATCATGGCCATCAACGAAAGGAAATCAGTATTTTTTCCTGGTGGTGGATTTCAAGTCAAAGCGCAAGTGATTTAAATTTTGAATGTGTTTGGTCTTGTCATGGTGATATAGGATACCATCACTTACGCAGATCGAAGGAAATGAGAAAACCGATATGCATTCTAAAAAAGATTGTTTAATAAAAGGTAAGAAGTACAGATATTAGATATTCTCAATCAGAGTAATAATTTAAACCCCTTTAAAATTATCCTGGTTCTAACTTGGATTTAATGAGCGTGTGTGATGATTACTTTTAATTCGTACAGAGATTAATTCTTGAAACGATTGTTAGTTAGCAGTGATATATATATATATATATATATATATATATATATATATATATATATATATATATATATATATATATATATATATATATATATATATATATATGTTATGTGGGGCCAATTGAAGTCACATTAACTCTGACTCATCCTCGCTCCGCTCCTGTTATCAAAGTCTCAATTTAACGTAAAATAGAGCCATACTATCATGCTGATCTACCCCCGCCTCGCATGAAGATGTCGTACAATCGCATCATATTACAAATACAATTATTAACGGTAAAATAAAAGGGGGCTCCTTTTCGAGATTTTCTAAGCATTTTTACGTATTACTGAAGGTTGTTCGATGACAGTCGAAACCCGAATGGTTTTGCACACAATAGTTTTTGCCTGTGCAATTTTAGAAAGTACATTGATAAGACTAACAACCGGTCGTCGATTCAGTTGTTTTAATTAAGAACTTACCGCAACAAACTTTATTACAATGCTACGAAAGGTGACTCCAAATATTTTGTTGGTTTTGTCAGTTTCTCTGAAACAAGTTTCCTTTGGGCTAACAAATTTTTGTTTGTTTCCGGTTGTGATTTGTTAAAGCTGAAATATTTGGTTGTTTTGCAAAACGCCTGTAAAAATTTAATCAAATTTTTGAGGCCGATACATTGCAGTCGTATTTATGAATAAGAATTGTATTAAATCGATACAAAATCAATACTTGAAACTTTTCCATCAAAAAATAAACACTTTACAATCAATTTTGCGATTATTGTTTTCAATTCAGCCGGATGTTTCCTAAGCAAGGTGGCCTTCCCAACGGTTTTTTGTTCTAAAACATCATTTCAGCTCAATAAATTAGAATTCCATAAATAGGATAAAATTTCAATGCGAACAACAAATATATCATGTTTTGCACGATTTGTATATTTAGTTTTGCAATGTAAAGCAAAAAACTTGAATAAAAAACTTACATCTAAACAAACACAAGCTATACATCGGTACCTACATAACATACATAAGTAATTTTAATAACTTGAATCTAAACTCTTTCCATTTCTTATGTATTTTGTATACAATATATTCTTATTGTTATAAAACAATAATTTTATATGCAAATATAATATTTTATGGTAATACGGTTACACGATTTTACCTTTTAATTAATATTTTCTTATTATTTTAATAATTGTAATGGGCGCAGCAATTATTATTCAAAATTATAGAGAGAGATTAATTAGTAGTACACAAAAAAAACCGTACATTTCGAGGGATGACACTACAATATTAAAATGCGGGTGATTCATCCTAGGTTTCGTATATGGTTTAAAAGTAATAAAAGACTGATATTGAAAAATAAATGTGTGTTTGAGTACACACATGATGTGTAACTACTTCAGCTTAATCTATGTCGTATTATTACATATAACAGAAGAAGCAAATTTACTTACTAACGTTTGATGTATAATCTGTAATTTCAATCAGACTACAAATTTAATTTAAGATAAATAAAAGAGAATGTTACCTGGAAAGATTTTTTTTTTAAGTTTATTCTTATGAATTAAAAAAGATTACAAATTCTTTTACAGAAAAACCTTAAAACCAAAACAAAGTAATATTCAACATGTGTTCATGATTCTTTCATCGAGCAACCTACATGAAGATCGACAAAAAAAAATAATATTTTGGAATATAAAATCACTTCACCATTAATTTTGGATTGGTTGGGACGAAGGCAGCTGTTTTTGTTAAATTTATATTATAATTTTATGGAGCAGATCTTTATTATGTTTATCTACCAGACACCTTTCAGGACCAATATACACATACGTACGTATGTGTATACATAATAAATCATTGGTCAATATTTTTACGTTCGTGTGTCAATTTATAAACATTTGATTTAAAATCGAAACACATGGTCTTCATTTAGAAGCAGCCACCTTTAAATATTTTCATCTTAGATTGATCGTATGGTATATGATCCACCAAAATATCATGTGATGTTGCGGACAATGAACATAAAAGTAATCCACCTTGTCAATGAAAATTTAAATTAACACGATGGTATTCAGAGTGCACTGTAGAAGCTACGTTTAAACAGCTTCTAGATAGGTCATGGTTGGTTAACATACAAATTGATTTTTATTTATCAACTAATCCAAGGTTCTACACACGTAAAACTAAAACGTAATTTTCGCACGATGACTTAGTGTTATACTAAAAGACAGTAAAATGTGAAATCTTACCTAATTATTCTAATCCGCGTAAATAATTTATTATGTATGTGTGTATATGATCGCGAACGTGATCTCGCAAGTTTTATTCATTATTTTTTGTACTCCATACAAAATCGTAATAGGCATTAATTGAGTTATTGTAAGAAAATTTAAATTTTTGTTATTTTTACTTACCCATCAACCTTGAGCAAAATGACTTGAAGGCTTTTAATTAAGACAAACTTTTGTGTGTACGTACATATATGATTTCATAAATTGATATTTTTAAATATTATTGACCATTGTAAAATTATTGATCATATTTTATTAAAAATCAATCAGCAGGCAAAATTAATTTGGGGTTTTTAATACAACAATTATGTTTACTGAAAGGCGGGCCGTTTAGAGGTCAGATATAATCATTTACCAGTTAGCATATCGATGTAAATGAACTTTAATGAGTTGTAATTCGGTTGTAATTACCGTGCCCTTCATAAATGTTGATAACGTATGGGTGATTAATTTGTGTGTAATGCCACTAATTTTGTGACAGGTAGTTATAGCAGTTTATAGATGTTACTGCAATATTTTTTAATTAAACGGTTTGGTAATTGTGCGTACAATTTGTATTACATATACATACTTTATTTGAAGGTAAAACCGATCAAGTTTGGTTAGCCTCGGCGATCTTCAAACTAGTAACAAATTATATAATATGTTACTTGGTCGCACTCAAAATAACTCGCTTATCACGGGTTTTGCGAAATACATTGATTAGATTTATGTTAATTTGATAATGTATTCTACAGAGAGTTTGCTTTTATCTAATTTACTAATTATCTCATTAGACAGGGCGGAGCAGATCTTTTAAAAACGGTTGGATAATATTAAATGAAAGAATTCTATTACACACAGAAAAACCTCAGCAAAAAATAAGTAAAAGAAAATTGTCAGCTTATGATGTACCAAATTAACTTTTTATAGACAAATTTATAATATTATTATTAATTTATTATTCTATTCAACTATTTCAACCTGTTGGTCATCATCAGACTTATCAATCCTTAAAAAAAATCCTTAAAAATAATTCGTCCCAAAACGATTATGTATTGATTTAACGTATTTATTACAAATAATCTAACTTGATACGGATTCAAATCGGATAGTGCAATCGGATGGTTTGTGAGACTAAAATTCATACAAAAATTCAACAAATTCATCCAAAACAAATTTATATTAATTAAATAATTAATTTGCTAAAGCGATAATGCCACCTGTGTCTGAATCGTGTTTTGTATGAATTCGCAACTTCTGAAACAAAAATGGCTCGTTATATGAAAATTGAAATAAAAATTTAAAATTATGATTCATCCAAAAACATTTCATATAAAAATTATTTACTTTGCAAGAGTGATTTGTACCAATAAAAGTTTTATATATGTATCGTCTTATCTATGGAAGAATTCCAATTTCCCCCTACAAAAGTAGTCTGTGAAACGAAAGATCACACACAAATGCAATTCTTCCAATTCCTACTACTTAAACGTTGGTGTTAAATACATTTTGACAATTAAATATTTTTTGGTTCAATACTTTAAATTCCTACAAACAAATTTTTTCAATCTGAAATAATATTTGTGGTATAAGTTAGTTTTGCTGTAAGATTTGCTAGAGTATACAATATTGATTTCGAATTATTATCTTTTACAGTATCGACTCGTGAGTAATAAGAAATGCCCATAAATGCATATTAGATAAACATTCCTTGTTGATTCCAACCAACAATTTGATTCAAGCCTTTACCGCTCTTCCATGACCATTAAATATGAGTTAATAATGAAAATAATTGGCTTGTTTCATTGGTCAACCTGTGGATGACGGTCGCGCTTTGATCTTGGATTCAATCGTTATTGTGGTAAGAATACACATTAACATAAGCGACGAATCCCAAAATTTATTAAAACGAATACTGGGAATAATCCGATTCTAAATATAAGGAAATAGTACTGACAACAGTAATGAAAGGAGTACTAACATCGTTACCAAACTCAGTAATCCTATACATCACTGGAACGATGCCAAAATTTTAACAAAATTTTAATTTTAACATGTTGGATACAATTCTGGAATTTGGCCACGCTAGACTAATGATCTAATTCGGGTCAAACACTCAGACGCACTAAGGATCTTTTTCAGCCTATTTGGCTGCAGGGGCCAGCGTAAAAAAAAACGAAAAATGACACGGAAAGAGACAACCCACCCCCGAGACGATATAAAATTGTCTTGTTTAAATCGAACATTTGATTCACTTACGGGTAATGCTTGTTGTTTCATATAAAAAATCGATGTTAAAATTTAAAAATCGTTTACTGGTACAATTGATTTTAAAAAATACCAAATGTTTATATTTACCAATATTTGGAAATCCGCTAATCCTTTAACGTAAATGGAACCATATATGACCCACATTGGTACTAGTTCTACTAATAGAACTCACGGCTTTTGTGGAGTATTCGTAACTCGAATGACATCAATTTGTTGTTATTTTATATTCATATACTCTGACTGTGATACTCTTGGGTGAGATCTTTTAGTGCTTAAATTGGCTTAACTTAAACTAAATTAAATATTTTCATATACTTTTCTTTCGTAACTAATCTAATGTTTAAAAACAGCTTTATTGCTTACTAACACACAATTGCAATATACGTGTAGTCTGATTTTAGGGGTTTCTACTCCTAACAACGAATATCATCTCCTACTTCCAAATATATCGAGGCCAGATACCTACCTACCTATTGTTTCTCGATTTATGAACTCACGATATATCTGCAATTTTCCAGCTGGATTTCTCAAAAACAAATGACAGATTATTTAAACATCAATCAGCAAAAATAAAATTGTTGGATGTCAGATATCATTTATGGATTTATGAAATCAAAGTACTTATACGTTTAATTTTAATTGTCGACTTGCTATCGCTACAAAAATTCACCCATTCTTTATTTTTCTAATAGATAATATGACAAGTTTTTCCAAAATTTTAGGTCTCCATTACAAATATCAACTCAAATTTTTTAAAATTTGCAAAAATAAATATTTCGATAATAGAAATGGTGTATCGAACGGAATGCAGTATACATACTGCCAGAATTTTCATAAATCGATACATTAATTAAAGGGTTGTAAGGTTTTAAGAGATGGTGAGCTTAAAAATCGACACTTAATAAACACTTTTCACTTAACACTTGTTTTTCTAATTTTTTCTTTTAATTCAAAAATTGGTTCAAAATGTTTAAAAAATATAATTAAAGTATTCAAAAATAATTTTTTGCGAAATAGAAAAACAAGTGTTAAGTGAAATGTGTTTATTAAGTGTTAGTGCATTTCGCCAAGTGTCTACGACAAATAGTGTTATCCCTCCATTTCTTCAATAAACTTGTAGTAATCAAAGGATTTTGTATTTAGTCGTGGGGCTGAGTTAACGTGCTCTCCACTATAATTATTTAAACTCCTGCCCAACTGAACAGCCTTAAAATTGTTTGTTTCCGGATTTCGAGAACCATAAATAGCTCATAATTTTGCACTATGGTACTTCCCCATTTTAGAAGGTTGGGGCAACCGGGGTAATTATTATTTACAGTTGTTATTTTTTATTTCTGTTTCTGCGATTGATCTTGCTATGTTATTGCTTAACAGCAGATTTTTATTTTTATTGTGATCTTATTAGATAAGCCGGGTTAAGGCAACGTTTCGCATAACGGACCAGAGACTATAGATTAGTTTCAATTTAAACAATGAATCAATCACTTTAAAAAATATTTGTAAAAATTGTTTACAATCCTTTATTACGTTCTTCGGTCTTTCTAACCCTTGAACATGTTTTTTGAAATTTATTATGAAAACGCCAAAATCCAAATTTCTCTTTCTATAGAAACAAAATTTTTCGTTATTTAGGTAATAAATTATTTAAATTTTGACAAAACATTTTAAATTCTTAAAACAAAATCTTATTTTGCTTAACCTCACCTTTTAAATAAGAAACAACAAAATCGCCATTGAAGGGTGAGATATTAACCCATCTCCTTCTTAAACATTGGTAATGGAAGCCATTCTACTTATTATTTTTCAATATTCTAAAAAAAAATAACATAAAACGGATAAATATCCTTTCTAACAACAATAGATCACATAAAACTATTATGCTGCTCGTAATGCAATTTTAGTTAGCTTTTTCTATAGGTGATATAAGAAGGTATACATAGAAACGTTATGTATTTCATTTATGTATGTGAATTTTTATTAAACAATAGAATAAAAAAAGGAAGTGGACTGGCATAGACATTTAAGTTGAATACAAAAGAATATTGATATTCTTTATGTACCAAATCTTGTGTTTGCATAGGGAAGGTATAGATACTGGATGGTAGAAATGGAAGCGACCAGAAAATAAATTATTTGTTTGCATTTTACACATAATACAGAGCAAAATAAAAAAATTTCAATTTGTTTTTGTACAACCAATATAACATAACGTACATAAAATTTAATTAAAACGCTGTAAATTATAATTTTATGGTACATAAAACTCTTAAAAGAATTGAGATGAATAGTTTCAAGGTTTCACGATGGTTGTGCTTCTGAACAGGATAATTTAGTGAAATTACTACTTTGTCTTGCTTGGAAGGTGGTCATATACAGCACACAACAGTTTTACATCATATTATAGTGATAAATTCTTATGTGCATGGCCTTCATCCACGTTTATAGCAATCATAATTATTTAATAGACCGACACTAATGAGTAATGAAAAACTAAACACTTTATTTACATGTATATGGAACAAATTAAACTCATTGCCAATTTAAGATAATATTTCTTATTGTTTTGTCGTACGATTTGACTATAAGTTTAAATATAAATTTTGAGATACCTATTCAAGTTCACAATAAACTAAATATGAATAATAATGTCAAATCAAAACGAATTAAGATTTATACCTACACACTATTTTTATATAATGATTCATGTTTGGTGTAAACTATTTAGGTAAACTATATCTGGATTCTTAACTAGTTACTACTACTATACCATATAATACATATAATAAAATAAATTGGGATTTCCCGGAAAAATCACATACATCACACACAAATTATAATTATCTTTTTGTTTATACCTTATAAAAATGATGTAATCGAGTGCTAATATTTCAGTTTTGTAATTTAAATGCAAACTGTATTATAATGACGATGAGCGCACTGTTTTAATATTAACATGGATATGTGAAACAATCTTACCGGCACCGATTGTGTGAAACACGTAATTTTACAATACACATTAGAAATTAGTTGACCAGAGTGTCGGAGATACAAATTTGTGTTATGTAACTTATACAATATTTATTACAAAATTAATAAATATTTAACGAACGTATTTTTCCAATCAAATTGAAGTAAAAGGTAAAAATATGAATTATGAAAAATTAAAACCATGTTACTTGAAGTATTTCATTTTGTAAAAATGTATTCAACCAACGCTTGCGTTTATTTACAACATGTTGCGTTATTAACAAACACCTCAATTGAATGAATTAAAATTAACATGTTTCGTGGACAGGATTGGTTGGTACAACGTAAACATTGTTTTCGATTACAAGCGGAGAAATTGATGATGCTTTATAAATGCAAAAGTTTATTGTTGATTTAATTTAATTGTTTAGAGATGTTTGAATTTAAACCATTGTGTACTTAAACCGTATAATCCATATAGTGAAATCCTAAAGTTATTGAATTTTTTTTATTTTTACGTCAACAAACTTGGTATTTAGTAATGTAGGAGTACTTATATTATAGATTCTTATATAATCATTGCAATGCTAATTGGTTTCTTGGGAGGCCTTAAGGTGAATTAGTACCACGCGACTACACACACCAATAACAAATTAATTGGTTTCAGTTTCAATTCAAGTTGATATCTTGAAAATATTGCAAGAGGCTATATCCCACACATTAACAACTAACTATCTGACATTCCTAAAGATCGATATAGAAGTATTTAAATTTATAGGTTTATCAGTTACAACAAATTGTTAAAATATGTTGGCTACCACTGAATTAATTATAGGTTAATCAAAAACATTTTGGTGGATAAGGCGTTTTATAATAAATTAAATGGATACCAAATGTTGTATTAGAAATTAGGTATACGATTTGGGTGGTCCTTTTTTTCTATATTGTATACATAAAAATGTATGTTGTTCATCAAACACAAATCTATCTACATAAAAAATAAAATCAATTTTGTTTTGGCTTAATCTGGAAGATATTGATTAGATGTTGCTTTAGTTTTATTGCTTGCGGCTTTCCAATTTCATTTAAACACACATACTTAAATACATAAAAATAGACAAGAACCCATTTTAATTCAATTTATTTGTTAAAGTGAATTAGGATATAATTAATTTAGGTTTGTTCCTTTACGAACATCCTTTACGAGCACATATTTTATAGTTTTGTATTGAACGAATTGAGCGAGAAATACATAGACAATGGTTTCAACTATACTTTGGGGATCATCGGGCTATAAATTATTTTTATCAACGTAGAAAAATCTTGATGCTGTATATTGTACGATAAGCATGTAAGATGTTAGCTTCTAGTTTTAAGCAAAGACACGTATGTTAAAGTTATTATTATAATCGTTATATTGATCAATAAAAAAACGTTATGTATACACAACAATACAATCCATTTTTTATTATTAAGTTTTCGTTTTGAGGACGTGATGTATCACAATTATCATAAAAACAAAATAAATCACAGTGCACCCTCCAAACCATATAGTATACGAATAACAAAATCACATAAAGCATACAAGTAGAAAACTGAAACATTAAATTGGGACAATCATATCAATCACAAATAATATAAAACAATGACATTAGTAAAAAGCTCTATATCTTGTGTACTTTGTAATTTAACAAGGTTCCCCGCTTATACAATTTCACACGTTCATTACATTTTCGTTTTGTAGTAAAGCGACGATGACGTTCAATTTCAATGATATTATTGTTTTTCGCGACTTTATTACGCTGTTGTGTCATTATTTGGTGATTTTGTTATTTTCTTATTTTTATTGTGACAATGTCATTTTTATTAATTGTCTTATGTATACATATATAGTGTATTAATGAATAACAATAGATTAGTTTTATGCCATTCAATATTATATCTAGACAAAATGAGACTGTGTATTTATGGGAAATGATTTAACAATAAGTTTCTGTATCGATAAATGAGAGAAAGTTACCGTGACAAATTATAGCTTAAATTAAAGACAACATCTTCGTAACTGCCAGGTAGCCGAGATAAATAATATGAAATTTTGGATCCACTTTGAATATAAATATTAGATAATTCTCGATTTATGACTAGTGAACACGAGTATTGTCTCATTGTCTCGATAAGAGATCCTATTTGCTACTTAGCTTTTATAAATTGTAGATATGGCACATATACGGTGGAGGCACATTGGATGTAGGCAATTGCTCTGACATTTTTTAAAAGCGGTGTTTGAAAGCAAAACAAATAAGTATTATTCTTAATTATCATAAATTTAAAAAGTTATCAGATATCTGACTTGAATTGGTTTAAGAGCCAACGTTTCTAAAATTGAGGTGAATAGATGACAAAATAGAAAATGGTTACTCCTCAAGGACTAAATTAGAGGCGATATACTTACAAATCCAGCGCGCTCAAAATACGAAAACCATCATCTTTCGGGCGACTGTTGCGTTTCTCATAGCTTTGGGGGATTGGGAGCCTTTCTCATTTTTCATTCTTCTCAGCTAATTGCTGATTTGACTCAATAGTGAATCCATGTTGTGTTCATTGTCACATAACGACGCATAAAATCCTGTCTATTGCGCTTTTACAGTTTCAAACTGCACTCAGCATTTTTGTACAGTTGCGTTTAAATTCACAATATCAATATTTATGGCAGTTGTCCCTCCCCAATACTGTACAATACAAGGATCGGGGTTTAATTAACTTCAAATTGAGCCTATTGAGGACACAACGAGTTTTCTTAAAATTTCAAATTATGAATTAAGTACACCACCAAATCTGAATTCTAAACATATGACGGAAAATAATGTAGACCGAGTCGAATCTGGCAAAATTTTTTAACTCTAATGCAGGTATGTATATATAGACTGATTAATAATGTTTGAATTTGTCTAATTTTTCCTTTCTTATCTCTTAAAATAACAAGGGGATTCTGCGATGCAACACATTTATCGGAAACCAATAAGTCCGAAGCCGATTTTCAACAAAACTACCAAATCCATGATAAGACGTGTTTAATAGCAAATTCTTTCGAAACAAAATTTTGATCTTAGATCAAAAAAATGATTGGCAATACAATAAATTTGATCGAAACGTCATTGAAATACATCGCATTGCCAGTCATTTTTTTGATCTAAGATCAAAATTTTGTTTCGAAAGAATTTGCTATAAGTAACATTATGACGAATTCGCATTCGAATTTATACGCTGCGATCAAGATGAGGCGATTCAATTTGATTCTGATGAATCTCCAGCCATTGATGTTGAATGGACAATCGAACGTACATATCGGAGGTTAATGAGTGCCCGACACATTTTACACGTAATGCTTGAATTGAAAAAGGCATGTACTCCTGAGATTGATATATTTGCATCATATTGCACAGACAATTCTGACACTTCGAGTCGGTTATACCATAGTGTTGAATCCGCACATGAAGCTCAGCTAGTAAAAATAAAAAATTGGGCATGTGATGTTAACAATTCTAAAACCCGTAAGTTTCGGTTCAATTTGCGATTATTTTACCAGAGATTAATGGATCCTGCTCGCCCGGTTTTGAATATGACGCTCAAGTTTTGGAAATAGAATCTGAACCATGCGACGTAACAGTATACGTACTTAAATTTTTAATTAATTCTATATTTCCTAATTGGTTCCTTGTTATTTTAATTTAGATATTGTTAAAACGTATGTACCCGAAACTGCCGAAAAAACGTTGTTTTCAATTATGATAACCAAATGTCTGATGAAACGCATATAACGGAGACAGATGAATCCCTACCCGAATCTGATAAATAAACTGAAATGTTTGAGGCCCAAGACGCGAATAAAAACAGTAATAAATCCAGAAAAAGTAAACGTAGTTCTGATTTGGGCTATACTAATCACAAAGGAAGATTATAAAAACACGTAAAACACGAAAATTAGAAGATTGTAAAAATCAGTGTAAACTAAAAATTAACATAGCATTACAAGAAAAGCTACAGTGATAGCTTTGGTCAATGATGAGATTACAATTCAATATATCTTAAACAAAAGCTTCTCACTCAGGGAAAGCAACATAGATACCAAATAAGAATAATTCCTAGTTGATCAGCTTCGTATTATACGATAAGGTTTAAAAGGTGTTCTTTTAGGATTTAAGTTAAAATAGATATATACATACTTATGATAGCATTAGTCACTTTTCAATTGACAATCGGTGAATGTGTGTTGCAGTACTTTAATTGCTGAATAATATTAGAGGTAATTGCACGTATCGAAAAAAGGTTAGAAACAACTCCCCCAAAGTCGAAGGAAAAAGAAAACTATAGAATAGATAAACTGATGTGAATTCAATGACGTTTTTGTGGAACCAACCACCAGTACACTTACGGTATTTATCCACCAGTATGATAACATTGATTGAAATTAAATTTTTATTTTAGTGTCAGGAGACTAAAGCTCTTCGACGGAAAGAGTCTATTGGATGGTTATTTTGCAACGTATACGTACGCTCTCTTAAATAATCGAGAAAAAATCATATTCTAGCTTTTCACATAAATTGAAATCAGTTCATTTGAAAAGAAAAATTGCTATAAAATATAATATATACAATGATACGATTACATAAATCCAACCCGCTTTTACTGAAAAATAGGTCAACTATAGATTGACCAACTTTGCACCTGCAATAAAAAATGGGGGTTCCCATTAAAATTTTTAAAATTGCTTCAACTTCAGTGGCTTCAATTTGGATGGGGGTGAAGTTTGGTGTCACTGGATAGTCCGATCAGAAGTTTATTCCTCCAGTATTTTGATCTGGTATACAATTTAAATTAAATTTGAATATGCTTGTAGACACCGGACAAATGCAGTGGTTAAAGACTTGGACCGGAAGGTACTAGGCTCGAATCCTATCAGGGGCTAGATTCTAAATCGAATTTTCATCATCAATTACAATCGGTGATGTTAATAAACACAACTAAGACCCTCTGATTGGGTGCAGAATTCAGCGCCGACCCACCGTCTACGTCAATGTACAGGTTGATATGGAGCTTGCAATGTGCAGGTGGTATACTGTAGTTGTGTGAGTAGGTGAATGGTTAATGATGTGGCGTGAATGCGTGGTATCACAATGGGCCAAAAATTGGCCTAAGTGTCAACCAATGAAACCTATGCTTGTATAAATACAGCAAAATAGGTTACTAGTCATGTAAATGCGTCTGCAGCGTTTTGTATTTTACTTGTAGAGTGGCCCGGACAAAAAGAAACCCAATAGAACTTAACAAATATAACGACTGTGGTATAGGTATTTCTAGAAAACAAAATGGTGTTCGATTCACTTCTAATATTCTACCAAACATCACGCACTTTACTTATGAAATCAAGGTTTAGAATTAACGTTTAAAGATTCAGCAATAGACATTCCTGCAGGTAACCAACCTATCTAGAGAATACGATCCAAGTTCAATTACATAATTGGAAATTTTACATCAGCATTTATTATGCCATTAAAATTAAAAAAAAAAAATCGAAATTGCGAAATGGGAAATATTAAAAAGCAATTTTGAATTTTAATTTATCTAACCAAATTTTGTAAAAAAATTAATTACTTAATTGCATAGTTCGAACTGTCACAAGAATTGATGATCACTTAAGCACATTTTTAATGAGAGTTGTTTCGTTAGATTATTATACATTATGTTACTGCATTTTGAAAGTTTATATTCCGAAATCATGAAATGCAAATAGAAATTGAGGCACAAAACAAAAAATCTTTAAGTTTAAAGATTGGTTTCAAAAGCATCTTGGTATTTGAAAAAATTGCAATACTAATGAGTAAATAACGAAAATAATAGTTATGTTTTCCAAGTTAGATTAAAAAAATCGTTCCGAAGCAAGTTCCCCAAAAACCATCTTTTATACATTTTCGTTCTGCTCACCAAAAACTCAAAATATCTCAGATAAGGGCTATAATGCTGCATATTAGTGGCAAGTTCCTTAAAATGTTCTCTGGGCTAGCGGTATTTGGAATATGATTTTATGATGCATATCGTATAATTTAATTCTTGAACAAGTTTGTTAAAACACGTGACTAATGGGAGGAAAAATAAAATAAAATTCTTAGCACGGAAAACTTTCCATGGAATGATTTTTTCTATAAATTAATTGTTCAGTAATGTTTTTAATAAATAGGAAAGTTATAAAGATAATCTTGATTTACTTAAAACTTAATCTGTCTTTGAATTTGAAAAAGCATCATGACATGATCTTTGATTATTTAGGCAATATTATTTTGATTTATAGGCATTACGTACTAGCAATGAGATTTGGAAATTTAATTTTTTTAAATCACCCTCAACATTTTAATTTGGTTAAGGCTTAATTAAATTTATATTAACTATGTTACCAAACTATAGGCTTTAAAATTGTAGATACGGTTAAGTCGAAGTGATAGCTGTTTCTTTGTGTAATAAACAAAGCTATTTCGGCATAACTGGAGTTCAAACAAACATAATATACCACTCTGCCATTTAATTACATTGAAAGTAGATTGCGATCATATAAGTGTACATACGAATATAATAATGCATTATGCATCCATGCGCGCACGCCGGGTAAATAAACTAAAAGTAAAATTCCATTTCATAAACGTGAATTATGAATATTGTTGTCTCAAAGCGATTAAAATAATGACATTCGATAAAAATCAAGTTTCTTTTATTATATTTCTTATATTTGCTATACACAATTTACCAACAGATATCCGGGTAAGTATAGTAAAACCGCGACGATGAGGCAATAATAAAACCTTTGTCTTGCTTAAAAACGACGACTGCACATAGTGACGTTAATAAACATTTGGCAAAAATTATACCGTCCCAATTTTGATTACTCTTGTAAAATATATACGTAAACACAATATGTAACAATTGAATCATATTCATTAATATGTACTCAATTATCACTTAGGCAAATAATATAACATTTAAACTAAATAAATCAATATTTAATTTACACAAAATGATAAAATATTTATTGAGGTTGTATATCTCGAGATCGTTGTCGTCGTCTCAATTTTTTTATATGTAGTTTTTTTTTTTATATAGCAACAGTAAGAATATATTGTATAATGACCCTCAACTTTGTCTTAAGTTTTATTCTAAATTCGTATTTCGTAATTTTAATATGTATATAGATACGCTGTCGTCCAAAACGACATGACATATGCGACATAATTAATATGTTCCATTGTGTTTATTTATTATGTTAAATGAGCTACATTTTAAGAATTCTAATCACAAGAAAGGTTTTTTGTATATTTCTGTGTCATTAAACTTATATTGAGTTTTACATACCTAACAGTTGTGACATGATGACTTGACTGCGTTCGCGATTCCGATTGAGTTTTATGGGAATACGAAACGACAGTAACATGTCGAGTCGTTTGTCTTACAACACGTCGTACACGAGCTTTTCCATCACTAATAACAACCATTGTTGGTTCTTTTCCGTTGCCATATTTTATAAACGGTATATCCGCTTCAGGCATTATTAATTATATATTATAATTTTTTTTATGTATCGATTAAACTTTAATATACACTTATATATTATATTAGATATAGTATTCACTTTATATATTACATAATTTTTTTTGTTCACTTTGGTGTTTTAGCTATAAATTAAAAAAAAAGGATTAGATTGACAATTCGCGTATATGTGGATGTCATTTCAATTCTATCCGGATAATTGATCTGGAGAAAGTTTTTTTTTTGTTGGATAAAAAGTAATGCTAATTGAACCAAAAACTAAAATATTTCTTCTTAGTGTTTGATAATAACTAATCGGTGTAACAAACAATTAACCGATTATTGGATTTGGGTGTTTTTATTTTTATATACACTGCTATCGTAAGTAAGTAGAAATCTTATGTAGAGGGAAAAACAAATTGATTAGCGTTGAGAATTATACGATTTACGTAGAAAGTTATAATAATCAAGAGATAATTGTGGGTATTTTGTTGTTGCTGTTGATCTTTTCATTAGCTGGGCACTAACCAAAAATCCTCTTAATTTTAATATTAATTTGTATATGAAGAAAGTAAACACATCATGTTCGGTGACGTCATATATAAATATTAAACAATCAAGGTATTGTTATGAATGAATCATCATAAAATAGCTTTTTGTTTTATTATTCCATATGACAAAGTGTGGGTGATACAGTTTAAAGAGATGTGTATTCATCGAGGGATTTTACTAAATAGCTCATGGTTTACTATACATAGAAATTGTATCCTACAGAGTAATGAATTTCTACCATGAAAAACCAAATAAACATTCATTAAAAATGCAACCCAGGAAGTTGATTAAAAAATTAAAAACAGAAAACGGTAATGAAAATACGCGGAATGTAACTTTAATTTTTTTTAATGTTAAGCATTTTTTTTTGAATATAATTAAAACTCATCCAAAACAAATGTGTTTTGATTAGATAGAAGTTTCGGCACAACAGGCAATTTAATTCACCACACACCCAAACAAAACCATATATGTGGTAACTACATTGGGTTAAAGTAATTTCACTTAAAAAATATTTAGCCTATATATAATCTTAAGAGACTGTCTTATTTAACGTACTTAATACAAAATATGTGTATGTATACAATTAAAGTTATACATAACATATTGTTTGTTTAGTGTGTAGTAAGAAATCAAAATTATCGCTTTCTCTCGCAAGTAAGCAGGCAACCAACCGATTAGGCATTGTTATCATTGGTACAATAGAACGAATGAATTTCTATTTCAGGTATTAGGAAATGTTAAGAATTTAAAACACTAAGCACTATTAATAAAAACGTAAATGGGTTAATTAATAAAACTTAAAATTTTCAAACTGTATACAAATAATAAAAATGTACGGTGTTTCTATAATGAAAACCTTCTTTTCATTATGTAGCAATGATAATGCAAAATGCTTTAAATAAAATCAAAATGGCTGAAATCACGTGCACTTTTAACGGCGAAAAAACGTTACATCATGCATGATATTGTTATTACGCTTTCTTTGAAAGTTTCTTAATCGACACACCTTTACCATATTAAGTAGATTTTGTTAAATACTTCCGGGCCATGTAGATTACCTAAACCTATGTGCTCCTCTCTCCTATCTATCTTTACATTATAATTAAGCTTTTCCGGATAATTATTTACACAATATATTTTTTTCCACATGTGATGGGATAATCCCAATACAATAAAAATTGTGTATAAAAATTTAATTAAATGTGCAAATCACGCGATCAAACATCGACATCAATCAAAGGCTAATCCCCGAATATTATCGAAAGTATCACTGAACTTAGTTTACTGTAGTGTAAAGCCTGATTTTAATGCAACCGCAATAACAACAACAACAACAACTACCCACAATTAATTTGACATTTAGAGGTATGTTATATTTATAACAACACAACCATATGATCTTTATTTATCTGGTCTTGTATTTTATATATACATACGTACACATATTCTTTAAGACTGTTCAACCACAGTAAAATTATAAAAAAAAAGAATTATATGTACAAAAAAAAAAGTTGAAAACATTGAAATAAAGCAGAAATTGTTGTTTTGGGTTTCTCCATTTAACTGACACCCACATCAATATAAAAGAAATATATAAATTGGATTTGTTTATTTTCAGACACCACAAAATTTTTTTTTTATATAAAACCGCAAAAGTTCAAACCTGACAAGAATACAAAAGGGTTTAACTGTAAAATGGCGGTAAATACGTATCCAATATATGATGCCCTAATGACATCCACATAATACGAACAGATTGTCAGTTCAATATACACTATACATAAATAATATTTTATTAGCTTATAAAACGGAAGTAGAATTGTCGGAAATTTGAAACTATTGTTGGACTTTCTACTTTACAACTTTACTATACATTTTTTTTCTTGTATTATAATATTATGTTATGGGTTCGAATGACAATTTTGGCGTAATCCATAAAAAATTGTAACTACATAATAAATATTATATATTGTGTCTCAAAACACAAAACTATTTGTAAATAAATGATAATAAACACTAAATCACTATTACGTACACAATATTTATAAAACCACTATTTACAAACTAATAATAATAACAATAAATATTAAATAAACAATAAAAACTATTTTTTTTTAATTTATAAATAAAATATTAACGTTTTTTTTTAATAATACGTTGATACGGTTATATTTCGAGCCACGATCAATTCAAAACTATTCGTATTTACAAAATAAAAACTTTTTTTCTTCTACTGGAAAGTAATTTACTTGAAATCCGCTGTTTTTTTATTTTTTTATTTTATTTTGTGAGCGCGCTAAAGCTGTATGTATGTAAAATTATACAGTGTATATAAAAAACACATAACATTGTATAGTTGGTCATAGAAGTAGTTTTTTTCCAATAACATAGGTTTGCATTATGGAATTTACTAAATGCTTCGTAGGTAATAAAACAATAATAATTAGCGGAAAGTTTTGTGTAAATAAATAAACGTGAGCTTTTTAATTGAGTGGAATTTGAACTACTTCGATGGAGAAGTGGATCTTTAAAATTGGTTAGATTAGGACATCTCGTGAAAAGTTCCGTTTCAGTTTTAATATTTGAATATTTATGACGTAAAATTTTTGTCACATGATTACGGAGGCGTTTCATTCAGTCAGAGTAAATTTAATTGATCAAATTCTGGAGTGGGTAGGATGGGAACCGATACCAACGGAGATCGGTCATTTTAGGTATACCTAAAGGGGTCTTTAGCATTGAAAAAAATATTTGTTTTCTTCTGTCTAAACTCTAAAACATAGAACCAAAAGAAAGAGAAATGAATTTAATCAAAAAATGGAGGTGTACGAGAAGTGTTCAATAAATTCGATAAATCTATATGAAATAACGAGAATATAATTTTTTTATCTCCACTATTTAATGGAAAAATCGAAATTATTGAAGATCGTGCTGTGATTGCGATTCGAAATTATTGTTAGGTGGTACGGGTACCATCTGATAATAATTCCGATCCGCAACATCGCTTTTATCTTTCAAATTAAAATCAAAGCACGCATTCAATATTTTCAACTTTTTTAAATTGTCGGTGGACTAAATAGAGGAATAATAAAAAAATTCTATTACCATTGTACTCGTATCATTACTGATTTTATTGAACACCCCTCGTATTAGTAGAGATCAACACCTGACTTTGTTTTACCGAATACTGCACAAATTGCGAATATTTCGAAAGAGAAAAACATAGAATTTTAGTAAAAAGCTGTTGATTGTCAAAAATCGCCATTCGGCTTTCGCACATATCAACCAACAGAGAAGCTTCTTTCTGTTTAAAATTTAATTTCGAATCATTTTGTTCATATGCGTTTTCTTATGAGTTTGCAGAAACCGAAAAGCCCCAAAAAATATTTTTTTTTAATTGTAATTCAATTGTCATTGCCTTGACTTTCTAGTTAAACGATTGCAATTTATTTTAAGATTTTCATTTTAATTTCGATTTTAAATTGTTTTTATTTGATGGAACTTTCTGCAGGTTGTAACTTTTTTTTATGAAACGATTAGACGATCGTGAATAATCCACCAAATCTGACGGTCTGATTAGAATCATTAAGAAAAATTCAAGAATGTCCACAACCAAGGAAGGATCCCGTAAATGATAACGTTACCATAATAAATGACAAAAGCAAGAACCATCTTTGTTTAGCCGAACTATAGCGCTCGAGTATTTTAACATCGTATTAGGGGATGTTTCCAATCATGGATGTAATATATAGTAGAAGTGTTTCCAAATCTAAAATATTTTACTAATAATAAAATTGTGTGGCATGCTCCATAAGTCTCACACGTCATTGTGTAAATATATTTTATGTATAAATAAATAAACATATAGAGACAGCTGTACCCTTACTTGGCGGAAGGTATGCTAAGAAAATCGAAGAAAAACGCGATAATAGAGAACCAAGGATCAAAAGTTACGGTACAAACTTGAAAACCCAGTACCAGCGACTATGGTAAGCTATGGCAGCACTGCTTACCTGGTAAGCGATAACGTTCGTTTAGTAAGCATTTCAATAATCTTAAGCTAGTAGCCCTTAAGGCAATTAAATTTTAGTTCGTCGAAATTTGGGCAACACTTCTACAAAACCAAGTAATGTGCATGAGAACAAGTTCCTTTGGGTTCAGTTCTTATTGCCGTCAATTTATGTCGAACTTCACAAATGTTGCCGTTAAACCTTCTTACCAAGAAGAGCAACCATTTAGCTGGATTACCGAAACCCGGCGTTTAACTGGCGAGGGTGCTGGTTTATCCTGATAATGATATCAGAAATGTAGGAGTAGGTGCAACTTTATCATGAAAATAAGTAGACATGGAATGAGCTATAGCCTATATTACAGTTGAGTTGCAACTCATAAAACAACAGCAAAATAATTATATGACAGCCGTTCCACAAATCAAGTTTCAATTAGAGGATTGCAGAAACAATTAAGAACAGTTGAGAGGTAATCAAAATAATCAGAAGAACTGGTTCAAAACGTCTTATTTTCCCTTTGACTGAGTAACCTTACCAACTGACGTTGAAGATTGGTGCAGAATTTGTGTTGTGTATATTAGAAGCACAAGGCCTCAAGTGAGAAAGAAGGAGGAAAAACACACCAGTGCAATGTTGGAAACATACGCGAATGATGGTTATTGACGGTCACCCAGGAGAGTATCGTTACATACTGGTGTGTATTGACTACTTCAGAAAATGAGTTGGACCCCATCCGAATACAAATCAAGAGGCAAGGACACCTACTGATGTACACGTTTTTCAAACAGCACAAATTCGAAAATGTTACTGAAATAATATTCGAACCAAGAGGAGCTTAGAATTTGCGCAGAATTAGAGAAGTATGTACATGATAGACCAGAGAATTGAAAAACCAAGGACAGTTAAAAAACATAAAGGTGCGTAGTCCGTCTTACGATAAAGGTAATGTTTACGTCACCGTATAAGCAACAACATTGTGAATGCCACCAATGGAATGAAAACGAAATATGATAACAAGTATGTTATATCATTTAAGATAGGATTCTTATTGTTCAGCCGGACCTTTCGAACCCAAAACTGGCAGACTTCATGAATTAATATCTGAAACTAATTAGAGATTTTTGAAAGGATGGTAGTAATTCTTGGAATTATATCTACAAAGATAAGTATTTAAAAGTTGCCTGATATTGTAGTTGATAAACGGAAAAATAAACATTAACAAAATTTCTTTTAAAAATAGTTCAACACTGACATCTGGGCTTTAGTATTATCATCCCCTTGTGAAATTTTAAACTAAACGTACAAACATTTTGTAATAATAAGAACTTAAACTCGCCCGATTTTACAAAAATACACAATCAAAACAATTAGCAGTTTCTTCATAGGTAATTAGGCTGAGCCATCGGCTTTTAATAAGTTTTTTTTGGTCAAATACATTTCTTGCTAAAAAGCACAGCACTTTGAAAATAAGTTTTAAGAATATCCCAAAATGAAAATCGATTCATTTCGATTTTTCATTCGAATAGAACGTTAAAATAACAAGTAGTAAAAAAAGATGTTATCATATATCCCATCCCGATTTGCTTTTTATAAGATCTCATAATCTAACATTGGTAATAATGAACCAGGCTTTGCTTGTAACGGTTATCGGGAGATATGATATGATAAGTTTCTGTAGAAGAAAATAACAGAAAACCAAACATAATCATTTAGTCGTCGTCGCATAAGCTGAATTGAATAAGCGGTTGGCTTCGCGTTAAATGTTTTTTTTACAACAATTACATTCTTGGGTTGCAACATTCTGTGGATAAGTTTTGAAGACATCCTTTCAGTTCTGAGGGCCAATTTTATAAACACATTCCATAAAAGCAGGAGTTAGCCAGTTTCAAAAGGTATAATGGTTTTGCAATCATATATGCATATCTATAATACGACATAGGACAAAGACGAGCACTTCAATATGTATGTTGTAATTTCAGTTGCTATGAAGAGATTATGAAAAATCAGTCCCGAAAACTTGAGTTGTCTCGATTTATTTAATTTCTCAGTAGTTCGAAGTTGGAATTGAAATTTCATCACAAGACGTTAATATATAAATTTACCTACATAACTGTTACAAAATTACTAGGCTCCAGGAAATATTTGACAGGTAGGAGTTCTATTGCTAGTCTGCAGCTAGAGGTTATGATGAAGAACTTATGAATATTATTTTTCGTTGCTCACATCGTTGTCACGCAGATTGACGCTAAATGGAAGAATTTCCTACGATTGTGTATTAAATTCCAGAGTACTGAAAATAGACCAATGTACGGAACAATCACAATAAAACCATTACAATAAAACAACAAAGTAAAATAAATAATACTTAGTTTAATATTGTTAAAATTATTAATTATGGTTTGTGTGAAACCTGTTAAATCTGACAATTGATGTTTTACTACTAATTTAAAAAATTCACGATTTTGGAGAAGCTTGGAAGAAGAAATATTAAAAACAATATAGGTTGTGTATAATACAAAAAGAGTACATATTTATATTTTATGGCTTTTAGGGATAAAATCATGTCCGAAGCAGCTCCTCTGATTCAAAATATTTAGTTAGTTTTGAATTCTAGCTGTCTGAGTTTTAGGTCTGAGATAGCTTCAGGAAGTGTTTCAAGTGGAATCAAAACAAAGAATAAGTTGTTTTTTCGGACAGTGAATTATACTTTTTAAAAAAAGTATTGGGCGTACAAATGTATTTCCGACCTTTTTAGATAGGTGTCGTTAGTATCACTGTGTGCATATTATTCAATCGGGCAATACATGTTTTTTGGGGGTTAGATGTCAAGCTTGAATAATTACTTGCTTGAATAGTGACATTTGTTCAAAGCGTAAACAACAATTATTTTCATGTAATTAAAATGTCGAATTTTGTGACAAAAAACAGCATTTGTGGGAAGTTTTGCTTCATTATTTTTTGTTGCAACATGCCAAGAGTGGTTTCAACGATTCAAAGTTGATGATTTTGACGTAAGAGACAAAGAACGTGAAGGCGGGCAAAGACAATTTGAAGATACAGAATTGGAAGAATTGCTTGATGTGGACCCTTGTCAGACCAAAAAATAATTGGCAGAAGAGTTGAATATTACCCGAACAATGTGTTTCGCAACGTATACATGCAATGGGATTGGTTCAGAAGCTGAGAAATTGGGCGCTACACAAATTGAAAAAACGGGACATGGAACTTCGGGAAACCATGTACGAATTGTTGCCTCAACGACAACAAAGGAAGGGATTTTTGCTTTGGATCATCACTGGGGATGAAAAGTGGATCCATTATGACAATCTAAAGCGCAAACCAGCGTGGATCAAACCAGATGAACCAGGGCCGTCGCCGCCAAAAGCAAATATTCATGGCTCGAAGGTGATGCTTTGTATTTGGTAGGATATTGGACAGGCAGAACTGGGAAATTCTATCCCACCCGCCATATTCACCATACATTGCTCCCACTTGTTTCGGTTGAAGCAATCAGCCCTGGCACAGCAGCACTTCACTTCATATGAAAACGTCAAAAAATTGGTCGATGACTGGATCGCCTCGAAACAACCAGACTTCTCTCTTCCGGGAACCCGTTTATTGCCTGAGCGACGGGCGAAGCTTATAGATTCTGAAGGAACATACTTTGAATAAAACATCCTTTCATTTTCTACACAAACTAATGTCTTTTATTTCACAAAAAAGGCCGGAAATACATTTGTACACTCAATAGCATTTGATATTAATGCTGCGTCTGATTTAGCAAATTGCAACTAATAGAAACGTTTAAAAAGTCGAACAACAAATTAAAATTTTATTTTCATAGTTAAGTTTTAACAGGAAATCTTTTGAGGAACAAATATTGAATTCGCCTACTTAATATTATACCCGTACAATTTTGAAAAGAAGTTTTAACAACAAATAACCTCCAAAATAAACAGATTTTGCTTGATACCACTTTGGTATGATGATTTGCCAAAAACCACAATTCCCTTTAAGACTAACACTCGATTTCATTTACATATGACCCAAATTTGAAAATCATCTAATTTAATGACAATTTATCTCTTTACTACACCATGACTTGCATATATATGCGTCATGATATATGATTGTGTACTATGGAATTGTGGACCGCTAATGTCATACAAATGACGAGATCTTAAAACGTGCATACACATCACATTCATATTTCAAAAACTACCTTAATTAAGAAAAATTTCTAATAATTTTCGAATGTGACCTCCAAAATAAAAATTTCTCATAATCAAAAGTTTTTTTTCATAAGACATAATTCATAAACCTGCGTAGACGACACTATTAATCAGTCAGTCTGTCACCTAACTATTGAGCATATTATTTATCACATTTATTTAAAACATAAACAAATCGTAAAATTGTAATGTTATCAGGTTTGTATAATTAGGTATATAACGCGTTTTAGAAATGAAAATTGTTTTTTTTTTTTTTTTTATAAACGTACAGAAAATTCAAAAGAAATTGAAAACCATTGTGGCTTTTCTCTTTTAATATATTGTTATAAAAACTACATAATATTATATTTATTAAAACTACAACAAAATAAAATAAATTTTTTCGTGTTTTTGTGATATTGAACTATTTTTACCGTCCTAAGATATTATTTATTTGAGATTTTGACGAAAACAAAACTTTCTATTAAGAAAATAAAAGTAAAATTTTTAAATTTTAACAATCTCTGCTCAACTATACAACTTACGTATACTACTTACAATTTAGAATTTTGTGAGACTTGCTAATTAACATACGCGGTACCTAGAACTAACTGGATTAATAATAGGACTGGCATGATAATTATTTATATACACAATATAGTGCGTATAATTAAATTATAATATTTTGGAATTTTTCCAGTTTTTCATCCAGACTAGATTATTCCAAAAATAACCACCGTCTGTCAGAATTATCGGTTATATGTAAATGTTGATTTATATTACCCAGACGAGAGTCAACTTTTCTCGTTTTGTTACCATAAAGATGAGTGCGGCAACACGGAAGCAAAGAAAAATTAATTAACTTGTAATGTGTGAAGACAAAATAATTTTTTGCTATTTACCGCAAATATTGATTATCAGCACTTTGTTAATTAGTTTTAATTTCTTCTAGTGTTGAAATTTATTTTAATTATAGCTATTTACGTTGAAACCATTTTTCTAAAAGTAAAACGAATTAAAAGGGATTAAGTTCACGTTCAAAGAATCATCAAAAATGAGTCACTTTTGTCTCCTTTTATGTACATACTTTTATTAAAACAGAAAGAATTTTTCCCGATTATGTTTTAGTGCTTGGTGTTAATTGTTTTACTGATAAAAATGTTACCTTTGGACAACACATGAAACAGTGTGACGAAATGGTAATGGTACCGCAGTACATGGGAGGTCGTCACTGTTTTGTCGCCAATCTAATCAACCTATCCCTTTTTCTACCAAAAAAAAAATTGGCTCAATTTTCGTCCAAACCATACAACAAATGTGTAAGTTGGTTCAACACACAATTGTGTGGGCAGGCAGGAAAAGGGCTATACACATTTGGGTACTCCAGTTTCCGGAATAATATATTAATCGCACCCGAAATCACATTAAATGTATCGCATCTAGAGTACCCTAATCCATGATGCGTACGTATGTTTATTTCGGTTGTGCTCTAATGATTTAACAATCTTAATATGAGTAATAAAAAATCCGTTGAACCGCGCTTTTGTATATATTTTATTTCGTAAAAAAAGTAAACCACCTTTACAATTTTATATACATAGTCTTACATTATTTACCTAATAATAATGATTCTAATTTGCAGGAAATATCCATAATTTGTTTGTTTTGTTAGACACTTTGTTTTGAAATCTTAGAATTTATGGAAAATTTTCTAATTGACAATGTAATGATTCATTATGTCCGTTCGCGAGTGAAACTAACTTAAATTTCTATCAAGGTTGTTTATTCTAAAATGAGTTTAGGGCTAGTGTTTCAAATCTATTTCTCATATACAATTCGTGACTTATTTTTTTTAAATATGTACAATACTTCAATTTATTTGTTTATATAAATTAAAATGCCTATATAGCGAAACAATATAGTAAGTACTGCAACAATTTGTTTGTGTGTGTAATAGATTTATATTACTTTAACCCTGTGTAGCATATCCAAGTATACAGTGGTGATTTATTAACACATAATTCAAACACTACAAAGAGTTAATAATCTCTTAACTTTTATTGCCTCTCGACTTCTCGAGTCTATATATAATTCGAAAATAGTTTCAAACTTTTGTATTAACAATACTATAACTCGAAACACTCATGCAAAAGAGTTTAAAGTTGTATTTACTAATTGCAACACATACAAAAGTTGAGAGATTAATTTTAAGTTTAATATACAGTTTGGTACAAAAGTCGTTGCAAAGTTTCGCGTACGAGCATTTAATATACACGCTAAGCCTTATCACACTATATACAACTTATTACCGAAAATAAAGTTATCAATAGACGCATTCTAGAAATGACATATTTGTTTACATGGCAAACAAAAAATTCCAATGAAATTATGGGACGCGGCGTTTCGATTAAATACTACAGCTGTTGATCGATTTTTATATAAACAATTTATTGAATATTATCTATAAGCAAAGATAATGATGTTAGAGTAATTTGTATTATGTGCATTAATTTGAAGGGGTACAGCTATTTAAGGCTACATTTGGAAATTTAATTTAAGCGCCTATCAACTCAGCTGAAATAAAAAAGACTTAATAGAATTTCTGTTGTTGTTTTAATGCTATGTTGCGGAACACCAGGGCGATTTATGTCTAAATTTTTATTAGTAAAGTTTAAATCCATTTCACTTCTATATAAAATTGAGTATTTTAATTGTGTTCCCAGCTTACCCGGGTAAAACAGCATTATATTCAGGGAAAACTGCAGATGATAAATATATTTTTTTTTCGTGAGGTTTCCCGAAAAAAAGATTATATTTATCATCTGCAATTTTCCGAAATCCTCGAGGAATTTTAGGGATGAGGTATAAAGGAAACTACAAATTTTTAGAATTTTTTTCAACTATAATGATGTACAATAAACTAGGTTATTAAAATATTTTTTTCCTGATGATCGCAATTAAGCCAACAAGGCTAAATTTTAACTTAGCCTCATTCATATAGATTCTCGATCGAATTTAAAATCGATAATTAAATTGGCCGTTACTTAGCATTAATATTGTTTTCAGGGAACCAATCATTTATCATTTTCGCCATGTGTTTCGAATAATTATCTTGCTAATCACTCTGTGAAGACGCACGTTGCCCTCAAGCTCAGTGGCATAGTGCTGCTTCAGCAAATTAAATTTGTTCTGTTCCAAATAGAATTTGGCATACATAAAATGGCTAAATATTTTACGCTTTGATCAAATAAAAATTAATTTATTTTGCTTAGATAGTTCCAGCAAATACGTACTAAAGACAAACAATACGAACTGCGGTATACTGAGAAAACCGTCAACCAAACAATGGTAATATGAATTATGATATGGTGGTTTTTAAGTAGTATAATATGACCTTCAACTATAATATTACCTGAGTATTACTTAAATAAACTTTCAAGCAGCACTATTGTACCTTTTGATGAGGACAATATGCCTCAGCTAATCTTCAGATTTTTTTTTATTATTATCATTGCAACCTGTTCTGGGGCCAAGGCTCTTCCAAATCTTTCGCGGTTTGCTTTTTCGTCCATACTTTTACGCCAATTCGGGGACGTACGACTATAGGTTCGATTTTTATCACCATCTGCACATTGCATAGCTCCATATCAGCCTATACTGGGTCGCCTCCTCTCCCCAGGGGGTCATAGATGTGTTCCATTCCATCACAGATCGTTATCTGTAGGTGAAAATTTCCTTTGCATCCTGTTAACCGCGAATTTGGGTAATTTCCAAAATCAGGAAGTAAAATGGTACTGTGGGGAATCAGATGTCAAGATAGTTTGGGTGAAGAAAATGCAACTTAGTAATTGGAAATAAGATTTCCATTACCAGATAATGAATTTATTACCAGATACCTTATTGTTTTTACTATTACATTATTTTAGTTTACTGCCTATTTTAGTGCACTACTGAACATGACCAATTGACATTTTGCTGACGATTTTTCCCTTAGAAGAAACCAATGAGAATATTAAATTGAATTCTTAAACGAATATATTTCACATAAAAATAGATCAATAGAAATAAGTAAGCGCAGATAACAGAATTGTTGCTTGGTTGAAAACCCTTCAAACAATATGCCACGTGATACTGGAATTAAAAAAAATCCTCTCCACCGCCATAGCGGTAGTTTAGAATACTAAGGTTCATCCGCTAAATTTTTGACATAAGACTCGTATATATTCTATAATAAACGAATATGTATATATCCTATATTAAACGAATAATTTACCACCAGCGCCAAAATGGTGGTTTTGTGAACAAGCGTTGATAAATGAATTGTTGCTTGATTTAAGACCGTCCAAACGACATGTCACGCCACATGATTATATCGAAATTAAAAATTATTTAAACCTGCGTCATAAAGGTAGTTTTTAGTACTAAAGATGCCTCTATTAATTATCCATCGCGTTACAGATAAACCGATTGGAATCAAGTCACCGGCTTACTAAAGATGGCGTCAAATAAGTTTGACATAAGTTAGCGTTTGGAAACACACGTGAACGGACTGCTGTTTTCGAAGCCGAGATTTATTTGTGGAAACTTACTTATACTTAGTTACAAGTAAGTTACGATGAGAGACAATTCATTTGAGTAGGCAAATATTCACAAAAAACCATCGATATGTGTTTAAAAGCATGGCAAAGGTATTGTTACGCCAATTGGACGCTGATATGCGGGCTTTCACATGTACTTTTGACTACAGCTATGGTAAGAAGGCTTTTTACGGAAGTATCAGGAATAAGCTCTTCGATGGTGCAAGAGTTTTCGAGTACTTGTATACAATTATAGACAATGGTGTCGTGTCTGTGCGAAGCTTACAGTATTTGTGTTACCGTCAATTACTCTATTTATATCTATAAATACAGATTTACTACAGAGGCCGGTTAAGTCAAAGTAGGCAAAGAATTATCAATTTTTCAAAATCCTGTTCTTTCCATTTCGAGCAATTTACACCAAATGAGGATAGCCGTTTCACTGTTAGACTCCCTTCGACTGACCCAACGACGACTGACTAATTTAAGATTAACAGTAGTTTCAGAAGTTACTTCAGTGTTCACATCTGGCCATTTCTGGATCGATCGACTTCTCACTGCTATCCCTCAAGCAAACATAACTGTGAAAATAAATAACGTGATGTTGTAATCGGAAATAATCGGATCTGCACTCAAAAACTGATTTAACATTTTTTGGGCACCTGATCTAAAGACCATTTACAACAATTGCAGTATATCAACACAAATTGTCGACTTGAACAACAAAATTGGTTGGTGAAGGTGCAAATGGGGACTAACACGGAATAGCACAAAAATTTACCCGCTGCCACTGGATGTCAACCCAATGAGAGTATTGGAAGAACGAAAGAAATTATCACATCTACGGGGCGCAAAATTAAGCCGTACCCTTCCCTAATGGATTTATAGTAAATCCACATGCATAATATGGTGTAATTTTTAATATTTTTGGATGATAGTATTGTATATATGTTTATATATGTATGTTATTTGTATAATTGCGTTCGAACAGTAATTTGTGTTAAGTAACATCCATGCATATAATTCGACGAGATAATCTTCTATGCAACACTACTAGAAAATATATGATATTAATCGGATTAATGCATACAATTTTTTTGATTTTGCTATCTGAGCATCAAAGGTTAAAAATGTTCAAGAAATGGGATCTTGATTGTTGAAGCATCCAAAAGACTTGTGAATTATCACGGCGATCAAGATATAGTACGCAGAGGAAAAAATAATTGTTGTAAAGCGCGGTTATAAAGCAAAGTTCCTAAATTTCAAATCGAGCTGTCATTTTTGGTACAAAATCGACACTCTGGACGAATATCCAAATCTTGATCTTTAAGGATTAAACAAGAAATTGCAGATTTCCTACAGGCTATAGCAAACTTCACCCCTAATGTTCTGCCGTTTACAAAATGAAACTCCTCCTGATATACGCTGAAGAAATTCGTGTTGAGATCAAAATAATTTTTGAAAAAAATACTCCTTCAAACTTCTTCTAATGCATTCCTGCCTTTCTAAATGAAAATAAATAAATTCACTCAGCCTTGAAAATCATTCTATCTTTGCCACTATCCCTAGCTGTCTTCCATTCTGAACAAATTGAAAATAAACTAAGTAAAACTAAGGCCAGTTTACACAACGGCCTAGATATACTGTTGTGGCCAGAAAATTAGGACAGCGGAAAAAAAACATGAAAAACAATAATTTAAGATATTTATAATATTATATTTAATTTCGCTATTTTGATTAGTACGTTTGCAGTTTGTTATAAAAAATAAATGAGGTCGTATTTCTAACCCACTGGTTTCTATTTGTAATTCATAAATGTAATAAAGTGCTGGTCACAAAATTAGGGACAATTCAATAATGTTAAAAAAATATAAATTCTATGTGCTATTTATACGAAAATTCATAAGGGAATCTTTAGTACATAGTAGCCTGCCCTTTATTTTCAATGACTGCCTGGCATATACGTGGCATAGAGTCGATTAAGGGCCGACATATTTCAATTGGTATCGCCTTCCAGGCTTCCTGAACTGCCAACCATAATTCGCGCTGATTTTGGTTTTTTTTGGAGGCCACAGCAACTTTGAGGTCTTTCCATAGATGCTCAATAGGATTGAGATCGGGTGACTGCGCTAGCCAAGTCATGACGTTGATTTTTTTGTCCAAAAAAACTGTTTAGCCCTCCTCGAAGTATGTTTTGGATCTTTATCTTGCATATACACTCATCGTAGAGGCATATTATATTCAGCATATGGGTACATTACATTTTATAGGATATTATCAACGTAGATGTGCTGGTCCATAAATATCCTTACTCCAATAAATAGGTCCAACACCATAATATGAAAAGCATCCCCATAATTTAATGTTGCCTTCACCATGCTTCACCGTTTTCTTTGTATATTGCGTGCAAAATTCTTTATTTTTTGGTCTTCGGACGTATTGTTTGCCATCAGAACCAAAAAGGTTTATTTTAGTTTCATCGCTCCACAAAATGTTTTGCCATTTTTGTATGCCATTGTCACCTTTCCAATCTGAATGATTTTTTGCAAAATTCATTCGATCTCTCACATTCTTTTTACTTAATAGAGGTACCCGCCGAGCTGATCTGCCATGAAGATTGTCCTCTACGAGTCTTCTACGAATTGTTCGTGCACTAATTTCTAGATTAAACTCTTTCTTAATGGCCACAGATGTCAAAAAGGGTCTTTTTTGATGATTTTTGAAATACGACGATCGGTTTGAGGCGTTTTTTTTTCGCTTTAGGCCCGATTATTCTGAGATTTTTTCAATTTTATCGCGTAAGCGACCATATTTTTCGAACATTGCATTGTTGAAGCAATTTCGCGGTACGATTTTCTTTCATTACGCAAATTTAAAAATAATCGTTTCTCTCCAGGTGAACAATCAGAAGCTTGTCCCATTTTTATAAAATAAAAATTGTTTATTGATAAATTTCGATAAAAAGCGGTATTATCTATTTAATAAATACGAATTTTGTATTTTAAAGAATAAAGATTTAAGAAAATTTGAAGAACTACAACGTAGTCCACTCTTATTTTGACGTTTTTAACTTTTTAGGGGAATTACATAAATATGTGATTAATGAAGTTCCTTACAATGATACTTTTTAATAATAGGGCTAAGTATAACTAGTAAACAATAGATGTCCGGTTAATAAAACGAAGGGCATCTTTAAGTAGAGGGTTATAAATATATTAAAGCCGCTGTCCCTAATTTTCTGGCCACCACAGTATATGCGAGATGAAAGAGTCTGATACTGTATGACAATCAACCCAATCAAACCACTTAGCTACTCATCAAATCAAATATACTAGAGATCTGATTAAGTATAGTAGTTTAACATCGATAAATCTAATCACACAGTTTAAATTGATGTCTCACTGACTATCAACCTGGTAGTAGAAGGCAATGGACTGGGAACACATAAAACTAAATGGTTACATTTACTTTATTATTTATTTTTGACACTTCTAGTATTTGCGCAAACCCATTAGAATTTTTAGCACCGGAAAATAAATCAAATCGCCTAACGCCGAAAACAGTAGGGTAATTTCAGAATCTCACGAAATCAAAATCATATTAGCAATTTTTGAAATTACTTCAACTTCCTTGAAATTGTTTTAAAACAGAAACGTTTTAGCATGAGACAATTAATCTTCTTTCATTTTATTCTTAGAATTAATTGGAATATTTTATTTAAGGTACATTTTGTACCAAAATTATATGAGATACGTGTATTTTAATTTGTGTCAATTTACCCGGATCATTTTGCGTTCTGTATGTATTTCTTTTATGCACTTTATTTAGCGCGCTTTCTTAAAATAATGTATTTAATTTAATACCCTTTGTTTTAAGTGTAAAATATTTGTAAAACAAACATACAAAACTATTACAAAATTTAAAATTCCAAGTGTATACAATTCATAGACGCTAAATACAAATTTTGTTAAATGAAATCGTCCCCTAACGATGAATTGAAATAAACAAGTGGAGATAAATCACATAAATTATGCACGATCAAATCGGCAAGGTCGTACTGTTGCGGTTAAACATCGTTTAAATCTCACAATCATCATAACTTTACCCAAATAAAAAACAACGAAACCTTCGTACCTTGAACTGCGCTACCGATACATAGCCACCATAACGTCGACAATATTTTTTTTTTGTAATTACAACCGGAAATACTTGTGAAGGTATCCTACGTAATCAAAACTCATAAATTAAATTATCATAAATTAATCGCTGTGGGTTGATAAGAAACAAATCTTTAAACTCGTTGAACACTTATTATTTTATAAGATATAAAGACAAACCACAATCGCGCATCTATAACGTAAATCAAAGATATTCAAATTTTATTCTAATTTTTTGTATGTTGCTGGTTGTTTGCAGCGCACGGTCGTTGAGAAAAAAAAAGTTGATTTAATAAAAATCTTCTCTTTATGTATACATAAGTATATGACCTAACAGTAATCAAAGTCTTAATGGTATATTTTTAAATTTTTTTCCAACGGTTACCAACACTACGGTACATAAAATACAAAATAAAATAAGATTACTTTTACTTTCCAAGATTTTATTTTATACATCTTCTTTGTAAATCCTCTCTCCCGGTGAGGTGAATTTTTTTTTATTTTTTATTTGGTCAAGAAGATCAAGTATTGTAGAATGTTAGAGATGCGCGATTTCTTAATACATAATTAATAAATAATTGGCGAGGTTCAAAATATATATTTTATGTATTATTAACCGACTTATGATTCCAATACATAGATATCGTTGTTTTGTATTACGTAAATTTCACCTTCAAATTTACAAATTCATCTTAAACCACCGCAGAAGCAAGTTAGACGATGCTATATTACAAATCTAAAACGATTTCAGGTTAAAAGCTTGTATACAATTTACAAAATATAGCAAAAGATAGATTTCTATTTGTTTGTCGATTGTATGTTTGTATTAGCTCTTGAGATTGAGAAATACTTATAAGATCTTAAATAAATTCCATCGTGAAATATTGCAATCAAATTTTTATATTACACTGTATAATTTTCGCATGAAAGATTTAATTATATTTGACACTATTGAATACAAAACTATAATATTATTTGTAGATATGATGCAAAGAAAATATTTATTAGATATTTATATGTAAAGTAGTTTGCTAAACGATTTGATAATCGCTTGGACAAACGTTTTTGGTTCAATCTTTTTTATCTCACAGTTTATGGCCGGAAACTATACAAATTGAAGTTTTACTAGTTATCTGAAAACAGGTTACAGCAATTTGATACACATTTTAATGAAATTAAATTTTTACATGTGAAAATAAAAAAGTCGAATAATTGCAAATTAGGTTTGTAGATCTGTAGTTTCGCATATTTTATAAACAACATTTAGACATAACAAGAATGGCGAACTATACTCATGATCTTGATTCGAAGGAGCATACATATTTGCAATCACTCGAATCGATATTCAAGTTTTTTAATATTGAATGTTTGAGTAATTATAATAAATAGGCGCCTCTGATTTTTAATCCAACCTTGTGACCCTTTTCCAGCCAGGAATTGTGACAAAACATAATAAATATTTTTTGAATCTCATGGATACCCCGCCATTCTAGAATTTCACCAAACATACTTTAGAAATATCTCATTTAAGAACAGTGTATGAAGGTTCGTTTAGACTTTAGATTGTTATGCTCCAATACCGGCAATATGATTTTAGCAATAATACCATAATTGTTTAAAAAATTTGTTTAAATATACTTGTTGTTACAATATTTGTTTAAGATTTGTTCTTAGAAAATAAAAAAAAAATATTCTGACAACAAATGTCCCTGTGGTAAGTCTGTGTTAATGTGGAATCGTACTCGGCCATAAAAAAATAAAAAATTTTAAAATATAACTTATTATTAAAAAACTTACTTGGTTTTCAACCGATTGTATCTTTTTATTTGCAATAAATATATCCATCTTGTGTTCTCTTGTTCTTTTTTATATAAATCAATTTTTTTCTATATCAGTTTTCCGTAAGACACGTAGTTTTCAAAATTTGGATTTTTTCAAGATAAAATAAATACCCGGTATATTCCAAAGCCTACACATAAAAGCTTACGTTTTGTTGAAGTTTTATACTTTCAAGGAAATTCTTTAATAAACGGACAAAATTACATTCAATTTTTTTTACTAAATTCAAACAAATAAACTAAAAATAACTTTTTAGCCACACTTGGTTAAGGACGGCGCAATTCTGTTCAATTAAATTAAATTTGAACCCGTGGTTTTGTTTCAATCAAATTAACTATTTTCATAGTACAAACCGAGTTACACACACGTTTGAGAAAACAATTTTCCTAAATTATGATCGATTGCCGGCGTTTCCTGACATTTGAAATTTCCATATCTCAATTTCAAGTAGACCTTTTTAATAATATGGACCTGGACCAAATCTGAGAACCCCATAAACATATTTTTCCGAATTTCCGAACAGCAAAAGCCCCTTAACTGAGTTTTATTAAAATCATTCGTACCGTACACTTATTAACTTTTATCAAAATCCGCCGCCATGTTATGGCGAACAACCGATTTTCTTTTAACACGAATATAATTAGATTCCGCATTCACCACACTAAAGCGAAAAATTAAACTTGCCGAATTTTTTATAATCAATAATCATTATTTCCGCTTAAATTTCAAAAACCCAATAAGGTTAACGGTTTTTAAAAATTTAATCTTATGAAAACTATCACTTCTAGTAAGATTTAAAAATGATGTCAACAAATTTGGCATGAAATTTAATTTACAATCTTGGTGCAACATTTAAGCCAAATAAAATGAAGTTCCCAAGCCCTACCAAGAACCCCCTTGAATGGAAAGAAAGAAGGACCTATCGGAATCGATTGCTGGCGCTTGAAAACCCTCAACAATTTATAGTTCGAGCTAAATTTTATTTTTAAACAATGGTACAAGACCCATCGGATAACCTCCTAAAGGATGGACTCATCATAAACCATTCCCGTAATTGGAAACCCGTATCACCGCAAATTTTATCGTTCGAGTCGAAAAAATTTAAATGAGACCCGAGCCACTTTGAAGAAAATTAGTTATGAGCGAGTCATGACTGCGTTGAAACTAAGTATGGACAGTCGAATATCAGAGAATTATGCACGATACAACTCCAAAGCAAGGGACAACTATACCTGGCGAGGGTCAGCAAACCTAGAAAGAGAGGTCACGAAATTGGCACGGCAGGCTTGACGCCAATCAACCATCAGACTGCGCTGATTTCTAAGTAAGGCTTCATAACTGCGTAGCAGTCAACGTAAAGAAGTAGAACGAGTAAAGATCAGGTTGCAGTAGAGAGCAACACCCTGGCGCGAAGGCCAGGAATAAAAAAAAACTAGAAATAACCAGCCTACAAAACATCCGTCTTGAAAAATTGATCATGTGAAATTTACCGGAGGCGGCCCGCGTTTGCTGACTTTGAAACAAAACATTGTTTATATGACCGTTACGTTTATTCTAACAAACCTTAAACTACTTGACCCTAACCTAACCACGAATTTAGTTAAAATTAAAACTATGTGATTAGTGTCACCCAAAATTAAAATAGTGCCAACTTTAATAATATATCGACCAAACTAAAGAATGCCCCACAACCGGATAAGATTCTAAACATAAAAACTTGTATGCTGCGTACCTACATATCCATATTGCATATAAAAATAAAGCGGTCACAGGTCAATTAAATTATAACACACAAACATAATAAATTTTATTTTGTTTTGTCTTTTCAAATGTTCTAGTTTTAAACTCGTGTAAACCACGAAGCATAAACAATATACTACATTGAACGTATATGCTGTGGCAACGAAACCATTCGACATCCCACCCAAACTAAAAAATTATTAAAAATTAACTATCAAGTTTTGCATTATGCATTCAATCAATTTTTATCTATATCGTACGTTATTTTACGGGGAAGTCGAAAGACACTTACGTAATCATATTTTATTGCATGAGATTTAATTTATGTATTTATATGAAATAGCTATAATTACTAAACTAGTAGTTATAATTAACTATTGCACATTTTTTTTATAGTATGATACACATTTTTTATAAAAAGCTACTCGTATCCACAGCTATATAATTGTTTACGACCTCGAGGATAGTTAAAATAACACCTGTGCAAATACCGCGAAGCTTATGAAAATCAATTGATAATACTGAGGTTACCTTAAAATTCATCTTTCGTATTCTAAGCGCACATAATGCACGACCTACATACATTACGAACTAAATTGAGTGATTAAGAATTTATTTAAATTTATCAGATTAAGAAAAAACTACTCAAAAACGCCGTTAAATACGACAAACATACTTAACTCTTTTGAAACTCTCGCACATCTTCTTGACTTTTGATTTATATTACAACCAACAAACGAAATAAACAAAAAATTCGGTAACTATGTCATAAACAAAACTAAATACGATGCCACAAGTTTTATTACAATAAACTGCTGAATTTAAAATTTGAACTCATTTTGCCTTCTAAAAACAAGTAAAAATTCTTAAGTATTTGAGAAACAGAAATTCGTTGTTGTTCTTATTATTAAAAGATCAAATTGAGTAATTTTTTTCTATATAAAAATAATTGCGATCGAATCGGTAATTATTTTAATTAAAATTTATCGCATGGGAAAATTTAGTTCTTGACTCTGGTATATGTATAAAAATATAATTGATAGTGTGCTATAAGGGTTATGTTTGTATGTTTATATTATGTGTATGTTTAATGTTATGTATGTAACATACTCGTAGTAAGTAATTGGAAGTTAAAATTTCCACGACTTTCATCATATTAGATCTTACCGTTTCTATGTTATTTATGTACATATTTATATTTTTAACTATCCAGCATAATTTAAAATTGATTGCTTACCTGAAATTAAAGAAAAAAGAAAGTGAATTAGTTTTTATAGTTATGTAATTTAGTAATAATGTAAAAGTCAATAAAAATATTTCCATAGAGAGTAAGCGCGCGACAAAGTCACTGACCATTTTATGAAATATGTAAGTGAAAAAATATTATGGTAGTTGATACATGCGGTAATTCGGAAATGAGTAAGTCTTAAAAAAATAGATCATCAAGATATATTGAAGTATAATTTCAAAAAGACTTAACACCATTCCTTATGGTAAAAGTATGTAAAAAAAAATCTTTATACAATTTATTTCTTCGGATTAAAAACTTATCTTATTTTTCTATTTAATCAATCTCGTTATTGGAGAAAAATAATTTTGTATGCATTGTCCAATTGGCCGTCATTAAGGCTACATGATTAAATTTGATTGACTGATTAATTTCAACAGTGTACTGTAAAATGAAAGCGGACATGTAGAGATGTATTTGAAACATACTTTTTTTGTAATTTATCTAGAACAAATTTAATAACACCAATTGGTAAAACCGCAAATATGCCCAGCCCTATCGAAAATTTGATACATAAAAGGGAACAGATTTTTAATTCCGTGAATATCTGTGGATGAAAGTAATAATTTTGTCTGTATACATATAATAAAACATAATGTTTATATGACTTGAAGCAAGAGTTTGTTGTGAACATAATTACGTGATTTAATAAAAGGAATATTAAATTGGAATTACACGTGGTTTGTACATATTAAATTGCCACAAAACAAAATGTTTGCCCCCTTAATAAAGAGGTGAAAATCGAGCTGAGTATTCTTTTGAGCACCGCAGACAGAAAAATATAATATGGATATATGAATTTGTGAATGACAATTACGACAGCTTTCAAATTTGCATAAAAATATAAGTAGTAAGGGCAAATTGACATATTGCAAACTGGTTCGAACTATGGCCTCAGAATAGTTTGAACGCGAATCGCAAATAGAAAAAAATATCGTGTTAGTACTATACTATATTATGAAAGGTGAGTGGATGTGGTTCAATCAACATGGTTTGCGCTCAATTATCGGATTTATACATCTGTATTCTTCCAACTACACGATATAATTTCTAAAACGATTCATTTACCGAACAATTCATTATAGTCAATTCAATACTTTGTTCGTCCCCAACCGCTTTTCTACGATTGGAGAAATATACGGATAATTTTCTTGATTTAGAGAATCTTGCAACTATGTTTCACAGAGTGTCGGCAGAACAAATAGATATTCTACGCAATCCCATTTCCTCCAAAAATAATGTACAATGCAATTTTCCGTTACATATTTGTTACATTTCAATATAGTATAATAGTATACTCCGCAAATGGAAGGATCTTTTTATTGAAGATTTTGATTTCTGTACTGTTTAACCAGAACTTCGAACAGAAATTGAACCCGGAACATTAACTAGACGACCCCTTAACTACAATGATGGAAATTTGTCGAGCCTCGATTGTCCGAAATTTAGTGAAAAATATTTTAGTTTAAGAAAATCTGTGCACTTAAAACATTTTAACTAAATTTTTAATGTTGAATTCGCCCGTGTATATTCGTCGTGTATATGTCCCCCTTGATGTGAAAACATTGTTTGCATAAAAGAAATTGTATGTCTACTTCTATTCGATTTAAGATCAAATATAAAGCACAAATATTTTTATGAAAAAATCAAATGATAAGAACCGATCTGCAGATATACAAGTGACGTCGCTAGGTAACATATGAATGGTTTTTCAGTGAAAATTCAAAAATATTTTCTGCCAATATTTTGATAGGCCTTAATATTGAAATAAACACAAAAAAATATCTGGGACGAGATCATGAAATCCGACCGGAAAAATCAATTGTCCTAAAATATTTCAATGGACAAACATAAAAAAGTTCGGAAATGGCCAAAGTTGACTTATATATTTTCTATGGAAACACAAACAAATGAAAGTTTAACGGCCAAATTGAAAATTTCTACCGGTAGAAATTGAAGTTCGAAAATCTTCTAGAATATTACCACCGTTGGGTTGGTAAACATGTCTGAAAAGTATCTGTATATAGTGTTAGCCATATTGGGTATTTAGTCTGTTTTCAGATGTCAAAAATGTTAAATGTATTTTGGTAGGATCGGCGATTATTTATTTGTACTATAAAAAATAGATCAGAGAATTTGTCTTAAATTTTGCAATAAGAATGAAATAAGTGCGGAAAAATGTTTAAAATGTTAAATATTGCTTTTGGTGAGTCTGCGATGAGTAAAATGAGGGTTTACGAAGAGTATAAGCGTTTCTAAGAAGGCCGTGACACGTTGAAGATGATGAGCGCACTGAAAGGCGCAGCACATCAACAACCGATGAAAACGTGAAGAAAGATTAGGAACGATCGCCACAAGTTCAACGCTGTTGGCGTGAAACAATCTTAAAAACGCTCAGATTTGTGACGCAACAATTCATGGCTTTTGCACCACAATAGTGCACTTGCTCACACTTCATTGCTTGCACCCTCAAACATTGTGTTCCAGAAGTGTTACGAGGATTGGAAAAGCAATGGAGCATGAAGATGAGTGAATAAAAATCTTTCCACAAATCGAAAATCTATAGCAGCTTCTCCAATCTCCTTTGCATAAATGGAAATTAAATAGAGCTATTAATGTTTTTAGAGAAGCAATACGGGAAGAACAAAATTTAGGAATACAGAATTACCCAAGTGAGCTCACACAGCATGAGAAACAACAGATTACTCACTGTGGAAGGCAGCGAGAAATTTAAAAAGGCCAGAGCCATCGAACCCACCGATAAGGAAACCAGATGGTCACTGGGCCAGAAGTGACTTAGAAAAGGCTATCGCATTCTCTAACCATCTTCAAAAAGTATTCACCCCAAATGAACAAAATAATGAATGTGTACTACCACAGTTTACGAGGTACGGGTCGAACCCAAATCCAGTAAAATAATATAAATGTAAATGCGTCAAAACGGTTATCAAAAAAAGTACAATCCTAAGAAAGTGCCAGGTCATGAAAACAAAATACGGCCACTACTGATCTAACCGAGATAAAGGCAGGAGTACCGCAAGGTAGTGTATTGGGACCTATGTGCTATACTTGTTATTCACAGCTGACTTACCAATAACTGAAAAAATCGTCACTTCAACTTTTGCTCACACAAGAATCCTCAAACAGCATCGAGAGAATTAGAAGAACATCTACACAAAATAGAAGATTGGTTAAAAACTTGGCGGATAAGGACGAATGAATGTAAATCAACACATGTAACATTCACGCTGAATAAACGTACATGTCCAGCAGTAAAATTAAACAATATCACACTTCCTGAACAAACAAACGTCAAATATCTCGGTCTTCATCTCGATAGAAGATTGACATGGACAAAGCACATTGAAACAAAACGCATTCAATTAAAAATAAAATTTTCTAAAATGTATGATGATCGGAAGAAAATCGAAACTCTCTTAAGGCTGCAAGGTTCTACTATATATAAAGCGATCCTAATCCCCATATGGACATATGGTATCCAACTATGGGGCTCAACTAGTGCATCAAATATAGATATCGTACAAAGAACGCAAGCAAAGATGCTTCGTAGCATTACAAATGCCCCATGGTATATTCGAAACAGCAACATTCATAGAGACCTAGGAATCAAAACTGTTAAAGAGACAATTAAATCATGCAGTCTAAAATATCAACTGAAACTGGAATCACACCCTAACGAATTAGCTAGAGAACTACTAAGGCAACCGAAATACGGAAGGCTTCGCAGAACAGATCCTCTAGATTTAATTAACTGAGAAATATAATATAGTAATTACGCGCATGTTGACCTAACATACTAAAATTAAGTAATTAATAATAATAATGCATAATAATGTTAAGTATGTATTAACATAGTTAAGGCTTAAGTTAAAAAAAATTATAGTTTTTAAGAATTTCACACTTCTTGTTAGTTTCGTATAAAGAAAGATTCAAGAATAAAGCCTTTGGCAATAGTTACACAAAAAAAAACAAATCGAAAATTTCTACAACTTTTGTAAATTACCTCGGGTGAGTTGCGATCATCCAATATCAACACACTACCTCTCAATTGCATTTTACAGGAAGATTATCCAAATATTCTGTATACGTTTACACAACAGATGGACGGATGGTAGATTATATATGACAATGAAGTAACTAGTTTCTTGAGAATATTCAACTTATTATATGTATGTATATTACTTCTAAAGCTGGGTCAGCAACATCTGCATAATTTAAGGTAATCATGATCCTTGATGTCCTGCTAGTATTGAAATTCTTCAATTCAAACGTCAACAGGATAGTTTCAGTAACGTCACGAGATTATTGATACTCATTTTGTGTCATGACTTATATTGATTTAACATGTTTAAGAAAACAAATTATTAACAAATACTCGGCAAGACATTGGTTTATTAAAGCCTTACCGAAAATTAAAATTACACCTCTTTCTAAGTGTTATTGTGACTAGTGTTAACCTTCACGATGATTCCATTGTCCTGATAATCACTACTTGGTTGGTATAATTTTACTTGTCGTGTGCGAATAAGTCATCATGTATTGGCAATATATTCAGCTTGACTAGTACATCGTCATCTTTGGTTGTTTAATTTCGGACATGATTATTGAATTCAAATATTTGTAAAATCATCTATACAAAAGCGAATTTAAAAAATCTGTACTATAAACAAGGTCGACAATTTTGCTTAATTCTAACGGTTTCGATCCATAGTTTATTTTATTAAAAATCGTATGTAGAATGTATTAAAGAAAGCGAAAAGTATGTATGCCGCTCTTAGTTGAAGATTAGCGTCCATTTTGTCTGCAGAGAGTGTTAATTTTGGAAATGCTTACTAAATGCTCACAAAAGCGTTTTAGATGTTGAAATAAATATTAAAACTATTTTATAACTTATAATGTACTGAAATTCATATCGTGATGGTTTACGCTTTGCATATGCCTACTCATCAGAGCAAGACGAATATCAATATTTTTTTATATTAATGAAGCTAGACTCATCATACTAAATATTTTAGTTCACTCACAAAAATTTCGCCACCTCCTCAAAAACTATAACTTTATATACACTCCATAGAAATATTAAAGTGGGATAAAATGAATGAAAGTGCAAATTAATTGCAAATTTCCCAAAAAATCAATATAATGGAGAATCAAATTATTACGGAACGAAACGGCTACATTTCAAAATCAACTTTTTGATCAACAAAAGCTAAAAATAAAATAAAAAAACATTTCAATTTCGATTATTCATGAAATACTTTATAAATGAAAAGTGTAAAAATTGTGAAAAAATCAAGCCATTCTTCTATTTCTATATAAAATTATTCATTACCAATTGAATATAAAATACCTAGTTATATAGATCCATTTAAGCGTTTGATTTGATAAACAAAAACAAATTAAATTAAACAAAACCAAAATTTCACTTGCTAATAATAATAAACATAAATTCTAATCAACGTACGAAACTCCAAATTGGGCGGTTAACTTTCCTAATATAGAATTATACCCCAAAACCAAATCGAGCTCAATCAAATTAATTTAAATTCTAATGAAAGGAACTTAGTCATTAACCAACAACAGTAACTAAAAACATAAACAAATTGTTTCAAGAGACATCAATGAATGGTACACAGTCGTAACATTTCGCGATCGATCAAATGTGTAATCCAATACGTTATCTTAAAAGTATGTATTAGGTAATGATAATTTTTAGAATGAGGGCGAACATTAATGACGTCCGTTTGAATGGACTGCAAAATATCGATTACCATAATTCCGCCTTTCGATGATAAAAAAAAACTCAACAATACAATATAATTTTATACGCCTCTAAGGTTTCACTGTATCAACTGGTACCTGTTATTTTAGCTAAATTTTTTGTTTTGTATTCAAACGAAGGTTAAGTGATATTATTTAAACTTTTTAAACAAATTTAAAATGACGTGAAACTATCCAAAAGCAGCAAAAAATACTACTACTTTTTTATTACAATGATTTGTGTTTACTTTACGTTCACTAAGATTAGGTAATCGCGAAACCGATCGCGTTTCTATGTCATTTTGTTTATGTGTGGAATGAGTCAGCTATATTTTTTAAAAGCTTATGTCTAGCTGAGAAACACACCAGTCGATAAAAAATCAAACAACATATAATGGCGTCATCTATTCCTCGGTAAGGTAAGTTAATATGATCGATGATCGCCACCTATACGACAATAGCTAAATCAATATCTCAGCTTTCATTAAACACTGAAAGCTATTTGTTCTAAATTTTTTAAAAAGCACAATATGTTCGAAATTTTTTAAATCGAAAAAGTTTAAAAATATTAGTATTTATTGGTTCCGTTACGATTAATAATATGCATTATACATAAAATTTGAAATTTTTAAAATAATCTATTAGCGATGTGAGATCGTAAGATTTTTTTTTAGTATGCGAATATTTTTAAAGCTCGATTTTGATACAAACACATTCGATAAAGAGGTTTGGATTCCATTCCGAGACTTGAAGATCATACCACCACTTGCCAATTATCTAAATCATATGACTTTTCATTGTAAAAAAATAAATAAGATAATGAACACCTTTTTGACATTTAGAAAGTTTGGAAGTAATCGATCACGTTTCCTGTCTTTGTCGGAAAATTTGAATTTTCTGCCACGCTGAATTTATCGTAATAAAGAATTGAGAAAAGGAGCAAATATCATGTATATAATACCTTGAGAAATCATGATATTTGTTATACTAAAGCAGCAAAATTTTGTAATTGCTATATATTTTCTACTGAAGGTGTTTGGGTTAGTATGGAGACGAAGCACATATTGCGATATACAGGTAACCCTCCAAGAACACGGTATTCGAAGAACACGGATACCCCTTCCCTCGAATTACACGGTTTCAAACAACACGATTTTCGTCGATTCTCTTTTATTTTTTTGAATTTTGATTTATAGATGGAAAATGTGTAAGAATCCCAACAATCAGTTTCGAACGGATGAGATATTGATTTGAAAAAATCAGTCTTCTCATCAGTAGTCTCTATAAATCAAATTCAAATTTCAAAATCAACAATACTTTTAGTTGAATGAATTTAAATATAGGTAGCTGAATGACAATACCGAATTTAGATTTAATTGTTTTACAATTACAACGGAATATTTAAGTCATCATATGTATGATAATGCTGTCGTCATTATGAATTTGAAGTCCCTCGGTTAGATGGTGTTGGGTGGGAAGATAGAGCAAAATGAGGTTACAAACAGCATGTGATGAGATGACCGTAGATGTGAATTAAATAACCTAACCGGTCTATTATGACTGATGCCGATTACATATGACGAATATTAGTATCCTTTACCTCAACCACAACTAACCCAAATTAATAAACTAACAAAATCTAATCTAGAGTATGAATTTAAATGAGACTAACATTTTAATATATTTAAGTAGTTAGAAAACGACTTTGCTGCGGTTCGCCTTAGTTGTTTCTGTGACTAACATCCTTTCCTAAATAAGCTTATCTGTTAAGGATGCAGGCAGAGCCTGGGCCCGCATGATGCTGAAATATTATTCGCATTCAGATATAATTTGTTATTTGATTGTTGATATTTCAAGATTATGGTAACGTACCTAGGATCACCGTTATGGTTGGCCTGTACGCCTCTATCATATCATATCATATCATACCATAACATCGAAACGTTTTTGATATTTCTTTTTTGTAGTCTCGAATAAAACGGTTTCAAAGAACACGAAATGCATTAATCGTGTTCTTAGAGGGTTTCCTGTACATTATAATTTTAATATCAGTACGCGTGAACCCTTTCAAAAAATATTTCATCGCGAATTTCAATAACCTTAAGCTTGACATTAAAAGAATTGGATTAAGAGCGGGCCTCTTTGGTATAGGCTCGCATTCAAAAGTAACATTTGTAACCTCACTGTGTAGAACTAAACTAATGGCGCTATTACACTAGTCCCATCGTCATCTCAAGTGACAATATTTTCCATGGAACGTTAGAATGTCATGACAAAATGTAGTTGTTTTGATTCAAATCTGCACCTGCGCAGCACACCTTGACAAAAAGAGAAAATATTTGTGTTTTCCCACTTGAATCGATTGGTCGGCATAGTAACAAATTTTAGATTTTAGTACAAATCGTATAATTTTATTGTTACATGAAACGACAAAGAATGCGATTTGAGGAGTAAGTCTTTAAATGTATGCCATGTCTTGTCTTACGAAACTTCTTTGTGTTATACGCAACTTTAGATGGTAAGTACATACTATTACATCACCTCAAAAAATATTCATTGATGTTTAAAGATACTCCTTATAAAAATCATACATTTTTTTAATTTCCTCCATGTACTTAATCCAAAGCCACATAATATATGCTGTAGCTTTGCTTGAGTTGGGATTGATCACGTATTTTAGTAGTTTCACAATTTGCGCAGCTCTGTGCTAAATAAAACATAATCTTTTATAGACCTCTCTTTACGGTACTCAGAGACAGCTCGAATTAAGAATAGTAGTAATATCTTTGCCGCTACTGCCACTATCACAAGAAGAATGTTGCATACGCCAAACTTCGATTAAATTAAAATAAAACAAATTAAAACAACGTTTGTTTATAACCTTTTTACTTTCTGATAAATCATTAACATTTTTCCTGTACACGACTATATTTTGGAGCGATGTCTATTAGGTTTATAATTAAGCTTACTAAATAATTTAGTATTAATACTTTTCTAAAATTCTTAACAGATGTAAAAGCGAGAGTTTAAAGAAAAATTTGACAGTGCGAATCACATCGAAACGCCAAGCAATCGTGGCATGGTGTTTGCACAAACTAATCCAGGTTTATCGAAAAACTACAGCTCATTGCTTGGTTCTTCATTTATTGTTTTACTCAGTATTATTTTACCCGTGCCCTTCTGGTCCTGCACTCAATTTAACATTCCTATATTGTGAATATTGATATAAATATAAGGATTGTTAATAGTTCGCACAATCTGACCTACAACAAGAGGTTTACGCTTGAATATTTGCTTGCAAGTAGGACACGAAACGAAGTAAATAGAATTATTTTTGAAGTATTTCGCAAGGTGCACGATGCATTTGCCTCGTTCTGCAAAAGTAAGCGTTTAGTGCTGCTCGGCCTTACTAAAGGCCAAGGAAAAACTAGTTCGGAGGTTTATTTGTGGCCCGCACTGCTCTAACAGCTTGGAAAATAAAGATAGGTAACATTTGAACCTTAAACTGTAAGTTTTGAAGTATAAATAGAGAAATATTTTAGCACTCAACATTCCGTTTAAAATGTCTTATAGAGATAGCTAAATTACGGTGGTGGAACTTTTATCAAATGAAGAAAGGCAACATTGTAGAAGTTCAGATAACAGTAGTCAGAAAATACATAGCAACTTACACCCCTATTTAGCCTCAATGAATAAGCCACCGAAACAAAGAAACTAACATGTAGTGCTATAAACTTTTACTTCTGACAAACAGAAAGTTAACAAGTTCCTACTTTCAGTTCATTTTTTTGTGTACATCATTTATAATGATGAACCATGAACAATAATATGTTTGTTAGGACTCCTGATTGGAAAGTGGCGTACTGATTAATCACTTACGATGCCTTGCATTGAACTGTGTCGCTTTTTGCTCAAATCTAGAGGTCCTGGTGGTATCTTTCCTGTCAAACTTCACCAAGGATTCTATTTTGTTAAAGCTTATCTCCCTGATGCAGGTAGTAATATTATCCCAAAGGGCGGGAAGACAGATTACTGACCCCAAGGGTTTTGGTCCTAATAGTATATCCTCAACTTTCCTAAAGACTTTATAGAAAATTGTTGAAAGATTCGTTAGAGATACCTACTAAAAAATGCGTTGAAAGGCCAGTGTGAAGTTTGTGGAGACTTTTAAAGTTTTGGACAAAAAATTAAGCGAGGATCTTAAACAACAACTCTTTACGCGCCACATTGCTTACCCATGCAAACTTGACAAAAAATTCTGTTTAAAAAAAAAAAAACAGAATTTTGTGTTTCACATTCGTTCCCACAAATAATTTTAAACGTAAGGAGGAGCCGCGAAAGTGGGCTGTTTGAAAGGTCATCTACACCGTATGGTTCTAGTGGCCATTTAATGTAGAACAACTTTCTACTTTACCTTAGTTCCAACTTTTGCAGTTTACTAACGCCGCAACGCGCTTATGCAAAGAACAATATAATTCTGTTTCTATCTTGAGCTCACAGTTTCATTGAGTGTGGAACCTGAATTAAAGGTAATTCATATACATTTTATATGAATTAGTTGTAGAGCACCATTTCGGAAGAAAATGGAAAATGTGTGCTTTTTAATTTTGATTAATTTTCGTTTGGCATTACGTAAATCTTATTTGATAAAGAATTTTAAGAGAAAGGGTTAGAGTGCCTATTGTAATCGAAGCCCTGATCCTACATGTATTATGACTTGTGCTGGAATGCAAGTATTAACTGAACTCATCAAAATTTGTCAGAATTCTTTTTTAATGTTTATGCACTTGTATTATTTACGATAGAGTTTAATCGAAAAACATGTCGGTTATCTGACAGAAGTCAGCTGTAATTTTTGTTTATTTTTAAAACCACATTGGAAAGAAATTTTTCTATATTTTTTGTGATTGTTGGTTTTATCTAATTTTATCATACTACAAACACTTGTCTTACTTTATTAAGTATCGATAACATAATGTTTTACTTGTAAATCTCACACCATGCAAAAAAACAGGTGACTCATTTATTAGTTAAAACACACCTCGCTCTACAAGTCCAGGCAAAACCAGAAATTGTCATAATAGAACTACATATATGAATATAATTTCGAATAGGGAAGGAGCTAGATAGTTTGATTTGGAATTATACGATAAGAATTTATTTTTGGTTTTTCGATCACACTAGAACATTTGATTTATTTAGTTTTGGACGAATTTAATGAACAACCCTCGTACAAGTTCGTATACATACAAGTTATTATTTGTTATCTTTTATCATGCAAACTAATAAAGACAAAGGGTTGCCTACAGACACATATTCATACATATATGTATACTATTTGAGTCATTGCAATTTATTCACGTCGACCAGGTTGTAATCAAAATTTATTCGAAAAACTATTAAATGTAAAATTTTTTAAGGCAGGTGGTTTTGATTTTAATTTTACTCATAAACTCGCAGATGCATTCATCATTTTCATTACCCGTACAAACTGAAATCATTAAATTTGTCAAAATGTTACAGTTTATGTTATAGAACCAGTTAGATATTTTATCTTTAAAATCATAAAAAATTATGCTACTATAAACTACAATGTATATTTATTTTTAATTTATTACGAAAATTGTATCGCAATCTTACGATATAATCACCGTAAGCAAGATTTTTATCTGTTTGCGACTTTTATGTTAATTTAACCCAAGTCTTACTTTCTTCTTATAAGATGATAAAATGTACAATAATAAAGGTTATCTCGTCATCATAGCGGATATAATTATTATGGAAAAAACACTTAATTATCGGTGTAAATGAATAGTTTTGTAGGTAATCCGATATTTGATTTACAAATTCGACTGTTTATTTAGTCGGTAGTAAACAAAATAAGCAAATTTTGGTTAAGAATACTTTATCATAAATTCTTTCAAAATTTTTGTAATTGTTGTAGATAAGGAATTATAAAGAATCGTAATAATTTCGAGGTTTATAGTTTTGAATTGCTGATCTCAGTGAAAAATACCATACAAGTAAAAATATTTCCTGGTTATAATAGAAAATCAAACTCTGATGAAATCTCAAGACACAAATAGTGAAGTGGAAAATTTATTATGCATTTAAATTGAAAGAATTTACACTATTCTATATAATGTTATGTATAAATTAAGTTCTTTGTCTTTAAGTATATTGTACGCGATATAGTAAACAGCTACACTAATTTAATTTGAAGTTAAAAAAAACATTAAGTAGGTACTTTTGTTTTCTAATTTATTTATTTTATAAGAATTAAACAAAAGTAAACATTTGCTAATAATTATACACACGTTAAGATGTCGTTAATGCTCGAGTAATGCGCGATCGCATACTATAATTTTTTATTTAACATAAATTTTCTATTTAATGACCTGATAATCTATTATTTACTAATAAAATAGAAAATACATTCACAAGAACAAAACCAAATTCAATGTCGTCAGATTATTTTTTCTTTCTTTCTTATATAAACATATACGTTTCTTACGTCGCGACGTGGTACGTACGCCTTTATTTAAAACGAGAATTGATTTTCTTTTTTAATTTTTTTAACATCTTGAGACTACTCGAAATAATAACACGCATATATAGCAATTGACATTGATTTTTTAGTGTTTAAAATAATTATTACAAAATATGCTACTACATATTATAGACATAGACGGCACAGCGCACATATTGGTAACCGTCACGGTAAATGATACTTGATTTAAAAAAATTAGCGCTTACAGTTTTAGATCATAGTACTTCTAATTAATGTTTATGGCACACATTATAATGTTATTAATTGGATGATGAGTTACCTCTAATTTCGGAAATCACTTCAGAAACGTTTCTAAACTCAATCAATTTAAAAAACTAATTTAAAGTAGGTGAACAAGTTTAATGTGTGTAAGCGGGGTATCAATAAGCAAAATATTGCATCAAATATAACAATACATTATAGCTTAGTATTTATGTACTTATTATGTAAAACATGAATGTCGGCGCTAAATAATAACATCAAAATCGAACATTTCATATAATAATGGGTGGCATTTTTCGCGAAATAAAAGAAAAATATAGGCGTTTATTAAATCGATTCATATTCGTTTGAATATCACTCTATTATCTATATAAAGTTTATACAACAAACCATATTTAATTAATCGCCAGCTTAATTAAATAGACGTTTGATAATTTTAGTGGGATGTATAATTTTTTGTTTAATACGTTTCAATAATTTGTAAGCCATCACTTAATCATATTGCTAAATTAGGATACGAATTATGTTTGTACAAATTTTGAATGATTAAAATTATTAATTTTACTTAAGTCGAGTTTAATACTAAACGTACCGAAAGTTCTTGTATACCTATTCCTATCGCGCTTGGCCAACTTGCACGGTATATAAAAATGCTATTGATTATATTTCGTCAGCGTAGATTAAGGTTGATTTATTGCTGAATGTACATAAATACATAAAACTTCATTTTCCCACATAAGAAACCAAACTAAACTTGGCAGTATTATACCGTTTAAATATGTGTAAATTTTACAAAAGTTTGAAAACGATCAATTTGACCGGTATTGGTAGGTTTAGTGTTAAAATATTATTTTCACTCACAATGTTAATTCACATGTGGATAATATTAAGAAAACACGATCAATTTGATTGTGTTTTACGAACATTCTTATAATTTAACTCAAACGTCTTAATATCTCGTACAAAGCGAGACATTCGTTTCATTTATTGAAAATCATCAAACGTCGAAATTTCAATATTTCGTACATAGATACGTGAAAGGGTCAAAACTAATTATTGAATGGACAAACTTCATCTTCATGTGGAAAATTCTACGACATCACTTATAATGGATGTGTTTTGTATATAATTTATCGCTCTGCACCAGTTAAGGCTTTTATTCTGTTAGGTCATAAATTCGTTCAGCGGCAAATAATGGTGCAACTAATTATTTTTTTTATATATGAATATCTTTGAAACCGTTGTAACTATAGAATCAAACAAAAACTAAATTCAAGACTAATAAAATTTCTTTCAGAAAATATGGACATAGCCTCGTTATGCCGAAAAAGCAAAGATAGCCAGGATATACCCAACCACTTACTAAATAATGTTAGCATTTTGGGATCAAATCGTTCGATTTTCAAATTTCGTCGACAGGTTTTCTTCAATAATAATACCCCGAAGTTTGCCGGAATTTGTTCTAGTAATTGTCTATCCAAAAAGAGAAGAAACGGACAATTGACGAAGATTTGTACAAAACCGTATCAGTTAACAAATTCCTCTAGATACAAGTAGAGCGTATTGGACAGATAAAAAATTCTAAGTGTTCGGATAAACTGTTCGGTCTAAATCTTATTAAACAGGCGAAGAAGATAAAGCGTATTATTTTTTAAAAACGGGGCTAAACTGCGGTGGGATTGACATCATTTATGTAATAAACAAATTAGGTGAAGCTCTTGAATATTGGACTAAGAGTAAATGCTATTTTGACTGTCTACGTTGAATGAAACTCAGCTCATTTATGTATCTGATTTCAGCCAAACTGGGTATGTAATCTGGATATTTAAATGAATTATGCTGAAACTTCTTTTTATTTTATTTTTATTTGTGAAATAAAATGATTTAAATTGGTAGTAAATTAATCTTTGGTTAATGCTTAACATAGCCATGAATTAGACTACCTGCTAAATAAAAATTCGGTTTAAATTAAAATCAGAACTTCGAAAATAAAAGTTCCGATTTGGGTTTCAATTCTGGGAAATGCTCAATATTAAACATGTTGAGTTTATTTGGCTTGGGTATTTCCTGTCCGATAAGAAATATGTTCAATTTCTCTAAAACATTGTGACTTTAAAATACAATTTGGGTGAACATTTCCGCATAAGAAAGATCCAAAATTCATTTTAGAATCTCAATTTGGAATTTTTAAAACTTATGTTACAATAACTAAACAACAGTTTATGTGAATAACGTATTTAAAGAAATTATTTGTGTATACGAAATCGCATTATTATTTACTATTACTAATTCCAAACATTTAAATGGGCCCACCCATATAAAGACTTCTAGATTCACCCCCATTAATTAAAAGTTGATATCAAGAAAGACTAACCGACGATTGGGACCAATGTTATATAGCTATAAAGCGTAAAGAAATAAGTATCTGATATCGCTATGTGATTTACTAACACAATTGTGTGGGTACGGCAAAAGTACCATGTCAAACATTTATTTTTGTATGTGTTTTGCACCAACTTACATATTTGTGTATTCCTTTCAAACTTATTTTCATTAAAAAAAAACACTATAACTATACACACAATTGTGTTGGTTGTACTTCAAATCAAGTGAAAGTTTTTATCAAAAACGCCATTACATACTATGATTTTTTACCCACACATTTGTGTGATTTGGAGTTTAATTGAGCCATTTTTGTTTGTTTTGGTTGGAAAAGGGATATAGTAAAAATGGCTACTTAGTTAAAATTTGTGGTTTTTATTATAGGGGCGTGGCATAAACAGATAATGCGACAACTAATCACCATCAATATCAAACAACCGTTGCTTCAGTTAGTATAAATTTGGATGACCGCATAGGACATCATAAAAGAAATTGTAAAATGGAAGAAAACAACAAACTTCCAATCAACCATTAATCCGAAGATCTGAATAAATGAAAAATAAAATTAATATTTCTGACCACACAATAAGGAATCGGACGTAAGAAACCCCGAATACGATAGTATTTGCCAAGTTATAACAAAAAGTTTAATTTTTACAGTAAAACCTCGATTATGTATTGTAATTAGAAATTACATTGCCCAATAGAATCCAAATTCATAAATCTTAACAAATTATAACTGGTCAGGCATTGGACATTTCTCTGAATCATTGAACAAAATTAGCAATCTCATTGGTTTCCTAAACAAAAAACCACTTAGTCGTATTTCGTTATTTTTGACTAATTTAATTAATTAACCTTAGGGTCTGTGAAGAGTATACGGTTTTTCGAATTCTTATAAGGTAGGAAGTTTCTGTAATAAGATAAAACCAAAACTGCTACTTTAACCGGAAGTTCAATAGTTCAAAACATATGAATGTGCGGCCAGTACCTAAAGATTTGTTCAATTATGAGAATAGGGGAAGCAGGTTCTACTAGAATTTTCGCATCTCGATGGATGTTCTAAGAACTAACTTCAACTTAAGTGAATTGGAAATGTCTGGTGTTGACGTTGCTGCTATAAACATATTTTTTCTAATCATGATACATTGATAATATAACGAAGGATCCCTTAATCGTTAAGTTGAATGTTTACTTAGGGCGATGTATTAACCTTAAATATAAATTTTAGGAATGGAAAACATCTCTGTCGTAAAACAAATATAACGCCGCATGAATATTCTTTGAGCAGTAAAATTTGATTATATAAACATCAAACATTCCATTGTTTATACATACCGTAAGCATCATTATTATTAAAACAATAATTTTACACCTAACAATACCCCCAATATCAATAATTAATTTATTGGATTACAATTTAGTTTTTATAAATTCGCGATTAGATAATAAATACGGACAACAATATTCAATAAAAACTATAACGTAATTTTCAATTTGGCTTTATAAATTCTAAATCAATAAAAAATCAATATAAATTTGTATCGGTGTTAGATTGAAAATATTATTTAATTTTTTGCCACTTAGATTAGATATTCAGATAAAATGGGTGTATGCGAATAGAACACATTTTGTACAACAAGTAAATTAGGGAAAGTAAACGTCAAAATTTAACCTTAACAAACATAATAATTTGAACCTTATATTATTCAATTGTTTATGATACGTATAGTTAATTTATTTAATTTGGAACAATCATTGCCATTTTCTAATTATATTTTTCTAAGTAAGTATGTATTTAATGTATAGTACAATAATAACATGTTGTGAAGTACATATTGTTATAAATCAAATAGTGTGAACATTGTCATAAATTTAATATGCTTTGTGTGGCGTCACTATTACGATATATATTTTGTACTTACAATTTGTCAGCCGTTTTTATAAAGCCATTTCAATTAACTCACCTAGAAGAAAAGAAAAAGAAAAAAAAATAGATTAAAACGCTTTAAGTGGTAAAATATAATCAATCACCGGAAAATATACATAAATCAAATTATTATTGTCACACAGCAAAAATAAATGAAACCCACATCATTTTTAATTACACCAACCCTTCCTTATTTGATCTAACCAGACAACAATATTAAATAATATAACGTGAATATAAAAACATTCTGCCGCCACCTGACACACATATTTTCATGTATAATATATGGTAAACTTAAACATAATAATAAAGCATAAACCACAAATATGATATGAAATGAATGAATGAAACTACAGGCCAATCTAGTACACGAATTACATTTAATACTCACTGATTTTACAGTCCAGTCTGTGCAGAGTGGATTGACATCATATAACGAGCGGCGCGGCGCACACATGTTTTCATAATTTAAGAAATTTACAAAACATGCGAATATAATTATGAATATCGGATTGAATGGTTATTGACTTAAGAATTAAAAATAATAGTAAAATAAATATAAAATATTACTATTACAGAAGCTGAATAAATAATTAATCCAATTGCGATTATGATTGATGCACCGCGCCGTGTGCCAAATATGAAAGTTGCTTGTGCTACACACATTATCTTCTGCTTCTTATGCAACACACAGACTCGGAAGATAACGACGCCTACGCGCTATTTTATTTTTTACATTCAAAAGTCTTTAAAATTTCACTTTTTCGTGCGGTGTAAAAAATACATAAAAACAAGTAACACAAATTATGATATACTGACTATACCAACAGTTTTGAGTACATAATAGTTTGTAACCTAATTTTATGTAAATTTTTATAATGATGCAAGTTGAAAAATAATAGTAATAAAAAGTCATAATTGTTTTTCTTCTCTGTCATTTCTTTTATGTTTACAAAAATGATTTTTTATTAAATACGCGCTGTTTATGGTCGATTAACAAGCAAGGTCATCCATCAGTTTATATAAGTTGGACATTAGTACCTCAATAAGAAACTTATATTGAGCTTTGCGCAAATTAATGTTAAAATTACCGCAAATAAAACACTTCACTTGGTAATTTAGTTGATAGGCTTAAGTAACCAGCTAATACCACTTAACAAAAGTCATTTATCACTTGCCATACGGACAAATGTGTGCTATCCAAACTAGACACATTTTTGAACGCTATTGTTCATCAAGATCAATAGTTCGGTTGGCGGCACCTTTGCTTCTTAAGATTCTAAATTTCTTAATCCGTAGATCACGTTTCTTTCATTTCTATTAGTGCACCCTAATTAATAATTATTCCATACCTAATGTCGTTTCAGGGTCGACTCGTGTCAGTGCACTCTTCTAACCCTTCTAAAATTTTTCAAATTAAATTTATGTATAGTAGATAAGGAATAATAATGTTTGATGTTAAAATATAGGACAAACAATATATGTAGTTAATTTCGTTTCTTTGTTGTCCGTTATACTGTGTTCGAAACGTTCTCGGTGGCTACTGGATACCATTCCTGGATTTTCTTAGCAAAATTTTAAAAACCATCTGTTTTCAATTTTTTAAGCACAGAGTTGCTACAGTGTTATTGATTTCTTGTTAATGTCGTAGGGTAGCGGAGGGTTTTAGGGGTGGAGGTAATTTTACGGAGGAGTTCGATTAAGTAAATTTGAAGTGTTGCTTTTAAAAAAACAAACACACGCACTAATAGTGTTATACTTAAACGAAATCACTTAATAAACGAAAACTTGATCCATTTTGTTTAAGCAACCAAAATCTGGGCTGGGAAGTTTTACAGTACGCGGCGTATTCTCTAGCCTTGGCTCCCTCTGATTGCCACTTATTCAGATCGATTCCATCTTATTTGAAAGACCAACGGTTTACGAAAGTTGAAGATGTGCAAAAGTGGCTCGATGACTATTTTGCTTCGAAACCACCAAGTTTCTATCGCGAAGGCATTTATCATCCTACCTGATAATTGTAACAATTATATTTTCAATAAAGTTGAATTTGGTCAAAAAAGCAGTTTCTACTTGCACACTTAATATATATTTTGTCAAAGTTTAACAATGCTTTCTCTATTTTTGAAATATTATTTCCAGGTAAAAAATGAAAGGTAAAATAGAGCTTCAAGCTAAGAAAATGGTCTTCGAATGTAAGAGAATTAAATAAAATTTGGTCCCCAGATTGCCGACGTTATTTATTCTTTTTTGGGGGTTGGTGCCGTCCACAATTATCCTAATCAGAACACAATTTCAAAAGGTATGGTTGGCTCTGAAAATTAGGATGGGAAATCCCCAATACTTATTTCAAAATTGGCGAATCTTGAGATATAACAAATTTTCTGAAAATACAGTTATTTATATGTTTGTACTTAAATGTGACTAGGGTTTCAGGCAGGCGCGATCGATTTTGAATGCGAATTATGCCACAGTAATTTTTTAACATCTTTTCTATCTTTCCATCTGGGAGGTACTGGGTTTGAATCTCATCAGAGGCTAGATGCAAATCGAATTTTCATCATCGATTACAATCGGTGATGCTAATAAACACAACTAAAACCCTCTGATGGAGTGCAGAATTCAGCGCCGACCCACCGTCCACGCCAATGTACAAGTTGACATGGAGCTTGCAATGTGCAGGTGGAATACTGTAGTTGTGTGAGTAGGTGAATTGGTTAATGGTATGGCGTGAATGCGTGGTATCACAATGGGTCAAAAATGGCCTAAGTGTCAACCACTGAAACCTCAACTTCTATCTCCGACTTGTGTTTTATCCTAATCATTTTGGAAATGGTTTAGTTCTATTAAAATTACACAAATTAGATCATTAAAATTGGTAATTTTTCAGAGCCATATTCAGAACTTTATAATAACAAACTGTTTACTTGCATGTTTAGACCACATTAGTGCACTTTGTTTTTGTACACTCTGTTTTCGTACACTCTGTTTAGTGCACTTTGTTTTAGTGCATATTGTTTAGTGCAGTTTGTATTAATGTAAATCTGGTTGTGCAATTCACGTCAGTGCAAATCGTTTCAGTGCATTTCACAGTCTACGAATCAAGTTTAGCTGGAATGCTGGAAATTATATGTTGTTTTAACTGCGAGACTATTAATAAAGATCTCTAAATCGCATGAAATGTTTGCCTATTCACAAACGATTTCCTTATTCAATTTGCTTGCCTTAGCGGCTATCCAAACAGATGGAAGCCAGCTGCCAATTAGCTGAAAAATTAAATTTTTAACCTCGCAAAAATGTTTAACCTCGCAACGTACGTTGAAAGGACAATCCAGTAGACGTGGCGATTCGCGAGATTTTTTCAGGTGAATATCAAGTATAATTGATCGAGGTCGAGAAACCCTTGATAGATTTTCCACAATATGGGACGAAGCTAGAAAACGCCAACTAGCAGTATTGAATTTGAAGAAGAAAAATAATCTTATTTATATATAAATCAACGTTTTGCTTGCAATTTTATTTTATATTGAATTAAGAATTTTTCGCAAATCTTAATAATTAATTAGGGTTTATCTACAAATTTCATAATTTTTCAGAAAAAAATTGGTGATTTCTATTAAGATGAAAATCAAATTAATACATATAACCCAACTCAAAGGAAAACAAGAATTTAGTGGCCTGAAACCCGATTATTGTATACAATCAATGAACCAAGCAAGCAACCTAACCTGAACGATGATGTATCGTAATTATCGCAAATTATGGTTATAGTTAACAATATTTAATTCTTGCAGCGACAGATAATATTCGAATTACAAACACAACTAAGTCTTGCTTTCAGCGGATCTAGCTTAACGTTTCATATAATTGTGGCTAGGACTGCATCTTAAATTCAGCTTAAATTTCCCGAAAGCAGGTACTGCAATAAAATAATTATCGAAAACCGACCAATCAAGGTTCCGGTAATTTTGAAATGCCTAGTTACCCAAAAACAGGAAGAAACAAAACTATAAAATATTTCAAATTTCGTAGCTTCTGAGTGGCACTATCCTGGCTTTCCCTGGGAATAGGGAATTGGGAAAAATATTTTCATAGCGTTTTTGTCTAAATTGTATTTTTTTGACCTACTGAGGGAATAAGTTTGGTGTAAATATTTTCGAAACAAAGTTAAATGGGAAAATATTTTTCCCAATAAAAATTTTGTGGAACTAAAGTTTCCCAATAAACTTTGTTTTGAAAATTTTTGCAGTAAACTTATTCCGTCAGTAGGCCAGAAAAATACAAATTTAGGTAAAAATGCTATGAAAATATTTTTCCCAATTCCCTATTCCCAGGGAAAACAAGAATAGTGCCAGTAAGAAATGAATCGCTATAGAATTTTTTCCAATGTTTTAAAATGTACATATAAGGAGAGAGTATTATTTAACCCCTCTGGCGACTGTGCCCCACTTTACCCAATATCAAAAATTGACTTCAATCGAATCGGTTAACAAATTGTTTAATAGCCGCCCCGGTGGCAAAGTGGTCAGCATGCTTGCTTCAGCGACCGGAGGTCCCGGGTTCGATTTCCGGTGGTGGCAAGGAAAAAATTTAATATAAGAATTAATCACTCATTATCCGAAATGAAAATATGATTATGAAACCTCATTTGAGGCGGCCAAATCCCTTGATGGGATATAGTGCCAGAGAGAGAGAGAGAGAGAGAGAGAGAGAAAGAGAGAGAAAATTGTTTAATAGCGGTTTCATTATATCTATAGAAGTGCAGAAGTGTGAGTATAATAGTGAATATTTCTTAAATTGGAATAAGTGATGGTGATCTATCAAATAACCACAAGGGCTTATCTGATATGGCAACTCGAATACAATCCACAGATACATCTGTGATATCTATTCTCCCTTAATTCATTGACATACGTAAAAATCTATTCTCCCTTAATTCATGGACATACCATAATCAACGGAGTTTCTTAAAACCAACTAAATATTTATATGTATTTGTACTGTGGCCGCTAAACTTAAGATACCAAATCGTTTTCTAGAAATTGTCGCTAAGTATATCGCTGCTCCCGAATACTTGCTTTTTCGACCACATATCTCAATGAAGTTTGATGAAACTAGTTGCGACATTTATGCACCTGACGTAAACCTTCATCACTTTCAAAGGCCCAGCGATTATCTCGATACCAAAACGCAGGCATGCCATGTTTTGAACACAACTAATGCAGTGAAGAGAATTTGAAGTTGGGCAGTTACATTTAGAAACGGCGTCTGTGAAAACTGCTGTCGAATTTAAAGTGGGTATATTCAGATATAAATTATGTATAGACACGAATTCCCAGTAAATTTATTTTGCTGTATAATTTAGATAGGGTGGCATCTTTATATCTAATTATAAAATGTCGTCGAATGATTGCTGAGACGGTGAATAAGAGATTGGTCCGTGTAAGACGATATGTTCTTTTAGAAGCAAACTTATCATTGGGTCCCCCTGCATGGGTAAGTACTTGTAAGTGTATCAATATGCCATCCGCAAGTGTAATTGCACCACATATTTCAAATTAACATATCCGTCGAGCAAATATCGACTGTAAGAAGATATCAACAATTTACCTTGTCAAGCTTAACATTATTAAGTACAAAATCGTATCATTACAGCGGAAAGTAAACCATGTTAGATACGTTTCAAAAACTATTCGAAATGAAAGGCTTGGGGGTTACTTGTCGAAAATATGAGCTTTACCAAGCACATACACAGTGCGTTGCCAGACCAAATTCCATGCTTGGTTAAGCGATGGGTGAGAAATGGTCTTTGCAGTATTATGCACCAATCTGAATTATTTTAATAAATAAATTAAGTCCAAAAATTACTGAATGTTTTAGTGCACCCCCTCCATCAATAATCATAATATTAAGTGCATTTTCTATATACCTCCCCTGATGAGCACCCTTATTATTATTACACCACACCCAAAATTTTTTTCAAAAATCCCATTAAATCATTATTTGGAGTAACGGTGTAGAATCGGCTCGTGCCACTGCACCCTTCTAAAATGATTTAAATTAAATTTATGTATGAGCATACGTAATTTAAAAAATAAACCAAACCAATGGTTGAAAAGTATAGATACTTTACAGAGTTGTAAAGAAAGTCTTTCAAATTTTGACATAATTCTAAAACCAATGCAATTAGCTCATATAGTTGAACGATTAATTAAATTTTACTAAGTAGTTAAAATAAAAATTATATCATAGCTTGTGTCAATTAATTATGGGTGTGCATGTTAAGTAATTATAGATCTAAAAATATCTACGTAAAGACAACGCAACATTAATATAGCCTCAGTAGGCTATTGTATTCCTAGCCCAGATAATCAATTTAGATGACATAAGTGCCTGAAGTGGAAATATTGCTAGTAATGATGGAAACACGAACTCGTAATGATTATACATAGTAAAAATTAACACGAAGTTCCGCCTGTTAAAATGCCGGCCACTTTGTTCGTTGCTGATAATTATATACAGATAAGATACTACATAACGTATTTATGTCAGACTGTGGCAAAATGTTGAATATTTATTGTAGAAATTTACTCTTTAAACATGTCATATAAAGTTTAGTTATTCAACTCACTAAATTTATGAAAGCAAATACAGAAAAAAAACGACACACGTCGGTTCCGGATTTCCTTTTACTTCATACAAGTATGAAGAACACATACACACAAGAATAAGGACTAAAATCGATTAAATATTGTGAATGTTTTCGGTTTCATATATAAATAATCGTTATTAAATTTAGAGACATATCAATAATCATTTATATTATTCGAGCCTTGGGGGGTTTAGCACACGCACACAGTATCGAACCGAAAGTAATTTTGTACCGCACTTCATTATATTTAATGTTAAAATGTATAAAAGTCGAGATCCTAAGTAAACTAATACACAAAAAAATTTTTGAGTACCGGTAGCATTCTATAAACCAAAGAGACTCATCATATTCATGGAATCGTATTTACATACGTACAAAAAATGCTGTTAATTTGCATGCAAAACTTTTTTGTTAAAAAACTTACCAAACAATTTCCGCAACATAACTCATATTTTAATTATTCAAAAAAAAAAAATGTTTAAAAATTAAATGAAAATCGAATTCACTTGAAAAATGGTGTAAAAATGTATATAAGAAAATATCTTTAATGGATGGAATTGATTTTTCGTTTCGTTTATATGCGGTTTGTATATAATAAAATGTATATAAAAAAAATTAGGAAAAGTTTTTCCTTTTCTTTGAGCTTTCGTTGTAATGTATAACATAAAAACTATCAATAATGCAGAATAGTGTATAAAAAATATCCTTAGTCAGTTCACATTATATCCCTTGTCATTTAGGTACTTTATAAATTAATTTACCTCACCAATTTCACAACATTAATAAAATAAAATAACAAACACTTTACAAAGATTACGTATTCCAATGTAATGGCTATGACGTAATCATTTCATATATACATACATATGTATAAATTTTATTATTATCTTGCTGTTTGATTAGGGGTGGAAAATTGTAATCAAACATAACCTAAAATTAAATAAATTTACACTAAAATATTATAACGTAAAAGGATCGAATTTAACAGTCTTTTGTAACACAAATTTAATCACTAAAAAATTATCTAAAACACTAATGCACCAGGACATATTTTTAAAACTCCGAATATTACTTTTAATTGAACGCCATTTTTATTTTTAGTCGCCGAGGAAAATTCTTTCACATCATATCGCTTTGATTGTATTTGCAAAGTGCGTCTATTTTAGAAGTTCTGTGTACGATTTTATTTTGTGTGGATGAAAATGTTTGAGATTATTATTGTATGATGTTGTTTTCCTTTTCCTAAATGTATACACCAAATAGTACGTATCTTTGCGTGCATGTGTATTGATTCATCATCCCTTATTATTATTATTTTTCTCATTTCTTTCAGAATGTGTATATGTATAAATTTTATGTGTGTGTGTGTGTGTGTGTGAGTAATTGTTATGACGCTACACGTCGCGACGTAGTCAAACGCTGGTGTCTCTTGAATATTAAGAAGGGAGATACCTTAAACAAAATTTTCTTCGTATATACATGTACATGTATATTGATTCAGAATGACGATACTAAACACATATAGTTAGAAAATCTTTTTTTTTTATTCACGTTATAGGGAAGCGAACTTCCAGCTGATGTACATCGATATAAAGATTAAATTATAAATCGAAGTTGGCAAGCACCCCTGATTTATATACTACATACATTTCATCCCCTTAATAATATCATACATTTTATAGGAAAAAAATAATGCACGAACATGCGCACGTTGAATATATACATTCAGGATATGTATGTACATGTAGTTCTTATATCCTTATTGCGAGTTTTATAATTCGCAACAAAAAATAAGTTTATAAAAGTCATTATAAAAAGATGAAAATTGAAAATAATAATCATAATATACCGAAATACTTACTGTCTCTTAGCGAAAATCTTAAGTGGAATTTTGAAAGGTATGACATTGATGAAGAATAGTTGGGTCTCATATATTTGTTTAAAGTGTTTCATTTGATGTGAAAAATTCGGTTTACGTAATTAGGAGGAGATGGAAAAAATAAAAGTTGAATCCATTTGTTATCATTATTTTTTAGACAAGTCGAAGGTAATGCAAGCTGTTTATCGAGAAATCACAATTCACCGAAAAGCAATTGTTAAAAAATAAATCATAAACGCGGTTCTTCGAAAACAATTAGTGAATAATTAAAAACTGATTCGCAGACTAATCGAAAATTGGGAACAAACGGCCTTTCAATTATGGGTAAAAGGTTTGTTTCTAATGAATCAACAAGTTATATTGAGTGAATGTAAGTACATACTCCAATCTGCATAAATAATTAAATTGATAGATTTGAAAATACTTTCTTTGTCGACTGTAAGGGGCATGGCATGAACAAAATGCGGCACCGAAATTAAATGAAGCAAAATCTTATTATGTTAATTTATCAGTCTAACCCAGAAATACCTACAAATGAGGTTCAATACAAAAAAAAAGTGGAGGGGTGAATATGTTGTGGCCAACATTCGACTTTTTTTTACCATGAAATGGATACATCTCGAATATAACACCCTTGATTTGTAAAGCAAAAATTTAAATTTACCACACTTTTGGTAAAATGGTCTTGTATAGCCGAAAATGTTCCTGCTTAAATTTTAGAAAACCGCAAAGTCAACTTTCGTTTTTTTAAATGCTATACATTTCAACATCGTTGCAAAAATTGAAAAAGCTTCCGTTGAAGCTGCCACTTTCGGGAGACTTCCGGTGGACCGATTTTAACCAAACATCCCCGGCATAAAAAAGCTTAATTAAGAAGTTTCACCCCTATCTCTCTATCCGCATGTACAGATGCCGAAATTTTTTTGAAAAACTGTTTTTCGTCAAAAACCGTCATTGCCGCTCTGATAATACTTTTTAAAACGAAAAAAACTTCTATGGAAGCTGATACTCCCGGTAGATCTATTTTCACCAAACCTCACTGGGATCTCCCGAATTATGAAAAATGCTTAAAGTTTCATCCCTATCAGTCGAACCGCATATGCTGTACAGATGTCGAATTTTTGTTGACAACCAGTTTTCTCAAAAGTCGTCATTTCCGCTTAAATTTTGGAAAACTCATCTGGACCGGTATTGTTGAAAATTTATTTGAGAATCATTTAGTTCATAGTCGTTTTCCTCCTAAATGATAATACTTTCAAATTATTAACATAAAATCTCTTATGGAAGCTGTTACTTCCGGTCGATCGATTTTAGCCAAAAATCTCCCGAATTATAAAAAAATTTAAGACTGAAGTTTCACCCCTATCAGTCAATTTGCATGTGCTATATAAATGCCGCATTTTTAGGCGTTATGATATATTTATCAAAACAATTGCAAAACCCGAAAAACCTATTAAACCTGTTACTTACCGGTGGACCGATTTCGGCCATAAATCACAGGGATCTCCCATTTAAGGAAAAAGACATTTAGTCGATTTTTGAAGAAAACAGTTTTTAGTGATAAATCAATAGTGATAAATCACTATTACGTAGTTGAAAATTCTGGAAACCGAATCTTTAAAATGCCAGTAGTAACAGAGACCTACTTAGCGCAATGCAAGGAAGTTTGGAAGTAATTGGATGTGGCAATGTGGAAAATTCTGTAGAATTCACTCTACAGATTATTCATTTTCAATTTTTTTTTACTAATTATGATTAAATAACCGGGCCAATATGAAGCACTGTAACGATCTGCATAAGACAGCTTCCATCTTTTGCACTATATGTATAGATGGCAATCTGGCAAAATCTCTAGGATTCTCTTCTTACTCATTTTTTGCACTAAAATGTTTTAATAAGATGAATATTAGAGATGCTTTACAATGAATATGATTATTTTGATTAAATTAACTTTTATATCTAACTATTTAAAAAAAAAATCAAGTTTTCGTCTTATATACGTAGGTATAAACACTAATCCATAAATATTTAAAAAAGTTTCGTAATAATTAACGTTTTCATAAGTTTACGAAGAAAAATTTATATTGCCATCATTTGCCATCGTTTCGGGCCGATCAATTCTAAAACGAGTCAATTTAAAACGAGACACTCTGAAGAACTATTACATATTTAAAATAGTTAATTTTGAAAAAAAAACACAGACAACCTAACATAATTTTGGAGGTCTATGTGTCTACAGATTCCAACTCTACGTGTTCTACAGATTAATGCATAAATGTTCTCAAAAACTAAAGGAGACGTTACTGGCCATTTTCCTGGTGAAAATTTCAATTGTCAGAAGTGTAGTGGAGTAGAGGAACAGACGGTAGGTAAATTTTTATGTAACTGTCTTTAACCTGACTTATTAGGTCGCATTATTTCGATTCACGATCCATTTGGAGTATCAGTTAACGATACTTAAGAAACCTGTAGTTTTTTAATTCATCAGAAGTATAATTTATTTTCGGGACTAAGGGGGGTTATGGGGTTTTGCATATGCACATGATGGGGTTGAACATTTTAGTGACCGAGTGGCAGAACAAACCTATTTGCATGACTCTTAAAAAAAAGCTTAAGTACTAATTGACAAACCGAACTCAACTAGTTAAACGTTTTGTTTTGGTTCGATTAATATTACAGAGCTGGGATCGCTGTAATTTAACTAAAGTTACGTTTCTACAGTTCAAAAATAAAATGACTTATTTAAGCCGAACACTTAAAACAAGCTCAGGGGCCTAACTATTGAATTCGACGTTCATTTTCGACGGCTATCGTTTTCCTATAGCAAGCGTGGAAACAAAAGAGAAAAGAAGTAAACGTTTCATACACTTTTCTTTTTTCTTCTTTTGTCTGCTATATAGAAAAACGATAGCGTTCGAAAATGAACGTAGAATTCAATAGTTTGGCCCCAGGTTCTTGAATGTTGTTTTGTTCGACACGAACTATTTTATTGGATGAAGTGGTTGTAAGGCCTACGAAGTGATTTCTGCTTTTATTTCGTGCTTAGTCGACGACCCATGTAGAAAATCAATTAAAAAGCTGTTTGACTTGACTTAATCCTTCGATTAGAGGAATAAAATTCAGAAGATGGAAAAACAATATGGTCAAAGAGACGAACTTCTGTTGGCGATAAATAAGACGACAAAATTGTGTGTTGTTGAAAGTCGGCAGACAAATATTTATTAAAAATCTTAGATCAGAAACCGAATGCCCCGGTCAGTGACTCGCTTTATCATTTCAGGACTAGATCTTATGATTATTTCATTTTTCGAACTGTAAATATTCCTAAAAAAAGGGCCTACATCATTGGAACTACGCGTTCTTGAAATACCGATATTTATTCTCCTTTGACTGCGTGTAAGCCATTCTGGATTGAAAAATTATATGTTAGGCAATAAACCTAGGTAGTTTTCTAAAATATTATCTAATTGTGAATCATAACCTCATTGATTAAATATTAGAAGCATGTTTAATTTTCAGTTGGAAGCTATATAATCAAATCTCTTATGTTTTAAGAAAAATAACTTTAAAATTACAACTTCTGCAAACAACTATATATACTACGAGTATAATCTTAGATTAGATGCAGCACAATCGGCACATTATAGACAGATTCAGTGTCGAAAAGTTTCTTAAGTTGCTTTATTTCATACGCCATTCACATATGTTATAAAAGGAGCTTGACTCAAAGTTAATCAGAAATTGCGTCTATATAATACTCGCTAAATTATCTTTATCGAATTTAAGTGAATTGGATAGATGCCGAGGCACATAAGTGTTGTTAAATAATAATTTAATACACATCTTGCCAACCTAAATGTAGTAACTCTAATTGATTTACATTCCATATATCCCAAATATCATACCACTAAAATTAATAGTTTGATTGTCTAATCTGTACAAGTTCAAATTAAATTTATCATATTCATAATGCCGATTGTAGTAAATCAACATTTTGGGTTAATATGTATATCCACATACGATCGATGAGTATCTCCCCCTCATTAAAATAAATTTATGTAAAACATAACAGACTGCATAAGTTAAGTGTCCAGAATATAAAAGTATATTACTACAAGAAAATGGAAAACATGCGGTGATGAATATTAAGAAATTATATACATGGGCCTTTATATTAAAAAACATATGGCAAATAAATGTTGTGAATGTATCAAATACTATTTATATGTAATTAGATATATTATATAAATGGAATAACGTTTATTAGCAGTGGTTTCTTCAGTATTTCGTTTGATCCATAGACTCACACCATATACGAAATGGAGGAAATGTATATTTCGTTAATTGAAACAGTGCAGGACTTTTGCAGTGTACGTATACGTATCGTATAACCGATATGTATACAAATCAAGATTCAATCGGCGGACACCAGATGTATCTAAATCCGTAACAGTTACGAAAACGTATCGTATCATCAAACACGTTTTATTATATCTTATTTATTTAGTTTTTGGTATATGATTCGACCTCCTCAACGATATAATTTCTTAAAATATAAGTAATCTAAACAAATAAAAATAGATTAAAGTCAATTTAAATAAATTTTTCAACTTTATATGAAAATTATATATGAACGTACACTAATTGCTTTGAAATGACATTGAAATGTCGATTTCGTATGGAAAAACCAGTTAAGGAAAATATCGTTTTAGCTGAATAAAATTATTTATATATTTTTTGTCGCAACCCATTTGGTAACAATTTTCTATTTCTTAATATTTTAGTTTAAAGCAATAAATAATGCATACTTGTATATAATACCAGCAATAATGGTTCCGAGATTACTACATTAAGCAAACCTTAATAATTTTGCTGTAAATTAAACGATTTAGAAATAAAATCAACACAGAAAGCCAACTGGTCAATTTTCAGTGCAATCGGGCATGATAAAGCGACTAGAGCTCTTAGAACCAGGTCATTTAATCTTTATTAACCATTATCACGTTGTCATTTCAATTGTTCAAAGAGGAATTAACAACAAGTCCTAATTAATACTTCTGTTGGAGCCTAGCAATGTTGTAACCCTCGTAGTACTGAAAGAAATTCATTCCTGTGTACATCGGCTTTATAACCCTTTACTGCAGAATTTAAAGATTGTTTGAGGGATAATCCCATACGAAACCAAAACCTTTTTAATACGGTTATGTCCTGTTTTGAGATTTCTTTTCTAGGAAAAGGTATCTGTCTAAGATGTCTAACGACATGAGATGTCTAACGCGATGGGCGTATTCGGTTTCTGTCTACACCCAACCATCCACGTTAAACACCGAATTCATGCACTTGGGTATTTTAAATTAATTTATTCGATATATGATACTAAAAGATGCACCATTACATAACGGGACATTTAGTGCGAATAAACTTAACAGCACGTCGGCCAATTGTAGATGACGCAGGTCCTAACGTTGTTGTAATTTCTCTTAAATTTTCACTTGCTTCCCAAAGGCACACATTTGAGAAGCGATAGCGCTTAGTTTTAGAGGTGCGGTATCGAAAGATCGTAATAAAAGATTAATTAAGTTTACAAAGGAAGTAGGCTGTGAATCAATTCAGAGGTAAATATAAGGTAATTGCAATTTTAAACAGTGTAGACGGTAAATTAAAATACTGTACTAAAAACCCGGGAAAAACAAAGGCACAAAAGGCAAATGATAATGGTTTGTACTTGTGCTAAACGACTAGAATGAAAAAATATATTTTCCACAGAAATATATTTTCATAGATTTTTATATATAAAATATATTTCGTTTCGGGACAAGAATATTTTATATCTGTAAAAACGAAAAATATATCTAATTTTTTATAACGTTTAGACACGTACGCATATCTCTCTTAGCTCAGGAGTATATCCTCATAGTTAAAACAAATACTAAATTCGCAATAAAATATATCGATATCAATCAAATATATGGATTTCCCCAAATTTACATAATTGTAACTATGGACAAGGTATTTAGGTACTTGTTAAGCAAAGTTTTATATTCATCTTAAATTCAATATTTAATTTAACCATTTAAGATATCTTACACATTCGTTTGGATTTTTTTATAACTCAACTGAATGTGACATTTATCATTTTTGATTTTTTATTGATTAATTTTAATATTAGTCCATTAATTCATTGGTTCAATCCAAATCCAATACAAAAATTTATTGTCTCAGATCAGATAATTCATATCTGAATCTGATCCACCAGAACTTTGGTTGGAGTTCGTCTTAAAAAAATTTAAATTCGAGATATATATTTCTCATGCGCATATTGAGCTAGTAAATTTTACATTTAAGACTAAAATTAAAAAATAACATGTAACTTTTAGATATAGAAATTATCACACCTACCCACATAACAATAATATGCTTTACTGCGATACATTTTATTTGGACTTGGTTAAAAAATTTACCTCTGTTACACTTAAACTGTAGAACTGAAACAGCTAAATATGCACTAATAAAACAGTTAAATATATTGCTATTGTAAAAATTGGAATACCTCATTGTAATAAAATTCACGAGATATGTATTTTGAAGCAATAAGGCTGTTTGAGATATATTTTATATTGAACTTGGTTAATTTTAATACATATGCTTCTATATTTGTTTCCAAATCGGACAAATATTGCAGATAAGTCAATATATCTAAATTGAAAATAATTTTTTTTGATGAAAATCCATGTCAAACTCAAAACGAGCTTGCAGGACAATTAGGAGTTACTCACCAAGCAATATCACGTCGATTGCATGCAATGGAAAAAATATAGAAGGAAGGAAAATGGGTTCCTCATAAACTGACCCCGAAGAAAAGAAAAACGAAAGAGTGACATCTGCATGATTTTTCTTTCTCGCTACAAAAGAAGGAATTGTTTGCACAAAATCATAAATAATCCTTAAAGCAGAAAACCATGGTTTGATCCAGGCCAGCTATCAACATCAGTTTCAAATATGGATATTCATGCTCATGCCATGGAAGGGATTCATTTACTATGAGCTTCTAGACCCTGATCAAACTGATACAGCTGGACGTTACCAGGTCCAATTGATCAAATTAAGTAATGATCTGGAGGAAAACAGAGCGTAAATGTCCAAGAAAGGCTGCAAGTGATATTGCTGCATGACAACATTCGTCACACAGCAAAATCAAACCAGAAACTTATCTTCTCCTCAGCCTGGGAAGTTATACAGCATACGGCGTATTCCCGAGACTTGGCTACCTCTGATTACCGCTTATTTAGATCGATGTCATCATATATGAAAGACACGCGGTTCACGAAGGTTGAAAATGTGCAAAAATGGCTCGATGAATATTTAGCTTTGAAATCACCAAGTTTATATCGCGAAGGCATTCATTATCTAATTGATAAATGACAAAAGACCATAGATAGTAATGGCGAATATTTCGCTAATTAATCTTTACAACAATTAAATTTTCAATAAAGTTGAACTCGACCAGAAAAGTAGTTTCTACTTGCACATTTAATAAATTGAGCGAGTTCCAGTTCCATAGCTAAGCAAATTTAATGCTGAATTTCGAAGCGTAAACGTGTAATACAAATTTATCAGGCTCTTGTGTCATCAATGCTGATTTTCGAAGCGTTAACGAAGCGTTTTGCGTCAACATTTCGAAGCCATGATATTAACATTGTGAAATTATAGTAGTAATTTGTTGTTAAAACCATAGTGATTTCTAATATCGTTGAAATAAATAAATTGGAAATTATTCTGTGCACTGCAAACAAACCGAGTGTTTTCATGTACAGATGTACCTGAGTCGAAGAGAGTAGAAAGCCGAACCTAAAATCCCACTCATGATAGGTATAGAGAAGGTCGATATGAAATTATTGTTGAATGTAATTTTTTACATGTGAGAATCAATTGCGGGGAATCATCAAATTTTTTAAGTGTCATATGCTTGTTATAATAATTAAATAGTTTTTTCGCGTATTTACAATCGTAACCATTCTATATCCCTAAATTATTTGATTCATTTATCAACGACGTATAGTACTAGTAAAAATGATTGACGGACTTGATTTATTTATACAATTAAAAATATGCGTCAAGCTCCATACTACTTGCATTCTAACTTGGGCCGACAGACGTATTATCAATTTAAATTGACCGTATCCCCATACCATAGCTAAACAAATTTATTGCTGAATTTCGAAGCGTAACCGTGTAATAAAAATTTATCCGGCTCTTGCGTCATCATTTCGAAGCCAAGATATTCGTCGTGAAATTACAGTAGTTATTTGACGTTAACCATTATCATTTAAGCGACACAACAAAACAAAAAAGATTTAAACGCAGGCAGGCAGAAAATGGTGCGCATTGCAACGATCGGAATCGAGGACAGGGCACTGGTGATAAAATACTGGTAAAGCTATCCCCTGAATATTGTCAACTTTCACTATAACGAAAATTGATTGATTGACTGAAACAGGCCATTAAAACATCTTTTTTTTTAAATAATCATCAGTATTTTGGGAGTTAAACCACTGGATTTATCAAATGCTTAAATCTCTCGGTTGCTAAAATATTAATTCATAATTTTGCTTTTTCACTATAAAAAACATATACTTAGCTACCTAAGTAACATCTTAGTAGTCGTACATTTAAATTTGAAATTGTGTTTAAATTCCGAATTTTAGTAATATAACAATCGTTCGCAACCCCGTAAGTTTACTACTACTAGACTTTCTAGTCAAAGAGTCGAATATATTTTATTTCCAAATTTTCCAAGAGTCGAATATATTTTTTTTCCAAATTTTTATTTTTAACTTTTAATTCTTGTGTTAGTCGCTTATACCACAAATTATCACATATGGGTTTGTTTATTTAAATGGAAATCAAAATTACGTGTACTTAATTAAGGATGTACAGTAATACAAAACATGAAATTGAAGCGGTATTCGTGGCTGTTGCTCTACCATTCTCTTCCCGCTCTACTTTTACTTATGTAATCTTTCTTTCCCTGTGTTCTCGTTTAAGAAAATAAATGATGAAACTGATATTTACAATTTTTATACCTACCGAATTAATTCAACATGCTGTGGCAATATTCGTGTATGAGAAATAAATCAAAACACTTCGGGACCGGTAGCACAGAAAACAAGTAAACTGTTATTAGACATACAATCATACAACTTCTCTAAGTTAACTATGAGAATGGATCACCCGTGTTTGAAGACAGATGGCGTGCCGTCATCTTTCAAACGACACCATATACAAAATTTCAGATTGATCCATAGTATAGATTGATTGATTCAGATTAATTCTTAGGTTGGTTTTTGTTTTTTGATGGAAAACGTGCGAAGAAATAAAAGTAAAGTTAGATGTTCTTTATGGATACTGTTTCACCTTTTTCTGATTAGGAACGCCAGACCGTCCGACAAATGTGGTTACTGAAGAAATTATCGAAAAAGTCCATGACATGATTTTTCCGATCATCGTTACGGAACGACAGTAAACATTTTACATAACAACTTCGTAATGAGAAAGTTTTCGGCCCCATTTCACTACGAATTGCCATCGCATTACCGTGCTAGCCCGACCGGGAAACAAAAACGCATTCACAACCTCAATAATTATCCGTGTTTGGAATAATGCAAGTTTTTCTCTTTTTTCAACATAACCGCCTTTTAAGACGATTTTAAACCTCTAAGATTTCTGTCTCGACTACGACCTCCTCGTTTCATCTTTTTACCCGCTATTCTCGTTTAAGGGCCAAAATGAGTCGCAAGGGGACTAAAATGTCGCACGATTAATTGATCATCTAAATTTATTTTTTGAACAACCGGGCACCACAGCAAAGCATATTTTAATTTCTCTTTTGTAAATGAGTGATAAGAAGCGCTCCCGCAGATTTACTTAAAGAAATATTCGTTTTCTCTCCGAAATCATTTTTAAATGGGAGCAGGAAAGCTCAGAGAAAGAGGCAGTAATTAAAGCTGGCATCCATATCCTGGTAATACACATAATCAAGCATATATTTAATAAAGCAGCTGTGCAGTAAATATTAAAGCCATAATTTAGGCAACATTCTCCAACGAAAATTTTTAAGAGTATACTACATACTATAAACTAAGTCCCAATCGAACGAGTTAACAGTAGTGTTAGATTGCGCGAAAGTAACAAAAGAATAATCGATAATGCTACAACTGCGGGAAAATGCACAAGATGCAGTAGTACAATAATTTCAGTATTATAGGTGGTCAGCCTGACATCAGGACATTGCAATGCACCAAGTTTGGCAGAAGCTAATCCGAGAAGTTGTTCGAGCAGATTGTCTAACGTTGACAGACTGCGCTATATGTAATCACCTTACCGAAAAAATCACCCAACGGACCACCGTTATAAGTTTGTAAAGCTCTCTAAGTAACAGAATTTATTATTTCAATTTTAACATTATTTTCGTTTTAGAAATTTGTGTTGCGATTGAATAAAATTGTAACTTTCTTACATCTCAAATAGTTGCACTTATAACCGGAACTTTATTGATTTTAAAGGGTTAGCCATCTATAAATAGTCTAGACAGAGAGATTTGAAATGAGATTAATTCATGTGAAAATACATTTGAAAGATAAGTAACAAATTTCGAGATATTCCATAAATGCTAAATGATGAATGAATTTCTTCATGTCTAATGTAACCAGACATTTTCTTATGTAATCAGACATTTCAATTGTTTTCTAAAATGTTTTAGTGATTGATTGTTATGTAAGGCGAAAAAGTTTATTTTACTCATTCTAAAGTCTAGTTCTATATAATGATCGATTTATTGTGACTAAAAGAACGTTAACAATGATTACGATTATCGAATGGTTAATAAATTGAGATTGATTACAATATCTTACTTACTAAAAAATTGAACATACCTGAACAGTTTCTAGCAATTCTTGTGTGGATATGATATCAATTGAATATTGCATAATTTGTTCAATAGTCTCGATCAAATTCCGATTCTTACGATTTTGGCAAATAAATGTCATCGCACAATTTAATAAAATAATATATCACCAGATGTTTGAAATCGTTTGTTACCGACTACATGAAAAAGGTAACATATAAACCAATTTTATATTATAATAATAATATTTCTTAAATTGTCTGTCGATAAAGCCATCTGTCTCTCAATCATTATTGTTATAATGTTTACTTCTGTATGTTGTCTTGTATATGAATGTATACATATGTATTTTTTTAACTTTGAAATACAACATCTCGTCGTCTATACTTCTACACAACAATAAGATAATATGTAATGGAATGAATACACCTTTTAGAAACTACAAGTACGTGTACGTAGACGCAAAACTTGGTGGCATGGAAAATTTATACTTGCGCGAGTATTTTAATACCTCTATAGAAGGTGTAATTCAAAGTGAAGTGCATCATAATATCATGAATATGCAACAACAACTTATTGCTAGAACAAAACTGAAACACCAAAAAGAACGGTGCGTCTACATTTTTCTATTCTCTGTATTTGCAACTGTTGTAACTCGTAAGATGACAGAAGTATAGAAAACACACAAATCCATATAAGTTATAAAAAAAATCTTTGGATATTTCAAGTTAATGGAAAACTGTGAATTTACACAAACAAAACGCGTTGATTAGCGTAATCGTCGATAATGAACACATAATTGCATTTCAACTATTTTTATATAATGCACTTACATAATTTTGTGTATTCATTCTATTATACGCTAGGTTATACATACATATATTCTAATCGAACTAATTTAATTATCTGATTTTGGTTGAATGCATTTGAACTCTCTGATTGTTCCACGCCACATATAAAATTATCATCAAAATGTTGAAAAATGACTTCATACAGTAGCGCACGGTCACTTTTAATGTTTTTTTCGGCACTATAGATGACGCATGACATAATAGTATCAAGTAGCAAATTTAGGTGGGTGTATCAACAATTTAGTGAATAAATCAAATTTGCAATAAATCCTTCAGAAAATTTGTCCAAATTACTACAAAATGTGTTGGTTGTGCTCATGGATATTTTGTTAATTACAATTTTGTAAGGAAAACTGAAATCCAATTAAACTTATATTGGAATAATCATTGCTCAAAAAATGCGTCCCGCACCCCCGCAAATAAATCCATCACATCGGTAATATAATTAATACATATGTACATTATAATACTTTCTTTCGTCAAACGTGCGCAAGGTTACTAAATATGTATGTAGTTTGTTTATATAAATTGTATTCAAATAATTTCCAAATTTGGTATGATTTTGAAGGTCGCTGAACATTTTGTATGCACAGCACATACATTCGAAATGATTTAATGTGTACACACATTAGAGATTTTTATTGCGTACATTTTGAACTTGAACTGAGTTTCAGCGCGGGCACATATGTATGTCTAAGATTAACAGCAACTTTTGAAAACGTTTTTTACTGACCTAATAATGTTTTTGTTGCCTAAAATAATAAATTTCCATTTAATTAATTTGTGTGTGTGTGTGTGCATGTTTGTGTTTTGTTCCAAAAGAAAATATGTACATAATTTTTTTTTGTTATTTTTTGAAAAAATTATGGTGTTCATCATTTTCTATAAATAGTCTTCGTGTGATATCTACATATTATGCTAGTCAGTGAACAAAGAAAAATATTATAAACTATATGCTACTGTATGGTTATATTTACTAATCGAAAATAATTAGTTAACCTAATTTTAAAATTCATTATGTTTCGATAGATTCAACGTTTCATATTAAACACGCCTTGCAATAAAAAAGGTTTGGAATCACTTTATACTTCGATTTAAATAAAGTTACAGCTAAAACGGATAAAAATGTGTGGGGAAGAAAATTCAATCTTGTTAATTGAAAATTAATTTGGCAGGAGGGGCAAATTATTAGATTTACAATTTGTTTTTACTAACTAAGGTTCAAACTGAAGCTTAGAAGCTTTCTATTTGAACAACATCCCCAGTTTACAAGAATTTAGCCTTGAGAATATTTAAAAAATTCTGACTTTTTGTATATAGCAAAAAAAAACGTGCTGCAAGGTAACAAATAACGAGCTCTATTTTTTATTTAAGTAAACCAAGAATCGTGGCATAAATTATACGTCATTTTCTTAACGATTTATTCATCATTTGTAAAATTTTGTCAAAATTTAATTTGAAATAAATTTTCCTAGCAAAATAAGAAAATGAATTTTCTTCCAATTTCGTCCGCATATACCATAAAAAATTGATTGGAAAAATAATGGGTGTTGGATGAAAACATATAAAGCAGCACAAACATAATTTAAACAAAAAAATTCTGATCAGGTACATTTATTACATAATACCGAAGGCACTACTGTTTATTTTAAATCCTTTTATTACATGTTATAGCCCCCATCAGTTGTTTAGAATCGAATTCTGGACTTACTTTACATACTTACATAATAATACTTGTACGGTATTTACAGGCCTAAAAATGCAAATACTGATAGCTCAGTTAGAGCTCCTCTTTTCTAAACATAATATTGACAAAACTATTTATTTTTAAACATCAAAATTCGCAAACCGGCGTACAATTTTTATAAATCGGCAGTATAATAAAATTGTGACTATACTATTCCAGATCAAAGCTGGATCTCCAAATATTTCTTTATTTTTTATTTTGAACATAACAAAAACTATCCCGAGTTAGGCTATTTAACACTTGTCTTTTATCATTAATATTGATAATAAAGTAAAAATTCGAATTAAGTATTATTAGTAAATATTTTAGTTTGACAATTCATGTGTCGCGTTCATTGCTAATTTACTAAATAAACAAATGTCACATCATTTCATTATCAAGGTGGTTGACTAATACATTTGATAAGAGACGATATAGTTTATCATTTATATAAATATTGATACGATATTGTAACAAACATATGGAGTACCTCCCACAATATAAACACTAGTGCCAAGCGATTTCATACATACTGCATTGCTATTACAATTTTAGAATTATGGGTCACAACACTGTCCGATCTCGGAGCTCTACTAATAGACATTGTATACTTTAATGTAGGGCTTAAAAGTCGGAAGTTATATTTGTTACAAAAAGTACTTAATTTTTAGCTTAAATGTAAATATTAAAATTGCCATTTAGCGACCTTACCACCAACTAAAGATGTCTGTACCAAAGCACATACCTCAATAAAATATTTCACAACACTTGAAAAATTATACAAATTTTCAAATCATCGTTACAATCTTAACACATACAATAAAAACGTTTATTTTACTCTTAACGTTCTGACTATCAAATAACAAAATCAAATATTGTTCTATTGTATCGCGTAATGGTTTTTGCAAGAAGAAAAGGCACGAATTTATAAAACAACGTACATACCGCCAGATGCATTTCAGATATTGAAGAACACTGGATTTAACACTAAAATACACAAACAACATTTATAGAAATGGAAATTAGTCGATAGGGAATCTATACTGCATTTTATTAGATGTCATACTCAGTTTTGTATAGAAAGGTGAACGTGTTAACCAAGGCCTAGCATGTCTATATTGTAATTCCCACAATGCTCAAAAAGTAATAAATTTCAAATGCTTTGCGTACTTTTGTTTCGCATATAACGTACTCGTGTGTACAATAAATTAATAATTGTGTAATTATGGCTGTCTAGGAAACGTCTTTTCATACTCAAGTCAAATGCGACAAAGGCGGAGATAACGTATTCATAAATAAAGCGATCAAATATAAATTATATCTTTTGTACGCCAATTGGGAATAAATGTTCTATATATTTGAAGAAGAAGTCAACAAAAAGTTTTAGGAATACAAATTTTACAAGCAAATTCTGTAAAGCTATTTTACGCTATGCTGCTGATGTTATTTTCCCGTCACATCATAAACGAAATAAAACCAAAATTCTATCTAAGTATAAGTATATATGTTAACATTATAGAAATTGTTATTGTCCAATTAATGGATGTATCTCGTTCGGGTTACTCACTTACATGTCACATAACGCCTCTTAAAATTTCCCTGAGAATATTTTCAAGTAGTCGAGTATTACAAAATCGAAAACTAAAAAAGCCGGGCGCTAACAAAATAACGAAGTGGGAAAAAATCAATAAATTTAAAGATGAGGTCAAAAAACTCGCCTCATAAAAATATTTCCGATATAGTTACCGAAAACCTAATTTTTGTGTTCTCGTTTAAAATTGTTCACAAAAATTAGATCAAACTTGAAATATATTCCCAATTTCCCATGTGTAGGGTAGATATATAACTTGGTATAGTTTTTCGTGTTCTTAATTCTGTTTTGGCAAAGTCCCATCTTAACATTATGTTGTTGTTCGTTTTTGCTTTAATTTTAAATGAACTAAATCTGGATTTTTTTTTTATTAAAATACGTATTCTATTAATAAACGGAAAAGAGCATAAAAACTACAAAAACTGCATTACAAAGTTTTGCAGCAAACTACAGCTGTCATGATATATTGCATTGTTATATGTCTATCGCGACATTTTTATTAGATTTGTATTGTGTTCCCTTTAGTTTTTATGTCTAAATTTTCAAATTTATTTTAATAAAATGTACATATTTTAATCAAATTTTTATTTATTAATATTAATAAATATTAAATTAAATTAAATTATCGATATGGCCCCAACTAAAATATTTCATGTTTATTGTATAGTTTTTTCTATTGAAATTGCAATTCATGCATTATACATATTACATGCGCTTCGGTTCGAAAGGGCATTAGCCGTTGTGTCTTCTGTGTATTTTTTAATGTAAACTATAAGGTAGCATTGTTTTGTATATGTAATGCGGTAGTCAAGTTTAGTCAATAATAATAAATTTATTTATTTATTAAGAAAATTAATTATTAATTGAATATATATTTGGTTCGCGTGATTTAATTTTATCTACATATTTCGGGTGTTTGATGATTGAGGAAGCGCTGTGATATGACGTTTCCTATTTCAAAAATAGAAAATAAAATGCCAATCATAATTTAGAATAGATGAATTTTTTGAAAAATGACACACATGAAAATTTGGATCCATGAGACCGAACCAATTACGAGATATGCATATTGAAATTTCCGAATTATAAATATGTAAAGAGTAAATATTTCGGCTTCATGTATCTAATAAACTCATTACACCAGTAATAATTTATTAAAAGCACTGAATCGATAGATTTGGAAACTAAAGCACTGATAATACAATTTTTGCTTGGATCAAACCCCTTCAAACGATATGCCACATGATTATATCGGAATAAAATAATGTACCAGCCTTTAGCGCCATAGTGGTAATTTTCAGTAATCACGAGCTTTACCTCAATTTTTGACATTCTTCATGAACTTCTCAATGCTATTTGACATGCGTATGTTCTATATAAAGCGCCAATACGGTAGGTTTGTGAACTAAAGTGCTATTCATTAAAAAAACGTAAACATTTAAGATACGCCAATCGAACCAGTGCCGTAGCGGTACTTTTGAGTAGTACAACACGTCAGTTAAATATGTGATATTCTTCCAGACTATAAATAATAAACGTATAATTTTCAGCTAGCGCCAAAACGGTGGTTTGGTGAACATAACGTAACAAGACTCGAAGTCGAAATTCGAAAAAAGTCGAATCGAAAAAGTGAAAGTTTTATCATTTTCGCCTTTTAACTTTTTCTAATCTTGTAATACTTTTTCTAGAATGAAATGTCAACTACATTTGTTATTACTTTGATTTTAAATGAAGAACCTTTATCATTTATTGCGATTCGAAAATGATACAACATACCACCATTCGACTTTTTACGAATTTCGATTCGAAGTGATAGTACATCATACCGCCCCTGGTTAAAGATTTTTTAAGCGATATACCACATGATTATATTAGAATAAAATAAAGTTTAACTGGCGCGCCAGGGCGGTAATTTTCAATACTAAAGTGCTTTAGATACATTTTTGATATTATTCAAACCCTAAGAATTTAATTATATACGATACTTACGTATGAATTCTACAATAAACTAATAATTTGGCACCAGCGCTATCACGGTGGATTTGTGAACTAAGGAATTCATTATGATTTTGGTGCTTGACCCAAAACATTTGAAATAATAAGCCATTTGATTAAATGTATCTTTAACCAGCGCCATAGGAGTAATTTTAAGTACCAAGGTGCTTCAGTTCACTTTGTGGTATTCTTCAACACCTTTTGAATGATGTTAGATACGTATATAATTTGACATCTCCGGCACTGATGAATGACTGAATGCAATTCGGCTCTTTTTCACCAACTAAGATCAAAATTTTGTTTGCAAATTGAAATTTGAAGTTTAACTGGACATCAAATGAAATTCTTTACAACAGCTTGACCATCAACTAAATCGAACTCAATTTTCCACTGACTTCGATCTAGATTGGAATACAACCAGGAAGTTTCAATAGTTTTATAACTTTAATTTCCTGTGAGAAGGTCATCAGTGTAACATAGTATAGATAAGACACAGATTGTCTATTGACACATTTTTTTCACATGTAAAGACCGAGGAACCCCAGTGTAAGGCGTCCCGGTTCTTTTCCGCAGTCATTTCTTCTCTGATGGCTATAATCGATTGCAATTTATATAATGCCAATGGTATCTAGCGCTTGCACTTTAAATAAATGTCTACTTTCTGTTTGCTTATACTTACTTATCGTGGTTTGTTTGCTTAAGGCTACATATGATTAACTATGCGCTTTTAAATTTATAGAAAATTACTACAAGTAATGATATTTAGGCGGACATCAAAGGATAAAAAACTAAAGGCAACAGTTTTAATTTCGAAATTAAGGTGAAGTAGGGTTTTGACAGAAAATAGAAATTAACATTCAAAAGTTCATCCAGAAAACAAATATACAAACGCTAAAATGGAACGAAGTCGAACGAATTTTACGATATAAATTTAATGACGTATAATGATAGTGAATTGCAAAAGACCGTTCCGAAGAAAGGCGTGCTGGCTGGTAAACAATCAAGAGAGGGAAACAATGATGGCTTCATTCAAATAGTTCGTTATCCAGAACTGCATTCGGATTTTATAGGGAATCTTATTTTTATCGAAACCGAGTTTCATCCAAATCAGTCGATGATAAGCTTAGTCGCATGCAAATAGGCAATACTATACAACCCTGTAGCTTAGTTCAATAAAAAATGATCCTCTTCAGAACTACAAAAACGGAGCAATCCCGCGGTTTTTTTCCAACTCGATTGAAAGTCACATTCAGTTTGGCCGGTTAAATGCTCTTTGATTCAACCGCAAAATGAAAAAAACCAAAGCACTTGTCTAAATACACAACTCAAACCAAAAAAATCAAGATTTCTGAAAATTATGAAAACACAAACTTATTTTCAAAAAACAAATAATTTTAAAAACTCAAGCTACTTAATTAATTTGACTTTTGCTTACTTGATTTAGCAGAAATTCTCGTTGCCAATGAAACCGCATAACAAATTCTCTGAATTCAAAAATAATAAATGTTTGGCTTTGTTATCCCAGTTATTATCTTTCCCTAAAATTATGGCTCGACTATCGTATCTAGTGCGGTCTCAAGGGCATTTTGAAATATAAAGAAAAATTTTCACAAAACACAAACCCTAGTTTATTGAACTGATTTAATTAAACTTTGTCAGAAATCCTTAATTATATAAAATGTATAAACTTACAACCGAAACTAGAGTATGATTTATATATTTACGTAGGTAGGCTAAACTTTCATCGTGGCCATAGGAGGATGGAAATTTTTCAAAACTATATAATAGATTCGACAATTTTTTAATTCTGTCAACGCTCGCGGAACGACGTGAAATTTGCCCGTTTGCGTTTATTTCTCTACTATTCTAGACATACATTCTAGATTTTTTATTCGAGCCAAGCCCAAGAATCGCCCACTATTGATGAATGTCTGTTATATAGCTTTTGCTCAGTTGCTAAATTTCCGTATTATTTTTGAATTTAGCTTTGATTCAATCGTACGTAATAAATTATTATGTAACACTTATATCCGTATAAACTTCATATATTTAGATGAAAGGGATTCAATAGTTTCATTTTTTTCTGACAGCATTGTCAAAAGGTTAAATATCCTCTCATATCACGATAAATAAAATTTTTTGTGTAGTACAATAGTGCATAAACATTGGAAATCATACCTTATCTTCTTCCATTTCCATGGGGGAGACGTTTAATATACAATTTCGTCCCTAGTTGCATTTTAGCCATTTTTATTTCTAAAATTTATCAAAATCAGGTTTCAAACAATGATTAATTTAATAAAGATTCCAATCTTAAAAACAGCAACACAATAGCAAAACAATAAAAGATAAAACCAAAATAACAATAAAACGAAACAGAAATTCTCACTGTCCTAAATTCATTTCCCAGTGAAGTTGCAAAAATCATGCAAGTGTACACAATAACAGAACTACATATTCATAAAGTGTTTTTTAGTTTTCCTCTTATTTATGTATTTTTATTATATACAAAACTTATATTTCTGCAAGCAAACTCATAATAATAAAAATAAATAAAAGAGATTTCATTTCCTATTTCCAGCGAGAATTTTTTTTTTATAGAAAAATCGATAAATTTTTATTGTGATTTGCTTAGTATCATCTCGTATAGGTATTAGGTATGTACATTAAATATAAAAATACTAAAACAAAACAAAAAAGCGACACATCAGATTTTTATTGTTGTTTGCTTGAATTAGTTTAGGATTTATTTTCCAAGGTTTTTCCTAAAAATTTTCTTTTTTTGATTAAACGTTCTAAATATTTAATGTATTTTTCTGTGTTTCTGTTTTTCATTTAATTTATTTTATATTTAACATTTTCCTGAATACGTATATGAGAGACGATGTCAATTTAAACATTGATTATGGGGTTTTATGTAGTTATTTGTTGTTGTTTATGGGTTTCTCTAGATAAGAAAATTAAAAATTTATATCATAATGTATGAACGCAAATGATGCTCTTCTCAGTCTGTATCAATAAAGTTGTATTGAAACTTATAGTTATTGTTTATAAATAATGTTCCAAATGGATTAAATCAATATTCGATGATTTTGAAATTTTTTATGTCGCATTGTGACATATGAACAAAATCGAGAATTTGTTTTTTAAATAGAACTGTGACGTTTTAGTAAAATTAATTTGATGACCGAATCGAGACTAAATTTTACGAATACGAGTGTGTCACTGTAGTTTTTGTCCCAAGATAAATAGATTTTAATCAACTAAATTTAAAAAATTAAGGAATTGCATTTGGTATAATAATAAATATGTTAAATTCTGCTTCTTGCACAAAACTCTCATTTATTCCAAGAGTTCAATTACTTTCTTTGAAATGCCTATTCCTATTTTGTAGAGCAGCTTCCAGATTACGCTTTTGTTTTTGAAGTCAAATGCGCGTTGAAAATCCACGAAAATTAAGTAAGTGGAGCTCCAGTTGTTTGATTGTTTCATGATGATACAAATTTAGTTAATGGGATCTATACAGCGTCTTAGGTTTGAAACCAGCTTGTTCATTAATTTTATGCTGGTTGGCTAGTTAACTTTGGTGATATTTGCTCAAGAATTGTCGTTGCCAAGCACGGAATTCTACCAGTATCCAATGCTTTTGTTAGCAGTGTAGAATAAGGACTTCGAATCTAGAGCTTCTCTATACATGCCGGTGTTATTAGTTCAAATACGTTGAAATCTCTTAGTTTAATTTTGATATCATTTGGATATGTGCTTAGTTAACTTCCAATCCGTGGAAGTGTACCTATAACATAATGGTTAATGTTTGTATTTGCTGGTGTTTTCTTTTGTCGCAGTATTCGTTTATGTAATAACATTTTGATTATTGTGATTAGTAAATTAAAAATAATTAGTCTATTAAATTTCACCCATCTTACCCAACAAGAAGGCAGGTTGTTGAGTAAAGCAAATTTCGCATGCCGGAGGTACTCTTCATCTTTTTCCATTTTCGTGTTCTACCATTTTATTTTCTCCCTGAGATCATCATGCGGCAAGTCTTAAGGTTGCACACGAGAAAAATGTATAACTTTAAATATTGAAAAACTAGTCAGATCCACTGACTTCTTAAAAAGATACCAAGAATCGTGTCTCAAAACTTGACGGCGGACGACAATTGACCGAACAGAATATTAGAAATTGGTTTGCAGAAATTAAAAGCTAGTTAAATAAAAACAATTATGTAGAAGTAACAAGTGATTCATCACGCATATTCAATTGTGACGGAATATCCCTTATCCTTGATGCCACAGACTAAACCAAGAGGCTTGTTTTCTTTTAAAGGTGTTCTCCTTAGAATTGTAAAAATATCAACGGGCTGGGATATTGGTATATTCGACGACGGTCGGATGACAGTTGAAACGTTTTATGGATATATATCAAACGTTTTGCATTCATGTATTATAGAAAACAAATTAAATAGTCTTAGTTATCTCTAATATTAATGTGATGATCACTTATCGCATATTATCCTTGATATATTCGAGATGACTGCGATATCTTTAAATGCCAAAAATGTGGGTTTCTATAGCTTACAGGAACCTCGATAATCACGTCGATTATAATACCAGTAGTATGAAATGAGATATTTTTACTTTTCAGTTATGTCGATCTCGTCGAGTAGTTCTAAGGAGTTACTCTCCGTTCTGAGTTTTGAGAAAAAAAAATGTTAGCCTTATTTCCAAAAGAAACGCATGTTTTACAGCCCTGTAACGTTTTCAATCAATGAAAGCTGAAGGGAAGGTTGCGATAATTGATGGAAAAATAATGTTGGAAAACAATAGTGAATTTAAATAATGCTCCTAGTTGTGTCAACTTAAAAAATTGTGGCAAACCAGCCATGTTGAAAGTAAAAGATTATTAATGTGGGTTACGCTTACACTACACGCTTACGCTTAAAGTACTAGTAAAACCTATAAAATAAATACAAAATATTACAATAGCAAAAAATGTAGTTCCAAACCGAACATTTTAAAATATTTTAGAAGTAAAATTCCATCCACTTTGCAGTCAGAATTCCATGCTCACTGCGACACTTAGAACGAAGATCTTTCGGCCAAAAGCCTTCAATTGTGAATTTCCTACGATTGTGTATTTAATTCGAGATATACTGAAATATACCAATGTACGGAACAATCACAATAATAAAACAACAACGTAAAATATTAAAGTAATTCGTACACAACGAAAAGTTAATTGGTAAAAATGAAGTATAGATGGAGAATATGAAAGAATCGAATTCCGTAGACTAGGTAGTAATTCGCTAGTGCTACATATACATGGTATTGTTCTATATATAGACAATATTCCTATGTAAAATATCAACGTCAGTCGACGCGGCCTGATGAGATGACTGATTTTTTCAAATCAATAATCTTATTAAGTTCGAAACTGATTGATGCGATTCTTGCAAATCTTCCATCTTTAATTCAAATTAAATTCTAATTTATCCGCGATCCACCGTTAAAGGATAGAAAAAGTATGGGGTGGTTGGGAAATTGAGTCTAAGGTAAGTATGAATCATCATAGTCGTTGTCACACAGATTTGACGCCAAATGGAAGAATTTCCTACGATTGTGTATTTAATTCGAGATATACTGAAATAGACCAATGTACGGAACAATCACAACAAAACCATTACAATAAAACAACAAATGTAATAAAAAATACTAAGAGTACTTAATTGTAAATTAAGATTTTTATAGAAAATTGAACGGCTACTCTGGACCCATCTTTAAAATCACGAATGTGTGAACAATCTTTTGTTATTTTGTCCGCTTTTGCGTTTACATCTTCTCTGGTTATTAAGATAATTAGGGTGCTGCAACACAATTCAATAATAAATTTAGAGGTATACTTTGTACAGCCTTTTTTAATTATCTTAACTGCTTGTTCGAAGAAATTGTTCGCTCCTCCAAAATTGAGTGAAACGGAAAAATTTGCGGCTAGTATCGATCGCTAGAGGAAACGAAATCCCTTAAAATGATCTGAAAAAAAGATACTTGCTTGGGAATCTAGAAACCAAGTAGAAAGTTTTTTTACGAAATAAATGTGATACTTACTTATGTTAAAAATAAAATTTGAAATGATTATTAAATACGTCCTGCTTTTCATGAAATCCATTGATCTAGATAGTTCAAATTTTATACGGAAAGCTGTACCTAATCACAAATTTTGATTGAAATCTAGTGAGCGGCTTTACTTTGACAAGTAGGTATAATTACTCCAACGCTACGACGAGGAAATTGGTAGAAGCTGATACATGGAACGTTTCTTGTATTTTCATAAAACAGAACTAAGGTTTCAAATTTGGATCAGGTTTAGTGCTTTTATACAATTCATTGTAAAGATTTTATAAATCATTGATCAATTTATTTCGTGAACCAAACTATATCAATCACCAAACGAATATCCCTTAAAATTCATTTTTTGGTAGACTAATTTTATTTTCAAAAATGGTAAAACCTTACCTTACGTTTTTACCACACTATGCCGAACACCTAACCGAGTTACTTTTTTCAGTTTATAGACGTCACTCCGAATGACTTCTTATATAACATAAATAGCGCTGGCTAATTGCAGCATTTTTTGAATTAGAACATACAATATAATATCCGACATAAATTATTTTGGTATTTTTCTAATTGGGGAGTGAAGTGATGAGATTGTGACATCTCATTGTAAAATTCATCATTGTAAAATTTTTACACAACGCCACTTGACTTTTTTTCATACATAAGTACTTAGTACATATATATATTTTCGTATTTTCAACGGTATTCTATAGAACTAAATATGACTTCATAAATGCAACCACTTAGATGCCTAATTAAAACGTAAGTAAGAAAATACAAAATTTTTTCTTTGAATAAAGAAGAAATTCATTGAACTTCACCATTGAAACCATAATAATAAACCGAGTGTATGTACATAAGTAATACGTGTAGAATATAAGGTAAAGCTTTAATATTTCCTGTTTGCTTATGTCATTTTATGATCATCTCTATCCAATAATAACGATGATCAATTGTTCTTCAATATGTTATGTATGTATAAGGGTTGTAATCGTTAATAGAGTAAATATATTTATAGACACGAACTACATCTTATCTTGAATGTACATATAAAGAGGCACCTTTCCTCATATATGTCAATATATACGACTAGCCATATTTATCGGTGATTTATCTAAAAAATATTATATATTTTCCTTTTTTGAATAATAGCTATAAAACAAAATTTATCTTTTGTTGACTTGCTTAATGATTTGTGTAATCGAGTATTTTGGTCAGACTTTCCAAAAGTAAATATATTTCGAAAACTAATATTGAGAGTAAGTATTTAGATTTAGAAATTCATGTGTCGACTGTAAAACCCACACGAGTCTAAATAAAATATTCTCCATGTACCATTTCTAAAGTGGCTTAAATTTTATTTAAATTATAAATCTACAAAAATGTTAACAGCTAAATCTATAAAGAAGAATGACCGGACCGAAATTATTCCAATAAACTCTCATCTTTAAACTTGAAATTAAAGAAATTTGCGTGCAGTATAACAGAAACATTTCCAAACAGTTATTTATCTTTAATTAAAACCAATCATTCGATATACTTTATTAGGTTCAAAGAAAAAATATTTTGTTTAATCGTATTGCTTATCTCAATATTTTACGAAATTAGGAAAATTCCACAAATAACAATATTACACGAGTTTATTCTACAGAATTAATTCAAGCATCTCGATGTTTAAATTTAATTTTTTTATTATTTTATTTTTAAACAAATTAGATTTAATTAAAAAAAATTATTTCAATTTTTTTTTTGTTTAACTCTTTTTTTTGTCTAAATTTAAAATAATTGGGTAATCGTGCCTGGTAGATGATCGTAATTGAGAAAATTTACATTCTAACAATGTTTCCATGTACATGTGAAAAACGTTGGGCAGCATATGCAATTTATGATTAGAAAACACGGAAGACGATATTGATTAATTTCTACCAAGGGTTGCATTTTATAATGTCATATGGTGTTTTGTACGTACACCACTAAGCTGTTTATTATAATAAACGACATTCTAAATGCCCTCATTTAACTTAATTAAAATATACAATAACAGCTTTTGATATTATTATTCTGTAAGTAAACATTAACTATAACCTTAGAATAAATGATACAAGTATACACAATATTATTATCTCGTGCTTCGTCAACTCGGCACACAATTTGCTGTAAATTTAATGGAATAGCTACTTATCATTATACTTACTTATATATTGCAATTTAAGTATTAATTAAAAAATATATGAGCAAATGTAAACACAATAGCTAGCTAATCAATTTTGTAATGGTTGATATTGATAATCAACCGTACAAAATTAATTTAATTGAAATTTTACTAAATCACGGACGATGGTGGCATCGCCATCGTCGCCGGTAAATCTAAATACCATTAAATTGTTTCGAATTTAATTTAATAAAATACAAAAAAATTTAAATAATCTTACGTCCCAAAGCTTCATGCTATTGTACGTAGATATGTAGATTTATAAAGATTGTGTTTGTTTCTCTCTGCGTTTCAATGGTTATTGACTTTTGCTGTTTGGTCAATAAGAACAATATACATAATAACAACAATACACACTAAAGGTACAAAATAAAACACTTTACGCGCTCATTGCTTCGGTAGGTGTATTATGGAATTTGTAATATAAAAAGAGATTTTGGTTAAAGATATTAAATTTCTTACATAAATTATGTCTGTGGCGACGATGACGTTAAGTTTCTCTAAAACTGATATTATTATTTTTTTAATTTTTTTTTTGTCAAAACAAGACAGAATAATTAATAATTTTAACCGAAAGAAATGTCAACACACAACACTACACATTAGAATATTTAAACATATACGAAAAACAGGAATATATTTTGCATGCTTAATGATAATAATTGAATAATTGTCTTATAGTTGTTATGTAATTTATTTTTTGCCGAATTATTTTTTGCGACACAGTAAGCACATAGTTAATAAGTGAGGTAAGCGTATTTTTAGTCGTGCCGGTAGGATTAAGTCATTCATAATATCTGGTTGGTTGTTACAAGTGTGACGGTTTTTATTGTATGTACACACTTTTCAAGACTGACCCTCAATGAACCAATGGTTGTGTTATGAATTATGGGATTACGATTTTGTTCTGTAATTCTGCACGCTTAAGCAGCGAAATATTTTTCAAAAATAACGGATGTAAAATTCGAAACAACAAAATTTAACAAATTTATCGTATATGGATAACCGTGTACTTAGTGGTAATTTATATTCCGAAATGTTGCTTAAACACAACGTATTTTGCGGCGAAAATCTCGAATATGTAATCGAATTTATGTAAGTAAACAGAAAGTAAATTTTCTGATTTTAGGTTCTACTAGCAATTTCAGAAACGACGTTGGTGTGAACTTTGTACAAAAATTGACAAATAATCGATGCTTTAGTCTAAAGTTTAGACCATATAAATAACAGTAGACCTATTTTGGCTATTTCTGCAAATTAGGAAAAATATTTTCATGGCATTTTTTCCTCAATTACCTATGTTTTTCTGGCTTACTGATGGAATAAGTTTGGTGTAAATATTTTTTTGTTGTAAAATTATATATTCGGAAAATATAAAAACCCCTATCTAGACAGTGCTTTCCAGAAAGGTTCTGTAATGTATACACTTTTCACATAAAAAACACATCAACAGAAACCACTTCCTTTATAGATCTTTTGTTTGCAAAATTTTTGATAGACTTTGTGCAACAATCCTTCCAAATATTACCTGTAAATTATATGGGCGATTAGTAGGATTTGATCACTTGAACCTAGACATAAATCTTTGACAAAATTATTATCTAATAAGGTCAAATTGGGAAAAATACGTGCATCACCTCACCTCCAAAATTACTGACTTTCATCCAGCGCATAGTTTCGACACTATAAGTATTTTGTTTGTACGTGCAACATTTGTTTCATGCAATGTTGAAAGAGTTCATTGCTACTCTCTCAACAGTATTTACAAAATATGGTTACTCCCGTATAATGACCTCCAACGTATAAAAAATGCCCAACGTGATATCGAAAAAAAAAACTTGAAAATGGAAGTAAGTACTTGGAATTGCGGTTGAACATTTTGCACCAATAATATAATGCAGATTTTTTTTCTGCAAGCATCGTGGAAAATATAGGAGAGCTTTATTAAAACTTATAATGTGGAGACCAAAGATCTATCGGTTCTGTATCTCAGAAGTTAATAGTTAATGCATTAAAAAAAATGTTCAGAGTCAGCGGCAATTTTAAGTACCTTTGTGAATAAACAATCCCCCTTGTTGAAGATAATGCCGTGATTCTCCAACCTTTTTCACTCCTGAATTTCGATAACCGAACACTACTCGCGAGATATCAGTTTACAATGATCGCCGATAATGTAAGCTTAGAATGGCTAAAATACCGCTAAATAATTAAGGCTTGCGTGATGGAACTAAAAACCTCAAGCCTAGAACGTTATAATCAAACACTTAATGTAAATATTTAGGATCAAAGTGGTCGGTATAATAGGTTCATCCAATATAAAAGGGACAGGAATTATTTGAAATAGAAGAACAATCTTACTAACACCATCATTGAGTCAGAAAAGGTTAAACAACATAACAAAATTATAACCATCACTTGCAGTATACAGTAGACAACCATCAAATTTAATATTTCAATATATTAAAATTAAACGCAACCAATAATTTCAAAGAGTCATCAATTTCAAGAGTCCATATTCTGGATCTTTGTCTCACAACAATCGTCCATTCTATATAAGCACATGTCGAAGTTGGAATTGGAAATTCTGACCATAACCTGATAACCGTAAAAATATCTGTCGAAATACCACCAGATCCAGACACCAGCCATGGCGCCTTTGGCATTTTAACAAGGCTTACTATGATGGTTTACGGTAATTTTTTCAACATTTCTATTGAGAAAGCTATTGTTTCTATAACAATCAAATAGATGACGCCAATTCCAATTTCACTGAGACCGTGTTACATGGAATGATTAAATATGGGATATATTATTCTACAATCCCAAACCAAATTTTAAAATTTTTTCAAAAGAAGCCACCAAAGCTGCTTGACAAAGTAAAACTGATCACAAGCAAAACAAAATCACTTTTGAAAAATAAAGGCTACACGAAACACTTGTAAAAACTCTGTGCGGAAGGAAGCGAAAAGAGCCGACAACAAGAAAGCTGCTCCGAGTTGAAAATCTCCGATCGCAACTTTTACCAGATGGCCGCATCGATTGCCATTATTTCTAAAAGATACATTTCGTTGATCGTAGATCAATATTTGCAGACCGACATACTGGTAAACGCCTTCATATCGAACTCGACCTTAGTTGTCCCCAATGAAATTACGCCTCTGTGAATTCCGTATTGTTCTAAAATGGACCCCGTCAACATCTCGGAGGAACATTTATTCAGAAACCTGAAGCCAATGAATAAAGCCACTGGAATTCCAGTTCGAATATTGACAGTGACTTGGCTCCAATATTAACTGAAATATATTTTCCTATAAGCAAGGTACAACCGGGATTGAAAAGTGGTTGGGATAAAACTAACCCCTCAAACTACCGGCCAAAATCAGTTATCAACATGGAGAGACCTTTGCAATCGCATGAGAATCTCATTTGTAAACTTGTGGCATACGATAAAAACCGTTATGGTTTTAATTTGATCAAAAGTAAAATTACAGCTATAATCGAAACAAAATGAATAAAAACAACATATGAGTATAAAATCAATGAAACACAGAAGATATATTCGAAGAGTTGGAAATTCTAAGTCAACGATTTAAGCCGTAAAACGAGTTTCCACAAAATAATCCATAAAAAAATTGTTTCTAAATTTTTTATATAACTTTACCTCTGTTTATACTTTTCTCTGCGCCGACAGATCAACGTTGTGCTAAACTGGAGATCATCAGCGACAAATTACCCAAATAACGAACTCCCTAGTGATCAATTTGGTCACCTATTTTGTTTTGTTATAAAAACAAAATCGCTGTTTGTGAAAGCCAGACTGAAGAAATTGGCAAAGTGGTTAGTTATGACTTTAGGATCATTATATGAATGATCGATTCGACATAATTCAAAATCGACAAATATGTACATACTAAAATCATATTGTTTCATTAATTAAGTAAATCTCGATTTAATCAAGGTGAGGTTACCAAGACCTTGGGGAGGTTTGGTTTCGAACTAATGAAACATTGAATTTTTTGTATTTAAAAAATTCGGTCGTCTCATTAGACTGCAGTGACCAAACTACAAAAAATCTGAAAATACTTTGAACTAATCAAAGTATAATCACAATGCCTTAGCGAATTTTAATGATTCGCTACACAATTCCCAACCCCTTCGTAACCTCGAATTTTATTGTATTTAACGCATACATACCTCCCCAAAGTCTTGGTAACCTCACCTTGATTAAAAACACTATCTGGCTATTATCCAGAATAACCCAAAATTTCATAAATCTCGATTTATTTTATTTGGTTTGCAATCGCGGTAACTTTTGTATTTGTCCAAGGTAATAGCCTGGACAGCCTTAGAATGAATTACGTAAATTGATTTTGTAAAATGCGGCCAAGTACTCCAGTTCGACGCACTACGATAAATTTAAAGATCTACTAGCAAATTTGAGATTTTCCATAGGATAAGTACATAATTGAATTTTGCAAAACCAGTTTATCTATGTAAGTCGCAGTCCAGGGCACGAATTCCAGTTCTATGATAAATGACAATGAGTAATATTTTCATTATTGGTGTTGTTTGCCTTCATTCAAATAATTTTTGAACCAGCTTATTGAAACTGGCTTAAACGACTGGAAATGGAAATGCTTTAAAAATTCAAAGTCATTAATCTTCCTTATTAGTAATTGAACCGAAATTCATAGCCAGGCCAGGCTATTGCGCAAACAACATGAGAATTTCATTAATAATTTTCGAAGTTTGCTTTACAAAAAGAAGGAAAACAGAAGATGTACAAGGAATCGAACCCATTGCTATCTTCTCGTTAATTTTTGTTGAACGAACTGATGTAGAGTAAAGACTAGGTAGTGGTGGTTTTTACTGGCTAAGCGTAACTTACGTAAACTGACCTATTGTATAAAATAATAAATAAACCAAATAAAAGAATTTTTTTTTGAAAAACTATTAAACTTAGTGGTAACTATACCGGCCAAATGGCACAGTGGTTAAAGCTTTGGCGTTTGAATCGGGAGGTACCGGGTTCGAATCCCGATAAGGGGTTTGGGTGTGGATGTAAAAGGAAATTTTCATCAACAGTTATGATCTGTGATTAAAAGGACTACACAATTACGACCCCTCTTATCGGCATGCAAAACTCATGCGCCGACCCATCTTCCATGTTCAGTACTGGCATGGAGCTATGCAATGCGCGTAAAGTAAGACGGAAAAATAAACCGCGAAAGAGCAGGGAGTGCTTCGGCCCCAAAATTGGTAACTATACAATTTTTATCTAGATTCAATCAATTTGAATGTTCTGAGGCTTTTTGGCACCGGGTATGAATGACTATAAGATTTTGTAGTTGGTTGGCCACTTGGCCAGAAACCCCAACAACTCTTACCGAACATCAACCAACATTTCGTTTACCGTATTTACCACTGTAAACTGTAAGACTTTTTGGTATTTAACTTCAACCAATTTTCTAAATGTGTCTACACTGGTAACTAGTAACATTTTTCTTCAATTTCCTTTCAACTGCAGTATATGTTCCATAATGTTTCTTGGGGAACGTAGGTAGCACGGCTCTTGTGTAAGTATAGTTTTCAAAGAACAGCTTTTTTCATCTTAAGTGTGCATATTATTTATTTGCAAGGACATGCTACTTTTGATTTCTGTTGATCGGATTTCGACACAAATCCATAATTGTAAGCTTTATATCTTAAGTAATTAATATCATGTCTAGAATAGGTAATCACAAAATTTGACCGACAAACAAAGTGTGTCGTAAACCTAAATCATATCGCAATTTTAATAGCTATCCATAATTCTATGCAAAACGACACCTTTGATCACCAAAAATATTGCTATACTCCCAAGACACTAAAGCGTTTACTTTTTCACTATCAAGACACTAAAGAAAGTAGAATACGGATGGACAACAATAAATCATGATTGCAGAAAATTATTCGGTTCATTACGCAATTGTTAAAAATTCTTGAAAATGTTGTTGTTTTATATTTGGATCGATAAAAGTTTCGTGCCAATCACCAAAATACCATCGGGTTAATTTTGAATACGGAATGAGACAGCAAAAAAAAAAAATACCTAATTAAAATATAAATCGACTCACCTGTCTTCGGGAAGACGTTTTAATTCAGCCATATCCAATTCCAGACGTAAATTAGCCACCTCGCACAGTAATCGGTCACGTTCCGTTGAAATTTCTTTCAACTTTTCACGCAACCAATAATTCTCGCGTGCCATATCCTCAGCTGTCATGTTTGCACATTGCTGCTGCTGTTGGATTGGCACCGGTTGTGGTACGATAGCTTGAATAATTTGTTGTTGCTGTATATGCTGCAATTGAACATTCAGCATTTGTTGTTGGATTATTGATTTGGGATTGATGATGGTGCCATCGTTTATTAGCGCAATGTTGGGAATGCAAGCTGCATTCACATTACCGTCACTATCACACATTTTTATTTATTTATTTTTTATTAATCAAGAAAACCACTTTTTCTTATTCGAAATAACTTTTTCAACCCAGAGCACAAAAAAAAATCACCTACACTTTTTCTTCAACTTCTTACTTCTTTTTTTGCTTATATTTTATTTATTCAATGTAACACAAACATTATTACAAATTTTTATTTCTTTTTTTGCGATTTAATGTAAAAACCAAACAAATCTACCACTTTTCTCTCTGTTATTTTATTTCCAAGAAAAATTTATTTTCCCGATAAAATCACAAAAAAAAAACACAGTAAAACGAATTTACCACAGCGGTTTTTATTCCACAATTTTATTAATTAAAATTTATGCAAGCTGTAATATTATTTAACGATAAGTGTCATGTTTCATTAAAATTACTTATTTAAATTGAAATTATATTGAATTAATTGTTGTTTTCTACTTAAAAGAATTTTTAAAACTTTGATCTGTTCGTTTTGAAACACTCACGCACAGATAATTTCAGCCATGTTTGATTTGATTTTCATGTGTGTGTGCGGTTTGTTTTGTTTATTGGAAATTTGAATTGCCCGATGCAATATTTTTAATTTATTTTGATTTAACGTGTTGTGACATCTGTTGAGAAATATTTTTCTAGTTAAGATAAAATACATTATTTTTATTTTATATTTTCGTTAGGTGGCAGCATGAGCGTCCACTATAAGTTTTTGTTATGATGTTATTTTCAGTAGATGTCACTGTCCCATACATTGGTTGCGTCTTGAATAAAAATATTATTAAGTTTAGCTATTTCACAGCAGATGTCAGAGCGGATACAAAGTTATTTTTGATACTACCGTAATACTACTGGAATATTTCTGAAAATTCCAGAAATATTTTCACAAGAATTATTTTTAGTTTTCATAAAATGCACTAGTCACTAAAACACATCAACAAATAATTTCCACAACTATTTTGTAATAATAATAATTTCCACAACTACTTTAACGCTTCTTATAATTTTCTTACTACCCAGTGTGTGTTAATCGCACCCGTATCTCGCCGTAATAGCAACCAATCTGCAATACCAACAAATTGCAATAAAGCCAATTCTAAAGCTACTACTTAAACTATCCCAAAAGATCGATCCACCCACGCACACTAGGCGAAATTGTAACTATTAATTCAAACTATGTGAATGTATGTTTTATTTCTGTTTGTTCTGATAAAAATATTTGAGTTCGACTCGAATACTCGGGCGTAAATAGCATAGAATGGTTACTTGGGCTGATTAATTCATCGTAAATTGGTTTTTGGCTTTTTTGTAAAATTAGTGACATTTAGGCTTGATTAGTAGCATTATCAGTAGTTTTATAACAGTTTTATGGTATTGCAGATTAGTTGAGATTGTTTGGAGACAATTTGGAATATTAAACGCGGATCCTCGTTTCTATTCGCTGCTAATCGTCCTCAAATTCCTGACTGTTTGTGCATCTTTGTCATTCTTTCTTGCCGATCGCACTACATAAGGCTCTTACTCGCCTTTACTTGCCACCTGCTCTTTCAACCAACTTGAGGGATATTTTCCACATATTTTACAACTGGTGGTACTGTTCTATATACAAAAACCATGCGCAAGACCCCTATCCGATGTTTGCAAATTCTGCTACAAATTACTCTTCCGTCCACGAGTAGTTACAATAGAAACACAGCCCTCGCTCGATAAAATTTCCGTGAATTGACAATCGCGAATCACTGTTTCCGATTATTCTTGCCACTTATCAGTACGATTTATACGACAATATTGTTGAAAAAATCTTGAAGAATGCCGTAAAGTTTCTTGAACCTTAGTACTGAAAACTATCATTGTGGCGCTGGAAGCAGTCACATAACCTTTATTGTTCCCAATTAATCATGTGGCATATCATTTCAAAGGTCTCGAAAACAACAATTTTGTATTCAGCACTTTAGATCACATACCCACCGTTTCGGCGCTGGTAACTAATTCTTAAATTATCATATACTTGTCGTATATCATTGAAAAGGTCTTGAAGAATGCAGCACAATAGTATTTAAAATTCTGAAGCAAAATAGTATTTAAAACTACCGTTGTAGCGCTGGGAGCAGTTATAATTTTTTCTCATTCCCATATATTCATGTAAAAGGTCTTGGGAAAACCAAAAATTTTGTTTTTACCCATCTCAATGAAAATATCTTGAAGAATGCCACAAATTTAACTGAAGCCTGATTAGTATTCCAAATTACCAATGTGCCATTTATTACAGATACATTTTCTGTCATTCTATCATATGATCATGTGGCATATAAGTTTTTAAGATTTAACAAAGTCAGCGTTTTAGCGCTGGTGGGAAATTATTCCTTTGGTAAAGAATATATACGTATCTAATGTCATTGAAAATGCATTGAAGAATGCCACAAAATAAGTTGAACCACGCTAGTACTCAAAACTACCGTTGTGGCGCTGACATCACTTACACTTAGATCAACATGTGGCATATAAATCATTCGTGGATGAAAGGATTTGGAAAAGTAACAATTTTATTACCAGCAGTTTAGTTCACAAATTCACCGTTCTGCCGCTAGTGGCAAATTAATCCTTTGGTATAGAATAAAAATTTATTTTTAAAAATATAATGTTATACTGTAATATAACATGATATTTTTAAAAACAAATTTTGCCAAATTAATGATGAATCAGAAACATTTTCAGTGAAGAAATTTTTAATAAAAATTATCATCTTATGTGAATTTTCCGGGTTGGTGCAATGGTAATTATATTCTTGGACAAGCTTTTTTGCATATTTCTTACCAAATTTTAAGCAAATCAGAACTGTTAAAATTTCTCGATTCATTGTGTATCATGAAAAACTGTTAAAACTGATGTAATTTTCAAAATCTGAGTCATTGTGCGACCAATTTTCTTACTGAAAATTTCCGATGTTTCCCAATTGTCAGTGATTTTACGTGGTTGTACATTTTCAGACCAAAGTTTTTAAACTAAATGATCTCGTGAAAAATGACCAAAACGTCGAGAAAAGTGGTTTTGGATCTGAGTTATTGTTCATAAATTTTAACAGGATTTCTATAACTTGGTCTTGTAGACCGATGATAATTTTAGCATTAAATATTACTGTTATAAAACTAGCACGTAGAGTTAGCTTAGATTTTTTTTTAAATTGTACGTAGGGCAATATGTTTTAGCACAGACCTAAACCAAGTAGTTTTTATCAAATAGTACTAAAAAAAATAATCACAAAAAAATCATTCATAATTTAAATATTTTGAAAGTTAGTTAAGTCATTAAACTAAAGTATATAAAACAATTAAATAGGCTAAAGCAAGTTTATAGCTTTAAGCATTTTATAACCAAAATTATATCGACCTATCTCTTATTAATTTAAAATATTAAATTGATTGGTGTACTAAAATTTTATAAAAGTAGATGTGGGTTGGAGTATTAGATAAAGTTCGCAGGTGGCACTATTCTGGTAATTCCCCGGGAATAAGGAACTGGAAAAAGAATTTACATATAAATTCTTTTTAAATTATTTTTTTCTGACATACTAAGGTAAAAAGTTAGTGGCAATTTTTTTGAAAACAAAATAAAATAGGGAATAGCTTTCCCTTATAATTTCGATATGGAAAAATTATTCCCAATTTACAAATATTTACATCAAACTTTTTTTCTCAGTAGGCCAGAAAAAACTGATTTATAGATAAAGGGGTAGATACTCAATCCGCTAGCAAGCAAGCAATTTGCTAGCCAAAATCCTGACTACTCAATCAATTTTACCAATTAAATTTAAATTTCAAAATACATTTTTCATAAATTTTTTGTTTATTTTTGCGATATTACAGTAAAATTTACGGCTTCAAAAATTAAACAGCAGATTTTGTGTTGTTTTACTGTGCAATCGCACAAAAAAAAAAACAAAAGCGTATTGAAAATATAATTTGAAATTTAAATTTCCTTTGTAAAATCGATTGGGTAGTCTGGGTTTTGGCTAGCAAATTGCTTGCTTGCTAGCGGATCAAGTATCTACCCCAAAAGCTATGTAAAATCTTTCCCCAGTTCCCTATTCCCGTGGAATTACCAGAATAGCGCCACGGGAAATGTAAGAAAACGAAAATGACTAGAAAATATACTCAATTTATCGAAAATAATTTTAACATAACTAAACATTAATTTGAAATTATTGTTCTCAATTTATACATTTTAAATCGAATTATTAAAAAAAAAATAGTAATTTCAAAATAATCTTATAGGTCAGACGGTATTCCTATTGGTTCGAGCTGACCTCTACCATGCATTTCTCGGACTTGAAGTTAATAACTAACAGTAGTAGAATCCTTAATGAACTCTTTAAACAAAATTCAATGCAGTCGTGTAGATCAGACGGTAATACTAATGATTCGAGCCGGCCTCTGCTAAACATTTGTCGGGCATAAATTTAATTTTTTATTGGAGTTGAATTTTAAAACAATAGTATGAGTCAGCTAGTAATGCTATTAGCTCGAGATAGCCTCTTCCAAATATCTGGGGTCTAACCCATATGACTGTTGCAAAATTTCTAGAATAAGTTCTTCAAGGATGCTACTTCAATAAAAACTAAATTCATATCGAACAAATGCTTAGAAGAGGCTATATCGACCCATTAGTATTATCGTTTGACCCATGCCACTGTTTCAAAATTTTTGTAGGATATTCACTAAGGATTCTGCTACAATAAAAATAAAATTCATGTGCGATAAATACTTAGCAGTTCAAACCATTAGAATTTCCACATATTTAATTCAAAAAGTTTATTTCAAATTTAACTTAATTTTTTTAATTGTACATACTTTACGATTTTTCTTTAACAGCTGTTCTGTTTTCTTGCTAACATTTTTTATACTATGTATTTTAATTTGATAAACTTGCAACCTAATTTTTTTTGAGTAATTAATTATTTTTTTTTTCGTGCTAACATTCATAAATTCTTATCATATTTCACTTTTTTTCGTGCTATCTTGTACTAAAAATATTCAAGATTCAAACCAAAAGTCGATTCACTGGCATTTAAATCTTCCCTATTTAATTTTGATTTTGGTTATATTTTATTTAACTACTTTAAGTTTAAGCTTCTGTTTCTGTTTCATCTGTTGGTTCTTTTTTCAATCGACGAATTTTAGTACTTAATGTTATCTGTTCTAAAAAATTCTTTGCCATATGAATAGTCAAAAATATGCCATTCATCATCATGGAGTCGCTAACATCACAATAATGCATTTTGATTGTTCAAATTTATTATGAAAATAATCGTTCAAAAACAACAACATTTTGAAAATTAAGTGAGGGTGTCGGCTGACATGAACGTCCTATACTGAGCGTCGTGCAATTGTCAAAATTATTGATAGTTTTGAAGAAACTGGTTCAGTGGAAGGTCGTAGACCAGATCACATGTTCATCCAGTCCACTCCTGATGCAGTGGCAGCGATTAGTAAAAGTGTTCGTAATGAACCAAGCACATCAACCAGGGCATCGTTCACAAGAAATAAACTTTCCACGAACCAAATTACGACGCATTTTGCATGTTTATCTTCATTTGCATCCACACAAAATTTAAATCGTCGTTGATTTGATTGGACGCTTGAAGATTTTGCATCAAGAATCATCTTTTGCGATTAAGCTCATTTTTATCTTAATGGGTACGTCAATATTTGTCGAATTTGGTGAGCAGAGAATCCTCATGTTATTCACGAAGCAGAAGTTCATCCTGCAAAAGTCACTGTTTTGTGTGGTGTGCGAACAGGAAATGCCCTTACAGTGAATGGGGAACGTTATCGTAACATGTTAACTGGTTTTTGTGCCCAAATTAAATGAATTGCATGTCAACGACGTTTGGTTTCAACAAGACGAAGCGACAAGGCATTCTACAACCCATTTATTGTCAACAAAATTTGGTGATCGCCTAATTTCAAGAAATTGTAAAGTATTGGCCACCAAGAAGCCCGGATTTAACACCACTTGATTATTTTTTGTGGGCGATTATTTGAAAGGTAAATTGTATGCTAATCATCCACAAACAATTGAACAACTTAAAAACAACATTCGAGCTGAATTGGTGTTCGTATGCAGGCCTGTATACGAAGCCGTGGTGGGCATATGAACGATATTGTTTTTCATACATACATACATAGAACCACCTTTGCTAATCAATAAAACTGCTCACTTTTCACCCCAAAATGTGTATTGAGGTTCAATTCTCTTGCAACACAAGAATTGTCAAATCTCTTAATTAGGAAAGTAGAGTAGATTATTCGAGTAAATGTCTTGTGAGCGGTCCAAAACTTAACCTGCAGTTTAACCACAATTTCGAAGCACCTTGCATATTATACAGTGACAATCCTTTTTTTTACATTAAAATGATTAAATGACGAAATTTAAAATCAAACTTGTAATATAAAAACCTCTTCCGACCATCTGTAACACGGCCGCGTGCATTAATTAAAAAGTTGCTGATTCATTCACCCTTTTGTTTCAGCGATCATTGCTGTGTTAGTTATAATGTGTTGCATTAATGATCGTGATGCGATTTGATAATGCCCCCGAACAAAAAACCTCTAAATTGATAAAATAAAATAATAAATTCCAATTTTAATTAGACAACCGAATAATTTTTTTGTAAAAGTTTTAAGATGAGGAATTTTCTAAATTATAACAAAACAACAAAAATACACGGAACGGTTAAGAAATGATGGATAAAAAATTCTTAAGAATTTTCTTGGTCAATTCTTTTAGCTTTTTATTTTTGGGGGGATATCACATAAGAAGAATTCTCTAAGTATGTACACGTATGTATATGTAGAAAACGCACACATGGTTTTTTGATCCAAATTTTGTGTTGCTTTTTTTATATATGACAGGTGATGTTTTATTAAATTTATCTCCGGTTTTATTTCAATAAAAATGTCTTTAAGATGTAGATATTGAAATTTGTATGTAATTTTGATGAAGGGTTAAGCCAAACTTTTTTTTATGTGGTAAGTTCATATTTAAGAATGATGTATTTGGTCGTTTTATCGCGGGGTGTTGATATGACAGGTGATTATGTTATCGATATTTTGATTTTGCGATTTCCAAGACTGGTTAGGTTATTCTAATTTTTCTGACCATCCCATCTGTATGTACATACGTACCTCATACTGTGTTTTTTAATATACGAGTTATTCAGGAAGAGCTAAAAAAATTCCAAGAAGGCTGTTTTATTTACTGAGTATATATTTTGGAATTATGAGTGATATTTTACTTAATGTATTTACGATTGAGTGATTTTTGTTTAGGATTTTATGTTTAATATAAAAGAGCAAGTCTATCAACATTTTTATGAGATGTAAAGGATTAATGGTCAGTGGCATGAAACAAAAACATAACACGAATATAAAAATTCTTGTATATACCTCCAAGATCAAGTGATTCGTTTGGAATGCTTTTGATACACTCTACCCAATTACCTCATTATCATATATACATATAAAATAATAATATGTATTATGGGCTCCATCATTTAACTCTGATTATGCATAAGACAGTTAAACATACAATGTTAAGAACATGTAATTATTGCAATCGTATATATGTCTTTATGGATAAAAACATAAATTTATGATTTTTATAAGCACTAAAACTTCTGCTGAATGTTAATCTGTTTTGTTTGATTTTTATGGGCCATCAAACTAAAAACGTTAACGTAACTTATTGACATTGCTAAATATGTCTGAAGACGATAAATAATAAAATTATTTGCTTTTCTTGATTTATTTTAATAATCTTTTTAGTCACAATGTATATTCGCAAATATTATTAAGTTTATATTATTTATGCTTAAATGCAATTTGGACGCATTATCGTTTTTAATAATTGAGTGGATTTTATGGTCGTGCACCATTTCTTGCCCAGTGGCTCATAAATTATTAGGTATATCAAAATAGCGTTGAAGTGTTATTATATATAGAGGTCAGTTCCACGAATCCGATTGTTCTTCATTTTATAATTTAGATATATTTTTGTTAGTCACATTGTTGTTGCGTATTAAAGTTGTGATTCGTGGTCCTAAGTAGAATCAATAAATATTTCATTACACTGTGTGTTAAAACGAAATATACAAAAAAAAAAATTTAATTTGGATTAAGACGCGTATAAAACGGGTAAAATTAATTTAACTCTGGTTAACGAGGCATTGAATTGGAATATTTGTATATTGTTGTTGTTTGGTTTGGTACCTTAAAATTACAATTTTCTACCTGACACTTACAGTTTATAACATATATACGGACGGAGAAGTTCTGTGGTTGTTTAATGGTGGCCCCATACAACAATTTTTATATTTATTCATTTTTGACTTTGATCCATCTTAGAATTGTTCATGTTTAATTGATAATTCTATAGAATTACTTGAAATGTTAACATTTTATATACCAAAAGATAAACATGGTGCTGTCTTAATGATGATCTTAATACCATATAACGAGTATAAGATATTGTTGCGTCCGAGTCGAACAAATCTGCCCACGAAATTGATTTAGTGATACAATTTATCTCACTATATATACCCAGTTTACAACGAAACTAATAAAATATTTACAAAATATAATGCTGGTAATTAATTTGTCACAAACTTATAGTTTCTAGCTGTATATACGAGTATGTTTATTGAATGGGAAGAGTTCTCTGATTTTTATTGCCCGACATAAAAGATTCATGTAACATAAATTGTTTTTTTATGACATCGCGCGCATATTTGCAGACTCTGCAACAATGTCGCATACCTATATACAGTGGTAGTCAGAGTTAACGATTCAGTCGTGCTTAATTTGTGGTACACTCAACAATACACTGTACTGAAGTTTAATGTTAAAATTTTGTAATAAAAGAGATTAAAATTTGCCTACAGGGAATGCGATACATATATACGATAATATTAAAAGTCATAATTTATCCAAGCGATTTTTGTGTCTTCATAAAATGCCAAACCAATTCAAATCAAAACCCAAACATAACTTTTATACGTAGGTACTATACACAAACCAATAACTGAACAAAAATGATGATTTTTTGCTTTGTGATATTTTAATTAAAATCCATAAAATACAAAGAATTTAATGGATTTAGGTTTGCTCTCATCTGTATAATGTTGTGTGTGTGCCTTGATGAAATATATTTATGTATAAACGGCTGTATTAACAACATTAATTACATTTTACCATTTAAAGACCTTTTCCAAGACTGAGCACAAGAAAATATTTTTTTCTCGTTCTGCTGAAGGTAATTCGTGCAATTTATTAATTACTACCTAGCTATAACGATTGTCTTAGTTAATTGTTTGTTATTTACGAATGATGACGAAAGATGCCAATTTTCAAACGCAAATAAGCGAGGAACCGTTTTTAGCTTATATACTTGCTATACCTACTTCTTAATCCAATTGGAATTTTATAGCTTTTCTATGTAGTTGTATGGCGTACACTGTTACGATTTTTAATTTCCGAAATTCTCGCTGAAAAGTAAATTAAATTACAACAGTTCTACATAATTTTGAAATATTGAAATGAAATAATATGAGATAGGAACAAGAGACAGATGTATATGCATTGAATTGGCAGTAATTAAAAAATAAGCACATCAAAATATTAAGCTTCACGAAATTGGTCAAATGTGGTACTAAACAGTCGGGATGCAAACCGATCAGTTAGAACTCAAAAAAATTATGAACTTCCTACTAAATTCTAATAAGAATTTGATATAGTCTCAACTACGAGTATAATATTTGGATTCCATATATGAATTAACAAAAACTCTATCAGAGATGTTTCCAGCGATTTAAAAAGTACCGAATCAAATTAGAAATTTTCTACTTTTACAAGCCTGATCTGAATTACGATCTCCATAAATGGAAGCAACGACTATCGAACACGCATTTATGATAAAGGTGGTCTTGGCGTGAAGATTCCATAAGTGTTCGTGTTACTTCCTCGCGGTGGCCACCGGGCAACTAGCTCTCTACGCTATTTGTGGTGTGATATAACCCGCCAGGCTAGCGGCCCATTATAAAAAAGCTTCGTCTTTAATGGTGTTTCCAAATACCCGGCAATCTTTGGATCAAACAGCCTTATCTGTGTGCGGATCTATGCACAGATGAACGTTTCTTTCTCCGCTACACTCGTGAGCAAAACATGGATGAAACTAATAATACAAAAGAGAAGAGTTCGGCACTCTTAGAAACCAAGAATTTTGGGCTTTCGACCTGGTTGCCAAGGTATAGGTAACCAGCGTGGGACTTTGGTCATTAGGCCTGGTCCGCAAGACGTACGAATAAAACGGAAACAAAATGGGGCTTTGGCAATCAGGTGTGGCTCTTATCTCTAGGGTCTTGAGCACAATTCCGTTGGCGAAGAGAACACGGACATAGATATAAAAACGCACGTGAGGCTCTCTATCCAAAAGACGGAGGTTGGAGGAGGAATCAGAGAAGAATGCAAAGCAGACTAGACTATAGGAAACTGTAACTAAGTCTTTCAATGAGATGCTAAACGAGAGCTTTGTGGTAAATGTCATTAGCGGGAGAAGGCCTTATCCTAAAAAATCCTGGACCCAAAGAAAAATGCTGTAGAGAGCCTAGGTGTGGTCTGGCCTGGTACTAAACTAGAAGTACTCGCTAGATGGGATATCCCCTGTAGGCCTCGAGTGAGGGCCTGGACCCAGCGGAACCCAGCGACTCGAAGTAAATTCTGGAACTGCAACAAACTATGGACAAATTAGACCAATCGTAATCCTGAACCGCCGACCCTCGACTGGAGAGTAGCTAAGATGGAAGAACCAAAGGATGATTATATGTCCGCTTTTTATTATATTAAATACAGAATGGCGCTGGCGAGAACTAAGCCCGTTGCACATTTGAGCTATGTTTTTTTTAGCAAAGTGAGCTATGTTTTGAGATAACAGCTTCTCGGGTTATTTTACAAAGCTGAAATAAGTGAGATCGAATTATTTAATTGCTATATTGGAACCTATGTGGTATAGAAACATAGATCACTTCGCTCATTTTGTCAGTCAAAAAACAAAGCTCAACTGTGCCACGAGCCTATAATCTTTTATTGGAGCTGCCGGGAATTATCGTTTCAACGCAGTCATATTCAAGATTTGTAAGAATGATGAGGGCGACATCCTGAGGGCGCCGATGCTTGTTCAGGTCCCAGCTGACAACCTGAACATCACGGTAATGGGTATGAGGGGGTAGATTCACTCTATACAGATACAGAGATGGTCACTTCAATGGGATTACTTTTTGGATCCCTGGAGATATCACATAGTCAGAGCAGAACTCTGATACACCTGTTTTGGAGGTTGAAATAAAGGGAGATAGCCATTGTCCTAGTCCCAGAAACTTAGATCAATGGTAACCGGGTGCTTGGACTTAGGTCTCATAAATATAAACTACTATATACGCGACGAAGGTAGGTAAAATTCGTTCCTTCTTGCTAAAAATAATCTGAAAATATTTCTGTTATCAAATTAGAGTAATTCAGATGTGGTTATAACAAGCTTCGAGATGGATCGTTAAAATCGATGTCTAATAAAGCTTACAATCCACGTGATGGGAAAGATATCCCACGTGTCTATTTAAGAAGCGCATCAAAGGTGGCTCAAAAACAAAAAAAAAAATTGGATTCATCCTAGGAAGTGATGCAAATTAACATCACACAATTTGGGGAAGCATTGATACGAATGTAACGAGGTGAGTTATTTATTGATTTTATTCTTAGAACTATCCTATGTACATGTGATATTGGATGTAAACCAACGTTTATAATTATATAATACAAATAGCCAAAAAGTACTAGACGTTAAATTGGCCCAAGATATCATTATGGATAATTTAGTAATTGGAAGGTATCGGATTACTTTTTTGATCACTGTATCCAATTTTGATTTAAGACAAAACCTATAAAAAACCTAGTTTATAGAAACAGGAGGAACACCGACTGGGATATTTTTAAAACTATTCTAAGTAATTCCCTGATTCAACACAAGAGCTGAATGTCCTATTGGCCCAGCTACCTAACACCTCTATGTCATATAAAGAGCATGTCCTCCGAGTAGACCACTGGGTAAAATTCCATCAAATGGTACCCCATGGACTTTATGGAAGGCACGTCAACCTTATCCATTTGTGTAATAAATTATTTTTGTTCAAGGTTCACGACCTTTTGTTCAAGGTAAAACTGACCTTTATATTGCAATTTGAAACCTACATTTTCGACTTACCCTCGACAAGCCTTCTATAGCACCATTTAAACCAAAATTTGGTGGCGGTCTGGTGTAATAAATTATAAAAGGTGGTAAAATCGACCTTTAAATTACATTTTTGAAGCCTTTACGGTCAGAAGACAATTCGGTTTAAACTGACACAAACGTAGTATTAGTCATCTGGATAATGTAGATTTTCCCTTCACAACTGCACAAGGCTAAATTTTTCATGACACAGTTATTTTTTTTTTGCTCGATTCCCTTCTTCTGTTTCTTTTGATTATTATGTTCGGATCCGAGCCCAACTCTACGGTAATAAATCAAGTAATTTATTACTGAACCGCATGAAGCCATATTTTTAGTTAGGCTAAACGCAAATTTTCAGTAAGAAAATTGGTGGTAAGATGACTCAGGAAAACATGCTCATCATCGATTATCATTGATTTTCAAAATTAGACCAATCTAACAGTTTTTCGTTATACACATTGAGTCGGAAAACTAAAACAGTTCTGATTTACATAAAATCTGGTAAGATCTCCAGGCACAAAAAAATCAAAAATTTCAGTTAAAAAATTCTTCGTACCAAAGGATTCGTTTGTCATCAGCACAAAATCGGTGAATTTATGAAGTAAGGTAATAAAATTGTTGGTTTCCCAAGACCATTCAACCATAAATGACTTATATATCGCCTTATTTTATTGGAATGAGCTAAATGTAATGAATTGGTGAATCTGTGAATGAATTCGTGAAATAAATTTCTGATTTTTATCAGATGATCAAATTTTTCTTATTCCAAAATCTTAAAAACGACATGCCGAATGATCAGCGCCATAATGGTAATTTTTAATACTAATATGATTAAAATAAATTTGTGACATTCTTCAAGACTTTTTATTGACATATCACACTTATATGTTCTGTAATATAAATCAATAATTAGCTACCAGCGCTAAAACGATGAATTTATCAACTAAAGCACTAATAACAAAATTCTAAATGATTATCTGGGAATGAGAAACATTGTAACTGCTACCAGCGCTATAACGGTAGCTTTCAATACTATGATGCTTCAAAAATAATTACCGCATTCTTCAACCCCTTTCAATGATGTATATTTATTTATTTATATTGAAATAAGTCTACAAATTTGACTTGAAAAATATTAAATTAAGAGTACAAAATAAAATAAATCCGCGTTGGATTGCGTGAAAAATAGCTGAGAGGCATAAAATTGCCTTAACCTACTTTTAAAATTACCTTTAGTTATAAGATGTATATTTGCTGCGGACCAATAGTCCAGTAAATCGTTTACAATGGTAAAAATCTGATTGAGAACAGATTTTTCGATCAATTTGTCTTAGGTTTTAGAAAAATAAATGAATTTGCCGAAAATTTACTTAAAATTGACTTTTACTCGACTATTGGTACCCAGCCATTATATGATAATCGAACAATTAGGTTCCAGCGCATATACGGTTAATTTGTAAACTTAAACACTGATTATAAACTTGTTGTTTTTCCAGAAATTTGGAAATGATATGTGGCTTATCATTATTTTGGAATAATAAAAGTTGAAACTGGTTCAAGCGCCACAACGGTAGTTTTGAGTATTAAGGCTGTGCATCAAACTTAAGGTAAATCGATTGCTACGGTAAAACCTGGTTTTAATACAGATTTTTTGCCAAAGAGATTTTAAAAAATATTTGGATTTACCGAAAAGTTTACCTTAAATGGATTTTACCTTAAGTTTGGCACACAGCCTAAGATGTTCAGAAATATTTACGGACATTTTCAAAATCTTTTCAACGGTATACGACAATTATATATTGCATGATAAACGAAAAGTTAGCTACCAGCGCCAAAATGGTGTATTTATGAACTAAAGTTTATCGAAATTGTTGTCTGATCCGAGCCTTTACAAACGATATACTACCCTAAATGGGAAGCTGGAATATTGTCGTATACCACAATATGGTGTGGTATTTTGGGTGATTTCCTATGGTGGGTACCCGACCCTCTAGAGGTAGATAACTCAAAATTTTTTAAAAATAAAATAAGCTTAGCAAGAAAAAAAACCGAATCGAAAAGCCGTTCTTGAGCTATCATCGGTACAGACGTTCATCCATCCATCAAGAGATCAAGATGGCGGAACAAACTTTTTTTTAGAATTTAATTTGAATTATAGATGGAAGATTTGCAACAATCGCAACAATCAGTTTCGAACTTAATGAGATTATTGATTTGAACAAATCAGTCATCTCATCAGGCCGCGACGACTGACGTTGATATTTTACATATTGTCTATATATAGAACAATACCTTGTATATAGCACTACCGAATTACTTTTAAATTTTTTTTTACTTCTAAACTTTTTTTGTTTATATTTTAGATTTGTGTTGTTATCGCTTTTAAAATTTGATATTTAAAAATTAAAACACATTTTTTTCTTCCTTATAATAACAATTTAGAATTTTATTTAGAAATTGATTTCGAAAAATAAAATATATTTCGTTAAGTTATAGGGGTGGTCTTGAATTAGCCAATTTAATGTAATTTATAATAAACTCTGATCAAAGAACCACCCCGATATCATAGCTACTTCCTATGCGAGCGAAAGGTGATATTTGTTTATACAAGAAAAAACCTCATTCCATTTTATTATGATTTCACCATTTGTTACATTAATTGTAAACTAATTGAACATTTAACATAATATCCAGTCGAATTATAGTCATCAAGAAAGTTTATATTACATTAAAACTAGTTTTTGCGAAGTCGTTCACATTCCGCTCTAGTTCCAAAATATTCCGTCAGATGTCAGCCACTTTACGTTAAAAGGCGAATAGACTTTTGAATGTTAATTTTTATTTTCATAAAGTATGCCGTGCTAAAATTTTATGGAAAAAAAGACTCAATGAGCTTATTTTTAATGCACTAGATGTCACATTACCAAGTCAACACATTACTGATTTCATAACTATGGTTTAGTTATAATGTCACCCCTAACTATGGTTTGCAATTCGATTTATATATAGTTTCGGAATGAAATATTTTTTATCATCCCGAGGCATTTTCGTGCTCCCAACGCTGAATACATCAAAAATGGAGATTCCAGACACTAATAGTCTACCATTAAAATCTAGTTTCCTTGGAGTTTTTTATTTGTCGTTGAAATACTTAGTTGGCGGGAACAAATTTTTTTCTCTTCTGTCAATATAAAAATAATTTTTGACAATTTAAAAGTCAATTAAATGTCAATCTTGACATTTTTGTCAATGCCTACATCATTACTATTTAAAACCAAACGGGTAGACAAAAGAAATTGTAGTGTGTGAACAGTGAACAGTGTATGGCGTCCTTATTTTCTTTTGGCTTTGGCCGTGCTTGGAATGAAACACTTATAATCCCCAATTTATGAATAATTTAAACACAACAATAAAATTAATTTAATACACTTGTTTATTGAATTTATTTTAATTGAACACATACGTTTGAATTATTTGAGTAAATCCGGAACTTTGTTCGTTTGCTGGTATTTTGGTAAGTCCTGCGTTTTCGTTTATTTCGATGTTGCTTGCTGAATGCTTTTATAATTCTGATGTTGCTTGTGGAATGAGCTTATTAATTCTGCTGTTGCTTGCTTAATGTATTTTATAATTTTTTATGTTGCTTGCTGAAGATAACTTTTAATTCTGTTGTATAGAAAAAAACAAGAATTATTTATTTTAAAACAATGATCCAAACGAATTACTTTGATCAGCGTGTCGCTGGCAATTCGTTTGTGGAATGCATTGCAAGGTATTTTCCTAAACACAGAAAATACTCTGCAATGCTATGCGCGGTATTCCTGAGTTTGCAGGAACTGACCGTTGCAAGTGGAAGTCTATCATCAGATCATTCATCAGTTATTATGATACATAGCCAAACAATGATTATGACTTATGAGCAATCCGAAATTAACGAGCTTCAAAACCAATAGGGATCTCTTCGAAACACAGTTAACAGAAAGAATTAGTCTGCAGAACCCAATACAGGGACCAGCCCAAATAGAAGACGAAGTAGATAATCTTATCCATAATATCCAAAGTGCTGCGTGGGAAAGCACTCCTAATAATAGTAAGGAAATGAAACGCTAGCAATCCAGAACAGAGATGCAAACCAAAAAAATTTCGACATGGTTCGGGTACAATAATAATTTTTTTTCGAAACTGGTTTGGTTTTGGTTTTGGTTCCAGTTTCAAAATTTCTTATTTTTGATTTTGCTTTGTTTTTGGTTCGGTTTTATTTCAGAAAAAAGTGTAAGAAAAAGATATTTTTTTCATTTATGTAAAAAAAAGAAGAATTTTTTTATTTTAAGGCAGTTCAATGTCCCTTTAATGAAAGAACAAAATATAAAACACATTGTGAATGAAGAGTTCCGCCTGATAGCACAATTCATTTGCTTGTCTTGCTTTCTCAATTGTGCCTTTAAACGAGCTATCCTCAAAATATCACAAACTGCTAATTGCAGTGTTATCGAAACCCGGAAAATAAGAGGGAATTTAACCATTTGTGAAACAAATTAAAATACCTAATAAAAGACATTAAAAAACAGTCAGTTAATAAATACCACAGCTCAGCACTCTAACCGAGCAAACACTCAATTATTCATTATGGAAAGCAACTAAGAATCTTAAAAGACCCAAACTTCAGGTTCCTCTAATTAAAAATAAAGAAAATTGGGCCCGAAATGCTAAACAAAAAGCAGATTTGTTTGCAAATCACCTTGAAGAAACATTCCAGCCCTACCCTAAACAAATGGGAGAAAAATATATCAACCCGATAAATAAACACCCGTAACACCCGTATAAAACTATATTCCTTGATGTAGCGCAAGCTCTCGACAAAGTATGGCACCAGGGGTTAGAATTCAGACTTCATTGAGATCTATCGGAGCAATTTTTTCAAATAATAAAATCATACATATTAGAGAGGCACTTCCGAGTAATGTATGAGAATGAATAATCCCAACTAAAAAGAATAACAGCAGGAGTACCCTAAGGAAGTGTTCTTGGGCCAATCCTTTATCTCCTATATACTAGAGATATACCAACTAGTAAGTTTACTAGACTCCACTAGTAAATTACAGAAGGCTACTAACCAGATACGTAATTGGACAAAGAAATGGCGAATCAAATTTAATGAAGCAAAATCAATTCAAGTGAACTTTACAGATCTAAAAGTTAATCATATACCAATAATGATAAACTCGATAGTAGTACTGCATGCAAACACTGCTAAATATGTCTGCATGACTTTAAATGCTAAACTTAGATGGAAGGAACACATAAAAAAGAAGAGAGAAGGACTAAACATAAAATTTAGTCAAATGCATTTGCTCTTAGGGAGACAATCTGAACTAGTGATTCAAAACAAACTGCTGCTATACAAACAAATCCTGAAACCTGTATGGACATATGGTAGCCAAAAATAAAATAATTCGATGTATTGTTAATGCACCGTAGTACATTCGAAACGACAACCTCCATCGAGATCTAAAGATCGAGCTTGTCACTAATGAAATTAAGCATCATGCAACAAAACACATACAACGTCTGCACCAGCATGAAAATCTGGACATACAAAAATCTGAAGAGGAGTTACACGAAACAGGCGATAATCACTTGATTACGCCGACTAATCAAAATACTTTATTATGCAATGTAAATTACTAAATGGGTACTCAGTCGTAATATAAATAATAAAAAAAACGTATTTGATAACAACGATGACGCTAACAGTGTAACGAACAAGTTCATTATAGAATAAATATATTTTGTTGTTGAGAAATGTCCTAACAAAACCATGCTTCTCTTCTTGCATTATGTTGTCTTATCATCAAAATCCAATCGATGCGTAATGCGTATACGATAATTGAAGCACACTGACACACCTCCAACCGTATTGCAGTTAATCTCTCTTGCATAATACTTAGTAACTATAGTATGACGTCGCTATTGTTTCACGACTACGACATGCAAAAGGCTGCGCTTGTGTTAAATTTAATATATTGTATATGTATTTTATTTAAATCTCGGATGGCTTCATGGAGATTTTACCAATTATCGATTTTGGGTTTATAACAATCAGTCTCGCCAAAGCTTTCGAGTAGCAATTACTATTTACATTATTAAAGACCAGCTTAACCACCGGATTTAGGTTGTTCAACGATAAATACTTGCGGCCGTTTTGATTTGGAATATCCAAATTATATTTATACAACAGTGCTGTTAAAAGAACGTGTGTAGTGGATAAAGATTCACGATTGCGCGTGAAGAAGTCGCGGCCATAGTGAAATAGGGAATTTGTCGGATTCCAAGGATTCACTAAAACAACGGTTACCGGTGTAGTGAACACCCTAGTAATTATACACACGCGGATAAGGATTATATATTAATTCTGGGGTACAATTGGTGCTGTTCACAACAAGAAAATTAGTGCTTGGTGGAGTCCTATTTATAATTAGTCCTAGTGTACCGTAATCTAAAAGCCTTATGCTAATTTCCTAATATTATAATTTAATCTAGTTTAAATAATTTCTTAGTGCTCAATTAATTAAAGTAAATTGTTCCTTAATTAATTAATTTTAAAATTTAGGTATATCAATTTATATTAGTGAAAAGTGATAACGTTACAGCTACCGGGAATTTAGTGTTATTTTTGGTAAATCCAAAGTGTAAAAAGTTTTTTTTTCCCCTATATCGCAATATATATATATAATATTTTGGTGATACATTAAGTTAACGGAACAGTATACATATAACTTAATGGGCAAGCGCTTAATCCAGGCTGTTGTATGGTAAGTGATTTACAGTTTTCTTAATAGTTATATTGTTGGTATTAAAAACCGCATTTGCACATTTTTAACGTTTATCCACGATCGTTCTTTGGTTTCAAGAAAAATTTAGTTTTCTACGTGCGTTAAAGTTATATCTTTTTTCACATATACCTTTTTACTCGACGATAATGGTAATTAAAAATTGATAATGTCTAGTTTACTAAAATTTTTTTCTTTCTGTATTATAATAAAAAATGTTATAATATAATGAATTAATTTCTTTTAATTTGGGAGGGAAAATGGGTTAAATGGTCATTAAGTGATAATCGTGTTTGTGTGTTTATGTGATTTTTTTTTCTTTCAAGCACCTACTCATATCCATTGTTTTCCGAAGGCCCACACCTAACACCGACTCCAGCTAGCAGGCCAATGGCTGCTGTTCGAGTGAAAGGTCATATCACTAGATTTCATGGTCGGAGTTTCGCTTTTAAGGGTATACCCTCGTGAAGTGATTTTATCAGCATTACAATCCGACGTCTTGATCAATTTAAGGAGCAATAACCCGCGACCGACCCTGCTTTCATTATACAACAGGATTTTGATTTTCAAACCTTAAATGCAAATTTGAAATAATTATTTTCTATATCAACGACGACAGGTGTGTAGATCACTAAACTTTTCACACCGCTATTCTACAACAAATTGTACCAATCATTATGGTGACAGATTTATTTAATACACACATTACAAACAGCTTAACTTAATCCACTAAATCTACATATATGCTTAGAACATAATACAAGAAGTAATATATGCTTATCTATAATCTGAATATCACAAACTCATTGCATAACAAAAACCAGACGGAAGACCGTCATCGCGTCTCTTTAATATACATACACATACACAACCTATAATGATCGACAAAAGATCTAAATATTATAATCATATAATAGTAATTTATATTTACATTAAATAATATTAAAATATATAATATAATATAAATAAAGCTCCCGCGAACATCCATAAATGGTATGCAAGGCGACGGGCCCGCGCACATACACACACAAAACGCGCCGGTATCAAATTTCATTTTAAATATATTAAGTGTCCATATATATGAGAAATGAATAGTGGAATTATATATTTAAGATGATCGGGAGACTGTATTTTCTTCAAATCTCTTAATCGCGGTTCAAAACACAATATATCGTAGCAATAATAATAACAATAATGGTAGTAATCATAGTAATAAACCACTAAATTAGTTTTCTTCTTCTTGCGTTGTGATATGTCGTCGTCGTCGTCGTTGTCGCTTAAGAAAAGATTTCATTTCTCTCGCCTCTATAAAAATGATAATCAATTTATAGTTTTTAAATGCCGATCACCACCAAAAACTGAAGACATAATAAAAAAAAAAAACATGTTTCTTGTCGCGTTTAACTTAAGAAATAATATTCATTCTTGTTTTCTTAATGATGATGAAGGAATGATTTTTTTTTTATTTTATTTGGTTTTTATCATTCATTAGATAGCGACTAATATACAACACAATATAAAGTTCTATGCACTATAAATCTCATGCCAGCATTTTTAAGAGGTTCGACCATTTCATTTTTACCGTCAACACATTCTGATCATAATATATTGAAAAACCATTGGATATTTGGGGTCCCTACAAACTTTAATGATCCGGTTATTTACAGTGTGCGATGTCATTTCTTTTATATTGCTGCTATATTCGCTTTGATTAGAAAACCAATAACTCTAAACCTGAGCTCTTGATTTATGAACACTTCCAATTGTTTAATTCGATTTGGGTTTTTATTTATGGGACAAGTTCCGTAATTTATCGAACTGTAAGATTCATCATTGTTTAGATACTGTCAAAATTTACCCAATCTACAAACTATAATACAGAACAGTGGTAGACATTCTAATTTCTAGTAGATTATTCTAAAGAGCACTACTGTGTGTTATGAAACGTCCACCTATAATAAGAGGTGTATAGAACAAAAATTAATTATCATCTTATAGACACGAAATAAAAGTTTGGGAGAAATACAATAGCAGCTTCTAAGCTAAATACTTAAGATTATTTATTTGTTCAAATCGAACAATAATTAATCATTTCGCCATCCACGCTGAGTCAGAGAGGAGCGAGAAGTGTTTTTCCATTTTTTTGGTGTTAATTTATAGATTTCAAATTTTGCTTTGGACACGATTTATTGAAATTTGGATTTGAAAAACATTACATTTCTAAATTATTTTTAATTGCTTTGTTGTTTGATCGGTTATTGAAATTATATGAAGATTAACATCTTGCGAATAATTGAATTCTGTGTTGTTATAATGTAACACTGAATAGTAAAAGTTGTATAAAATTTTTGCAATATTGTGTGAACTTTAGGTGGTACTGAACAGCTATAAAACGTGCTTATTAAACTTATAGTGTGAAATGTGCAGTTTAATACGTCAATTAAAGGGTAAATAGTCGTGATTGACTCCTGAACCACACATTTTTTTGGAATTGGAAGCACATTAAAATGAAAATTTACATTACACTAAATACATCTTCTCATTACTCCATAATATAGGAAAAAATCTTCATAAACACACAAGTGTGTTATGTCTTAATTTTAGCCAGATTTTGCCGATTAATTAGAAAGTTTTGCCTATCTCCAAAAATCGCTAAAAATATGATTGAAATTTGCGCTAGAACCCCAAAACGGAATTTAAAGAATTTAGTTATGCCGTAATTTTGCCCGCATGCCCATTAAAAAGATCTCTCCAAAAGTCACGCTCTAAAGGCGACAAAATAATTGAGTGAAATTTGCGCTCACACTCCCAAAAAAAATTAGTGTAGTAAGCTATTGTGTTAAATATACAAATGTCTCAATTCTCAATTTAAATACATTATAATTACGATTTACAATTGTTCACCTGATTGTGAGTTTTGCCTATCCCAAGCCTATGTACGGGATATAAAAATTTCTAATTAAAATTTTAAGTTTGTAATACAATATTATATTGTTACGAATTTGCCCTGTCAAACTCGATTCGTATCACTGGGTTGAGAATATAGTTATAAAATTGGCGGATTACAATAATAATTCTCATAATTTACACCGCTTCCGGAATATTTCTGAAAATAACGTAGAAATTTTTTCCAAATTTACTTATAACACTTAAAAACACAGCAACAAATAATTATTATTGATTATTAATTCACTTTTCATAATTTAGAATAAATCACACAATTAAATTCCTTAAAACACCATTAATAATGTTCAGCACGTTTTATTTTCACTTTTAAACTTTTGCGTATAGAATCTCCTGAATAACTGACTCTTGTGTTCAACGCATACGAATTTATATAACACGTGAGATTGCCCGCGAACAACCACAACTGTTTTATTCTAGATAATTCTATTATAATCGGAAAAACTTCTTCTAATGCTATTACTTAAACCTAGATGTCACTAATTTGTATAAATGCCATTAAACTCTTAAAAATTTACGCTGAATTAACCAGCCAAAGTAACCAATCTACGCTAAATTACGCCCAATAGGCGAAATTGTGGCATTACCTTGCAGTTCCGAACAGAATCCGAACGCCACCTCTGTATAGCGCTGTGAAGGTCATTTTTATATTTATTTATTTATTTACGTTACAAAAATGTTAAGAACTGTACCTTCATTTGGAGCATTCGAGCTCATTTATAATGATGAGCACAGTTCAATTGCCTACAAACAAATGCATTGTCCTTTGATAAATGTTTAAAGATGTAGTTAAATCGGAGATCACAAAACAACTGCGTTGCTTACAAGCCCTCGTAACCATCGCTCATCATAGTGTTACACCCAAAAACACAAAAGATCCTATGGGTTCCTTCATTAATTGTGGTCTCATACATGACGTTGGCTGAACCACACCGCTGGTTGGAACAAATCTTGTACTGAACTGCGAAAAACCGTTTTATGAAAGCAGTTAGAATTAAATTTGTTTCTTAAAATTAAATAAAATTTTTTTTTTTCAAATACGAAAAAACAAGATATCTTGATGACATAAAAATCAAAGGCAACCCCTTTATAAAATAATAAAACAAAACAAAAATTAAATTTTAAGTTTTAAATTTTATTTAAATAATATTATCTTTTTAAACGACGATGGGACCATCTTTGTTCCGGTTGCAATACTATCGTTTTCGGTTATATTATGCGACTTGCGTATTAAGCGAAAATTTTATTAAATGATTTTGTATTGTTATTGAGTTTTCTAAATTTTGTTATTTTAGTAGTATGTAGGTGTTTTTGATGGATAGTAGTATATTTGGTAGTAGGTATATTTGTACAGATTGTGTTTAAGTTAAAAACAATTTGTATGCACAAGATGTTGTTGTACATTCTTGTTAAGATGATTATTTATACGGGGATTATCCGTTTGCAATTAATTGTATTGTGCAATGCAAGCCGCTTCAACAATCTCACCTCAGTAAAGGATCCCTCGAGCTACAGCAACAGAATACTAGAGACGATATTCAAATCGGGAACGCTTTCTCGATTACAGAGTATTTCAAAACGTACATCAAATGAACAGTGATGGAATAGCCCGTTAACTTGGTATAGAGGAAGATAGAATAATTGGAATAGCGACAGAGAGGACCCATCTGTAAGTGTTCGTTGTTTATCAAGTCAATATTTGACAAAAGAAAAATCAATTTTTACCATGTGCAACATGTATAAGACCTTTTACCTGCTGGCTATGAAAACAGGATGCAATTTTGTTACGAAATGCTGCGTCGATCTCAGTGATGACAGTTTATTGGCACTGCCATGCCGGTTGGTGCTTCGGCGATTGTTGCCGTTCTTCGGAAGTTTTATTGTATTCACGAATGTTATATCATGCCTTCATTCGATTGCTTACTAACCGAATTTTTTCTTGTACAAATTTGTGTATCTCATCAAGTTCTTCTTTCATTTTATCGACGTAATTTTGGCTATACAACGCTGATTACGCAACAGTTCCAAGCTTAATATTCGCCGGTAATCGCAGATTACTCCCGAAAATTGTTCTGGTCGGTGTAATCTCGGTAGGATCGTGTATTGCTGGAATCGGGAACAATTTTGTACGTGGATCCCAGTCGTACTGATTTTTATTCACACCCTTTGCTAAATATTTATCCAGTGTACTATTAAATCTTTCTACCATTTCATCTAACTGAAGGTGCAAATGTGTTGTTATTGTCTTATTTATGTCAAACAACTGACAAATTTCCTACAATATGACGGATTTAAAACTTTTCTGATTTTGTATAGGATACATACCACTGGCCATTTGTTGAAATAGTCCATACATACAAAAAAAAAACATGCGGTTTGTCTGAATTTTCATCCGCAGACGGATTATCATTTTATTCAATCGGGTATTCTTCAAAAAAATGTACACCGCAGTAACGGTGTACATTTTTATTATTTTGAAGGAGAATCGCACAAAGCCAAAGCATGCCGTACCGCAAAGAATAAAAATATTTTATATGCAATGACAATTGTGGATCGACACTGAGTTTGCCGAGATTAATTTTCGGTAAATCTTTCCTATACTACCCAATTTCCTTTTGGGTTTCAATTTTCATAAACTTGAATTGGTCTTTAATTTTTGTATTCGAAACGTATACGATATATACAGAAGGTTCAGAAAGTTCGATCATTTTTCAGACCAGCAGCTTCCCCAAGAAGTGCCAAAATGAGTGCATTGAGCTCTTCCCATGTACCCCCAAATAATTGTGCTGCACTGCCGCTTGAAACTGCGTGTTGAACTTCTCAAATGGTATCTCTAGTTCCAATGTTAAAGTCTTTAAAATTCTTTTCGAGCTTATGGCAACTGGTTCTGTTCAAACTGTTTTGTTAAGTTGGCCACCTCTAATCTTAAAATCTTGGCCTCGTTGAATTTGATTAAGTTTCCGGTTTAACTGGGTAACCCGTCCTCCTTGTTCTGCTTGTAGTTCTGCCAAATGGGTGTTTTACATAGCTCAGCTATTTGACTACTTTGCTGCTCAATTTTCGCACTTTGTTCGTTAAGCAGGAGTGCCTTCATCATATCTCCCATACTCAAGGATGGTTTCTGTTGATCAGGAGTGCGGCCCTACTGATATGGTATGTGCTTGTTCCATTTCTCCGTTCTCTCATTTATTACTTCTTCTTCGCAAAGCTTGATTTTCTGTTCATTGCTTGGAGTAACTGGCGTCATCCCAGATGCTCCTGGCATCGATGATGATTGACGGAATCTACGTCCTCCTGTTTCTGCACCCTCGTCCATGGTGCTCTGTTTTATTGCCTTCGTTGAAACTCCGGAGCTCATCCTGTAATTGCTGGGATGAAGAGGTGTATAGTTTTATGACCTTTACTGGAATTTGAAAAAATTCACTTTTGACACCAAATGTTACGAATTTCAGGCGTTATAAATAAAACGCTCATGTACGTGTAGAATTTTTTGTTTACATTTATATCACAAAAAAGCCTCTAAATGAGATATAAAAAAATGATATAGCACCATTGCGTTTTCGCAATCAGAAAAAACTCAACGCAAACTTGATTAAATATATTTTATTCCGTGGAAATATTTAGCTTGCGTATTGAGAACTATAAGTGCGTGTTTCAATTGGTTTAAATACCGCATAAAAAGTTTAAAAGTTAAAAATTGTGGTGAATAAAAATGTCAAACTTTTTATCTGCTTCAAGAGCTGATAAAATTTTTATGTGGAAAACATTTGGCTGACAAAAATATTTGTTTGTAAACAGAAATTTGTCATGTACAAATTTTGAGAAAAATCGTAATGATTTAGATGTAAACTGGCCATAATTAACTAATATACATTTAAATAGTATTTATTTTACATATTTTCACATTTAAATTTGCTATATACGTTCATAATAACACATAAAATAAGCAACAATATTAATGTCAAAATTTAAACCAATTGAAACAGATAAAAAGTTAAAAGGTTAAAAAAAAATTACCACGATTTTTTTTTTAACTTTTTAACTTTTTATGCGGCATTTAAACCAATTGAAACACGCTCTAAATGTCCGGGGTAGTGACATCTAGCGCATTAAAAATAAGCAGATTGGGTCTTTTTTTATATGAAATTTTAGCACGGCATACTTTATGAAAATAAAAATTAACATACAAAAATAGTCCCAATCAGGTTAATTTTTTTGCCGTCAGATCTACAAACAGTTCTCTATATATATATTTAAATGGCCAATTTTGATTGAATAACTTTTTAACTAATCGGAAAAAATATATTTAATCAAGATTACGTTGGCCTTTTCTGATTGCGAAAACAGATTTCATATGAAACATTTAACTGGCACTCAACTAACTGGCCTTTAGTCATTTTTCTGTGCCACCGGCCATTAGTCGTGTTAACCTTAACCACTCGACCACCGAGTATTATATTTGTTTAGGGCAAAATTAACAACACGTTACTCTAATCAAATTTACAAACTGTTCTAATTGATAGCTTGGAGTTTTATTACACAAACGGCAATAACATTCACTCATGTATATCACTCATCAGTCAAACCAAATTAATAGCTATTTTTTAACAAATTCAAATTTGTTGGCAAAACTATATGTTACTCAATTTTATTGCAAAATTTTCCCCTTGTATGACAATAAAACGTAATGCCAATGATGTCTGTGTTAGTTCATTACTAAATTTATTTTTTTCATAGAAATATTGTAATTATTCATGGGGTCGGCGTTTGAACGTCGTAGCGGAGAGACGTGTATTTTGTTTCTCTCTCCTCTAAATAAATAAAAATAAATAATTTAAATGTGTTTTAACTAACTAATTAATTAACTATTGTAATATGTATATATGTGTTCATAGATAAATAAATAAATAATAATATTAATAATATTTTGTGTAATTTAACAAGTAAAGTGAAAATTTGTACGTATTGTACAATTATTTTTCGTTTATATGTATGTATTTATTTTGATACTGTTGCTTTTCTATTTTGTTTTATCATATGCCTCAACCAGTCAGATTTAAGTTCATAAGTTGTGCTCCATTTTGGACCACTTAGGAGAGCGGACGACCACCAAAATTTTAGAGGTCAGTTGTTTATTTGTGACGAGAAGCCTATAAAATTCTGGTGATTGTAGCACTAACCGAAGTGGTGCAATCAGCGTGTAACTTAAGCTCTTAAGTCTGACTGGTTGAGGCAATACTCGCTAACAATTTTTGTTGTTGGTTTTGCTTAACGATTATTTTCCGTTTTTTCGGCTTTTGGAAAGTTGGAATCCTATATTCCTATCTTTTGTATACGAAGTTATTCGTATATTGTATTTTATATGGAGATCATTGGAGATTAGTATTGGAGGTGTACAATGTGATGTAATTTCGATAACCACCAAAAATGTGGTTTTGCGTTGTATACCCAGCAGAATAAATTACGTCAAAAATACGTAGAAACAACGTGGATTCCTCAACGTTTACATATAATGTAAATTTAATTTATTTTATCAAAACGATGTCCTAGGATGCACTTATATAAGTAAACGTTAACTTAGTAATGTAAAATAACGAGTATTCTTAAGCATAAAATAAACGATACACATCCACGTTAAGAACTGATTTAAATTCCACGATAATTTATCGTTGAATAGATAACAATTATTTTACGATGATTGAGATACGAAATTGGGGCAAATCAAACATATAATTCATTATTCATATTTTAAAACATACAGGTATTATAATTTTATATTTATTGAACATTAATCACATTTTATTTCAGGCATTGGATGCAATTTTTTATAGCATCGTTAATATTATAACGTTTTACTTAAATACTACAAATTCATAAATATTTCAGTCTTTTTTGTAGATTATATATATATATCTCTAAATTATATAAAATTTTACTTAATTATTTAACATTACTAAACAATAATCACATTTCATTTCAATATTTTATTGCAGTTTATTATAATAGCATTAAACAAACCTACATTAATACTACTTAATTAGACTAACTTAAATTAATGAATACCTATTTCAATTTTATAACAGAAGGTCTACATTTTTAGTCAGAACGTATAAATTATAAAATTTTACTTAATTTTCAATAATACGAGTATTAATAATCATATTTCATTTCAGAATTATTTTGCGGTTTTCTATAACATCGTTAATATTACAATAAACGATTTACTTAAAATTATAATCTCAAATTTAATTAAATTTGAATTTAAATTCATTAACGATATTTAATATTCTCATTTATTGCTCGTAGCTTTTTCCTTTTTTTGTCGTTTAAAGCGCCGCATCCGCGCAGTATACATCTGCGCTCTAATTGAATTTATGTATTCACTATAATCTTTGATTGTATCTCCTTGCCAAGCTTCTGTAAAAATAAATAATAATAATTAGAAATATGTAATATTAAATTTTATCTTATATATTTATTTACTAAATAATGCCAAATTTAATGATTTTAAATCTGTAAAGGATTTTCTGTTATGCGAACCATCCCAATTGTAAGAAGCTAGTAAGTCGTCAGTAAAAATTCTCGCGATACCAAAGGAGTTGGGGCAGGCGTTGTTCGTGGGCTTAAAAATTCTAACAAGTTTTATCTGTAAAAAATTAAGCCTTATAAGTTTAATATAAAAATGGTTATTTGGTTAAAAATATAATACAAAGCGTTGTTCAAAAGATTTATCTTCCTCAATTTTTAAATTAATTGATTCTAAATCTTCTGCGATTGGTAATAACTTTATTGGATTTTGAATGTCATCATCACTTTGACTTTTCAATTCTTTAATGTCTTCCTTAATTTCTTGAAGCAGTGTGAATATATTTTCTAATCTAATTTCCAATTTTGCCATACGATTTAAGAGTTGATCATTTTCAGGATTAAGACTTATAACTTGATGGTTCATCGAGTCTAATTCGGATTCGCGAATATACAAGATATTTAAAATTTGTGTAGCTTGTGAGTCTGGTTGCTTAACTGTTTCCATTTCGTGAATATCCCTATGAACTTCTGCAAAATTGGGTCTTAACTGTTGTTGATTTATTTTTTTTAAACTTTGAGTGTTAAAGTCGTGTTTGCTGTAATCTGTTTTGAAATTAAGTTCCGAGTGCTCATCATCCGAGTTTAGATTGAAATCGGAATTCATTTTTTTTTGTTTTGAAGTATTATTATGTTCGGCAATGAATCTTTTTTTGGGGTATTTCTTTGAAAAAATCGATTGAGAGGTATTTTCTTTATCTGTAAATAGAAAAAAACAAAATAATATTTTATACTATATGTTTGCCTTCACTATTATTTATTTCTAAATTTTCTTACCTACGATTATTGTAGACATTATGGACGGTTAATCTAAAGTGTGCAAAATTGGCAAAAAAACAAATTTATTACTAAACGGCAATACCATTAATTTACAAAGAATCGAGTTAATAGAATATTTCTCCACTTCCGTCGATATTTCTGCAGTGAATATATTCAGATATTCTTTTGATGGAAAAGGTTTTGTATAAAAATCTGCACAATTTATTAAACGTTTTCCAACAATATATTCTGTATCTGATTTATTTTCAATTTTATCAATACTAAACGGTATATTATTTTTAAGAATACAGAACGAATTCTTAAATCCTGAAATGCCAAATTGCATTATTAATTTCTGTTTACGTTGTTTTGAAATGGCCCATAGTTCTTTTTGCCTGTTAACAATTTGAATCAATATGTTAGTGGGTTTTTTAATTCTGTTTTTTAAAATTTGTAAGAAGTTCTCAAATTTGTAGCCATTGAAATTGTGTAAGGGACCGAATTGTTTAACACAATCGGCCAAATGCAGCAAATTGTGAGCATTATAATTTATATATTGTTTCCCATAAAAATTGGAAAAATATTTTACAAAAAATTTTAGCAATTCTCCCGCGTATGTAGCGTTTTCCTGGGAAGTCTTGTAGTCGCTTAGTAATCTAATTGCACAATGTAATAAAAGAAAGTGATTGCACATATCTTCATTTAGAACAGATTTCAATATAACTGGCCCGTAGTATACGACAAATAAATGAAACTCTGTTGCTTTAAATCGAGGCAACTCATCAAATCCACGAGGTTTTCTGCTGAATTCGTTTGGAATGAATTCAGTGGCAATCAATTTGTTGAATTGTGACATTTGATTAATTAATTTCTTGTTTCTTGAACATATTATCGTTAAAATCTTTTTTACGACTTCAAGGTCCACTAGGTGCATTGAATCTATCGGGAATTGACTTACCATTTTAAAACCACACTTTTCTAGCACATTTTTTTCAAATTTGTTCTTTTCATTATGATGGTCAGGCTTGAGCCTAAATAAAAAGCTATTATCGGTTCTTAAGTTACCAGCAGTTTTACTGAAAACTGTTCGGCGATTGTAAGTAAACCCAATCTGCTCGCACTTATGGCATCCATTCTTTGCATTGTGGTATTTTGTACCAGTAACAAATGATTTCGCGGGTGCATCGCAACAAAATAGCCTAACATTAAAAATTTCTTACACTCTTCAGCAAATTTCTCAAAAAAAAGTTCGTGAGACTCTGGATGTCCATTCCCTACGTATGCTGCTATCACAAATGGGTATATGTGCGGACATTTAACAAAACACCCTACTATTGGCCAAATACATTTTTTTGAACTCTTGTACAGTTGCAATCCATCCAAATTAACATCTATAGATATTTCAGATTTATTTAACACCGTTTCATCGTTGCACTTAATTATATTTTGTTGTATTCCAATATAGGCAAAATATCCGGCACCAAGTTTTGTTTTGGTCACTGCTTCATTATCCTTCTTATTATTTAACAATAATAACGCATTTCTTGAGCGGGGCAATTTTAATCCGTATTTATTTAATGCATTTAAAATGCTGCAAGTCGCAATTCTGGTTAAGTTATTTGAAATAACAATATCCTTTAATTCTTCTTTCAAAACTTCCAATTTATTTTCAACTGCGTTATTATTTATATTTGGGCTATTGTCAATTTTTTTTTCGCAATTAAATTATTTGTAGATTTAGTATTGATGTAATTGAAATTATTATTTAAAATCGGGTAATTATTGGGTATTTGGCCGTACTCTGTTATATTGCATGTTAAAGAAGAATTTAATTTTATAAGACTTTCGCTTTTCATTTTTTTTACGCGTGTAGCGACAAGGCGTCTAAAATGCCGCTTGGAAATACTATGCAATTTTCTTTTATCTTTATTCATATCGAAACATTATTTATTACTTACTCCAGTATTTATTTATTATTAATAAAATATATTTAATGTTTTTATATGATTTTAAAAAATTTATTATTATTGCACTAACGACTAACGTTTACACTCTACTCCGTCTGTCATATGGTACTAATATGGCTACCCATATATACGCAGTAAAAAAATGTAGATGCCGCTAACTTTTCCATGAAGAAGTAACGTCAAATAAACTTGAAAAATAAACGTTGAAACTACTTGTTTTTAAAATGGAACAAAAAATATAAAAGAAAAATTGTTTCTCTTTCTAGCTTATGTAAATAGTAGTACGTTTAAATTAAGTCGAAATATTACTCCAATGTAAACGTTAACCAAAATTCTGCTGGGTATGGCTTGTTATATGCTTCTAGCTATGCTAAGTGTTAGTAATGAGTATGGGTGGTGTACGGGGGAACAATGTACGAGATCAGGGGCGGTATGTTGTACCATCAGTTCGAATCGAAAAAAGTCGAATCCGAAAAAAGTCGAATCGAAAAAGTGATAGTAGTATCATTTTTGCTTTTCGAAAATGATACAACATACCGCCATTCGACTTTTTTCGAATTTCGATTCGAAGTGATGGTACAACATACCGCCCCAGGGCAGTTTTTTCCATTCTTTTTCACTTCATTTTATATTACATAATTAATATAAATTTATTATTTATTTGCTTTTTGTGCTTGTGTGTGGATGTTTTTGTTGTTGTATCAAGGGAGTAAGGAAAACAAAAAAGATCGAACGAATTATAGAGTTTTGTTGTCGTTTTCATACTAAATTCGCTATTCATATACATATTTTTTGGTGTTTTCTTCTATTTTGCCATTGTGTAAAAAAATGTACAGACGAAACCAAAAGAAATAAGCTACGAACCCAATTTATTGTAATAATAATCAAATAACAGAAATCCTAGAGATGATCACGGGCACTTCTGGATAGTTCAAAGATTCGGCTTTCGATAGTTGTGGACAGGGTTCGTTATGATGATATTTATCGTGCCATACAGGACTTAGAAGTTTTATGAAATAATTTGAATAGATTTCCAAATTTTATTTCATCCTAGAGATGTTCACGCGGTCTCACCTACATGGTCAGATAGATCAGTCAAAAACTTAAATGGAATTATTTTTAAAACCATACTTTGCGACATTTTGCATGGTGATGATATAGCGAATGTTAAATCAGCAAAAATCACAAGGCCAACATTTTTTATGACTACTATACTTTATTTTACTGCGTAAAATAAATTAAAATGATCTGAACAAATTTCGTTTCAAATTTAACTTAGAATGTTTTGGTTTTTAATCGTTTTTCGTAAATAAGTACAATACATACCTTTTTTAAATTGTTAAACATATTACTTTTTTGTTATTTATTTTTCAAAATATTTTCAAATTTTGCCGATTACGGCCAAAAATCTCTGGGATCTCTACAATGTATGGTAAAATCTTAATTAATAAAATTCATCCCGATCAATCAATCTATCTGGGCTGTATAAAGGTTAAATTTATGTTCAGTATACTTTTTGGCAAAAATCGTCATTTCTGTATACATTTCGGAAAGCTATTCTGAACCGGAATTGTTGCAAAAGTAATTTAGAATCTTTTGGCTCATGGTCGTTTTTCTATTAAATGATATACTTTTCAAAATATTTGGAAATACTCCTATGGAAGCTGCTACTTCCGGTTAACCAATTTCGGCCAAAATTCACTAGGATAACCTATTTATGGCAAAGTTTAAGCATGACGTTTCAATGCCGGTTAATTTGATCCGAAAAATCTTCCCGAAAAGATTTTTTTATGTATGGTTCGTTTCAACGATAAATTCAAATCTCAGCCCGAAAAAATAAGAAAAATAATGAAAATGTGAGTTTCATTTAAAAAATATTTATCAAGAAAGAAAAATCTAATTATGTTTTATCCATAAAATTGTATTTTACAGAAAGAAAAATTAAATCACAAACCATACATTTTTATATTCAAATATATCTGTAATAAATAAAAAACAGTTCATAAACTATGAAATTAATAAATTATACTGCCTCTTGCGTACTATGCGGAATATCACGGAGATAACTGGTAGAAATAATGTTTTGAATCAATCTACCACTTGCGTACTACGAATTTCTGTGTAAACTTGAGCCCGTGAACATCTCTAATAAATCGAGTTCGTAGCTTATTTGGGAATATTAACGGGGTAAAATTCCTATTGGAGAAAATACCAAAATTTCCAATTTAGAAAAATATTGAAAATTACGAAGTTTTAAATTTTGAAAAATAAGGTGAAAATCATCATTCGGGTCCCGTTTTCACACTATTGATAGAACTTTTTCATTCGAATTTATGAAGGAGATCCCGTGAACATTTCTGGTATATGGAATAAAACCGTAAACGTAAAAATGTCTCTGGACAAGTTAAAAATCATCATAATTAGATCCCATCCCATTCACCACACTCATAGGATTTTGACTGATCTATCTGATTATGTTTATGTGACCCTGTGAACATGTCTAGGAAGGGCGGAATAAAATTTGAAAATTTATTAATATTCATGGAATTTCTAAGTAGTCTGTATGTATGGCACAGTAAATATCATCACAAACTATCGGTTCATTCCAGTGTTACATCTTTGACTATGCTATAGGAGCGTTAATAGAAAAATTAGAAAATAGATTGAAACCAAAAACCATAGTGTTTTAAATATACGCAGGACTTGTTAAAAATCATCATAATTAAATCTTGTTCACCACACACGTGGGGTTTTGATTTATTCGATCATATAGGTGAGACCCCGTGAACATCTTTAGGATCGGAGATATAAAAATAGAAACATAGCTAAAATAGCCTTCTTTAGAATTAAAAAAAGTTTAGTAAATCGTTTTACGATTTTCTCGTGTTCATTTTAAATCGTTAGGACATTTTTTGATCTTTACATCGACACTATTAGGAACTTAGGGACTTCTCTAATATAAATGTTAAAGATTATCTAAAAATGTTTCAATTTCACCGGAATATTTTTAAATTTAACAGTGTAAATTTTTGGTATGTATTACACAATCATAAATTTATAAATTTTCTTTAGAAATTTTAATTTGATTGATGAATTTACACTCCGCAGTCGTGTAGTTTGTCGTTTTATGTGACTCATTTACTATAAAACCAGTGCTCGGCCAAAATATGTAGTATGTAAACTACCGTATTTACTTCTAACCCAATCGGAGTTTTTATGTTTTTGCTAAGCACCTAAAAATACAACTTAAATTTTAATTGTTTCTATCGCCTCAAGTCACTTATTGGTGTACAAATTTTATAACTTTTCATACGAACGACTCAAGTAACGAAATAAGGTAATAGTTTTTAAGAAGGCGAATGAGAGCATCTTGTGTGCTGCGGTAAGTATTTCAAAAAATTGCAGCATCTTTGAAGAGTACCAATATTTCTGCCTACCCAAAAGGTGGGCTACTGAGTTGGCTTATATATTACTCTTCTTTACTAATGCTGACGGCGGTGATCTTCGATTAATTCCCCAGTACGTGCGACTGTAAAACAAAACCATCTAGTCGGTTTACTCTGCATAAACTTTATTACTTTATTACTTTATACTTGACTGTACATATACGGGTAGTAAAACCCATTTGATTAACAAATAAATTTCGAATTGTATAAAATATACATCAAAATACAAAGCACCATTGAATTGGAGGAAATTTTACGGATTTTAACGCATTAAGGATCATGTATTTTAAAACGCATATTATCGGAAAGGTATTTCGTTCCACCTGATAAAATTAATTTAAAAATAATAAAATTAAAAAAAAAAAAGAAAATCAATTTGGACTCGTAACCATGAATTTTCACAATGGGATTGTGTTTTTTAATTTAAACTTTTTATTTTATTAGTGTGCCAACAATGGAGTAGTCGTTGTCGTCGTCGAATTAATCAATTTTCTATAATCTTCCAAAACCTGTAATGGAAAAATGATTTCATTATTTTTGGGTAATTTTATAGAAAATTCACGCTTATTTAACAATTTTGTTGGTGTTAATTGTTTTTACGTTTTTTTTTGTTTTATAATTTAAAATGATTATTGTCCATCAAAAAATACTGTGAATGTTGGACATTATGAAATTTTTATTTTTCGGATATTGTTTAAGGTAGCAGACCATTAAATTACATGTCGGAATAATAAATTTACTCGCGTTGACATTTCATTTGATATACTCAATCAATCATTCTAATCATGTGTAAATGAAATTTGTTTACGTCATAATTCTTAGAGTAATTATCTTAAAATGACCTATATAAGATACGTACACTATAAGCATTATCTTGTTTTGGGAAAGTAATTTATATCCAAATTCCAATAATATTCTAAATATCATTTCGATCGATATGATGAACAAGAAAGAAAGAACGCGATCATCATTAAAAATAACCGTTAAAATACGCAAAGTCATCTCTTTATTAAATATCAACGAGCATGCTTAAATTACAACTACTACACATTGTGTGTGTCTGTTAATCGGGTTGTGTTATGTGCTCGACGATCATAAAGTGAAAATTCATGCCTGTCTCGTTTACACTTCTTTTATTTTCATTTTGATTAATTTTCAATCATAAAGATTAAATCTCTCCATTTTTATTTTTATTTCTCAAAGATCAATATTATTAGTATTAAATATCTTTGATGACTACGGTGGTTTTGGTAGGTGGGGAAGATCAATAACACACACTTTTGATTATATATTTAAATATTTCAGAATAAAAAACTTTAGCCATATAAACTTTTAAAAAAATAACTTTTACAATAAAAAGCGTAGGTACCTACTTTAGGCATATTTCATAATTAATATTATAGGAATTAATCACTTACAGAAATTCGGTTATTGCAATCGGCAGTGTTAAGTGTAGTAAATTTAATTTTAATGAAATGGAATTCACCACTTCTATTAAATGTAATTAAACAATGATCGTTAAGTAATCCTAAAGTAGGTGAGTGAAATGGATAAATATGTGTTGAATTACAATCTGAAATTGGGTGCTTCTACCTATTTTCAATCGATCCTACGCTGTTTATCGGGCCAATAGCAAAAGTTGGTGATCACTGGTGCCTTAAATGCTAGAAGTAAAATGTTAAAAGACTAACTGATGAAAATGGAAGAAATGTAGCGGTTTTCGTGTCTAGGAGTGACCTCTTCATAAGAACAAGCTAAGGCGGGCATACCAGATGAAAAGAAAACAAGAAGCAATATAATTAAAATTGCCACTCTTTAGAGGAGCAAGAAGCAATTACTTTTGCCATGATTGCAGGGATCTTTTTAAATAGCACGCGTTCAACAAAATAATAGGTGCAAATAGTGTTAGAAACTGCGATACGATGCATGCTGAATTTACGAAGATAATGGATCAGCTGGCCTCCAATATAAACCAAATCAGAATGATTTACTATTATTTGCTTGTGTTGTAATTCCTTTCGTTCCAACTTCATTGCCTACATATTCTCCTATATTATTATCTGCCGATTCAGCTGTGTCAATAGCGAGAATATTAACCATCGCCATCAAATTCAGTCAGATGTTAGACTGTGTGCTGATACGATGATAACTCCGCTTTTGTGTGCAGTTGTAAGTTTCCCCGAAACTTTGGAAATTCCAATTTCGTCCAATAGTTCGTCTATGGGAGTATCTACTGATCGAATTTCCCTTTCCGCGTCCAGTGAGGGTAATCTAGGGTCCATGGTTCGTAAATATTTTTATGCTTTGGTGTATCTCGCAAAACAATTGTAAACAAATGCCTTTCTGCTGCTTGGTTAAATGCAAATGATTTTGTATCATTCAAATGTTTTGGAAATAAAACGAAATAATGGCTGAACACCTATTGTGTTTTCTGTTGAAGACATTTTGATAGGGATCCGTAAATTAAGTGAATTTAAAGGATTCTACTTTAACCTTATTCTGAATTTATTTGTACTGGTATTGATACTTTAGTATTTGATTGTGTAGATGAACCTATGGTGATGAATGCGGTCCAAACTAATAAAGCATTTTGTTACGACTCGTTTCCAAATTTTTAGTTTCTGTGTGATTGTTTGAAAAATACATTTTACTAATGGCATTGCCATCTGTGTTATGCCATTGGTATTACCTTGGGGCATTAATGTTCTGTATTAATTGGGCATAAATATTCTGTATTACGTAAATATCAAATGATTTTTAAGAGCGAGATCAATCTCTACATTGTGCGTGTGTGCGAGCAACTGAGATATAGAGGAGTATTTTTGTTATGTTTTCTTGTTTTGGTGCGTGCAGCTGATGTGGGTGAGAGGGAGTGTGCAAGTGCCGCGCACGAAAACACAATAAAAATATTCTTCGGTAATTGATGGCGAAGAAAAAAATTTTGAGTTTAGTTAGTCACAAAAGAAAAGAAGAATTTTAATATTGGGTATTATTTTTTAAAGTGAAGATAATAATTGTTAAAGGAGATTAATTGTGATTTTACAACTAATTTAACTACATGGGCTGAAAAGTCAAAATTTCATCATATTCTATTCATAATAGTTTGTGAGTTATTGTGCTAAGAGTGACGCTACTTTTGTTAGTTTCAAAACAATGGATCAAAAACAATATCGTGTTTTAATTTTACACCGCTTCTTGCTGGGAAAAAATACTGTTCAAGGGAAGCAACGGCTTGAAAAGTGTTATAGGGACTCCGCTCCATCGGAAACAACAATATAAAACGTTGGTTTGCTGACTTCAAACGTGGTCGTAGAGACATCGATGATGCAGAGCGCAGTGGACGTCCAAATGAGGTGGTAACACCAGAAAACATAAAAAAATCCACAAAATCGTTTTGAATGATCGAAAAGTGAAGTTGCGTGAGTTAGCTGACACAGTAAAGATATCAAAAGAACGTATTGGCTTTATATTGCATGAGCATTTGACCATGAGAAAGCTCTGTTCAAAGTGTTGAAACAAGTGTTGAACAAGTGTTTGGTCATGTTTAAACGTAACAAACCGGAATTTTTGCGTCGATATGTGACAATGGATGAAACATGGATCCATCACTTCACTCCGGAATCAAAACGATCGTCATCTGAGTGGCCAAAAGCACAACAATCGGCTGGAAAGGTTATGGCCTCGGTATTTTGGGATGTGCTTGGTGTAATATATAACCATTAACAGTGAATATTATATAGCGTTATTGGAGCGTTTGAAGACCGAAATTGCAAAGAAACGACCGAATATGGCAAAGAAAAAAATTTTGTTTCATCAAGACAACGCACCGAGTCACAAGTCAATCAAAACAATAGCAAAACTACATGAATTGAATTGCAGACCTCAAAGAAATGCTCTCCGGCAAGAAATTTTGCTCGAATGAAGAGGTTATCGCTGAAACTGAGGCCTATTTTGAGGCAAAAGATAAATCGTTCTACAAAAGTGGTATTGAAATGTTAGAGCGGCGCTGGAATGATTGTCTTGCTCTTGATGAATAAAGTTGATGAATAAAGTCAATTTTGAACAAAACAAAACGTGGTTTCTTTGTTAGGCCCGGGACTTTTCAGCCCATGACCTCTGAGGACCTCACTAACATGGAGGGCCAGCAGCCGCGGTAATTCCAGCTCCAATAGCGTATATTAAAGTTGTTGCGGTTAAAACGTTCATAGTGTACATAAAAAAATAAAGTAATGTCGAAGTTTTTTTTTGGTTGTGATTGTGTTGTGACTTAAAATGGCGAATAAAATTACAAAATATAAAGTTCTGTTGTTTTTTTGTTTGCCACATGGTCGACAATTAAAAGTCGAGTTTTGTGATTGGAAAAGTTCAGTTTCTGGGAAAATTCGCGATCTTTAGCTTACGTGCCGCACTATAACGGGCATTATTTACGGGTGTCGCTTAATATCTGCGGGCACCGAATTTAACAACAGGTGTCACAAATTTGAACAGTTGTCGAGGGTTATTTTCGTGTAACACATTTTTGAAGGCTACTGTAATTTTTTAACGGTACGCCAAATTAACCAACGGATGCTTGCTAAAATTGTTCGCGAGTGCGTGCCGAAATTTGTCAGCGTGGTACCGCATTACTTAACGCGTACAGCGTTACCAACGATACCACATTTATACAGTTGGTGGCTTGGTGAAAGACATTGCCGGGTGGCAATTTTTTTTTCACAGGGAATCAAGCAAACGGGCGGCCAATTGAGGCTCGCTTTCACTTTATGTTATTTATGTTATTTACTGTTCAGCGCCCAATTTTTTGGGCGATCTATCGAGGTCAGGTTTATCTATTTTGGTTTCGGCGAGACAAAGCTCCATATTTACGGTTTAAGGCGAAGGACGCCCAACGTTACAGGTGGCCGGCCGGCCATTTGTACATTTTTGTTTGATATCGGTGAAAGGCACCGCAACTTACAGGCGGCCAACCGGCTATTTGTAGATTTTTAGTTGGTTATCAGTGGGTGGCACCGCAACCCATTCGGCAAACAAGGAAGCCACCGCAACCACCCTACAGGGTGACCTTGTTGAAGGTTAAAGGTATCATTTTATTTTGTATTTTTAGTTTCAATTTAAATTCTTTTTTATTTTTATGATTCAACTCTTGTTTTTTTTTTTTATTTATTTTAAATTCCTTTTTTGGCTGGGATCGTACATTGGCCTTACTTTTACTCACTTTCGGCGAATATTTTCCTTTTTTGATTTTTTCTGGAAAAAAAAAGAATTACTAAATTTTCCAGTTCGGTGGGATGGGATTGAGATTCTCATTCCATGTCGGTACCATATTTACTGGCTGGGCTTGCCACTCCTCTTCATCCCCTTGGCAGGACATCCACAGGGTGGGAGTGATATGAGTCCAGCGCATGTGTCCTCCATTCGGGTTGAATGATGTAGAGATGATGTCCTCCATTCGGGTTGAATGATGTTAGATGTTTTGTGTAGAATTCGTCTATGGTTCATGCTGTTGAAGTGTGAATTGTGGGCGATTAGCTGTAGGTCTCTCCGGGTGAAGAGAGGGAGGAGATTAGGATTAGGATCGGGGATAAGAAACTGGAAACAATTATATTAAATAAAAATGTCACATCGGATTACGGGTTTTTTTTGAGTTTAATAAATCGTTTGAACATTTTTATTAATTTTTGCGTCAATTTTTTTTTGTTCACATTTTTTTTGTACGTGTGGTGTGTGCAAAAATCTTACATAATTTTTACCTGAATCAATTTTTTCAACTTGTTATCCTCTTGTTTTTTTGTTAATTTTTATCTACTGTCATGAGGTACAACAATTATGAGTAAGTAAATTTGCTCTAGAATTGGTTTCGCTGGAGATGACATGTGGCGCACGTCAATTGTAAAAGGAAGCCTACCCTACTACCTGCAGCAATTCAAGCTCTCCTGGGGTTCAGGAAGAACCACTCCTCAACCACTGTTGCTATAGCCGGCTGAGATATGATGTTTTGGAGCTTACAAACAGGAGAGTCTGAAACGTTTTTTTTTTAACATTTAGGGTGGAGCAACACCGTTACAGTATTTTGTTGGTAGTTATTTGAAGTTTGCGGTTGTTGTCTACGAAATTGATCCTGGTTAAAATAGTTGTCGTATTGATTAGGTGTTTGTCGAGTCATGTTAAGGTTTCTTTGTTGCTGTTGATTGTACGTCTGGGTTTGTGCCATTTTTTGTATTCTTTCTTGATTCATTCGTGCTCGGCATACGTCCCATGTATGATGTTGGCGTTGGCAGTAGTTGCAGGTGATTGGTAATTTTGTATATTGCGTGTTCTGCGGTTGGGTGTTTGGCTGGGTTTTGGATTGTTGGGCATCTTATTAATCTTGTTAGCATCTTCTCGATGGCCTCTTTCGTTTATGATTTCGTCGACATTCTTATCCGCATTTGAATGATTGTTCTAACGTTGTGTTTAGATGTTTTGTGTAGGATTCGTCTATGTTGTTCAGGTTGTATTTAGTTTTGTAGCCTGTTTTATACTGCTCCAGTGCTTCTAGTACCCGATATCCATAGTTATTGATTCACCATATGTTTGTTGTGTGTAAACCTTCTTTCAAGTTCACTTAGGGAGTACGATTCTGCCTACATATTGATGAGAATTTCTCGGAGGTCTATGTAATTTTTTATGTTCCTATGGGAGATTCTCATATATGCATCATCTGTTAGTCTCAGTTTGATTAGTTTGTTGAATGTGGCTTTCTCTTCTTCTATTTGCAGTGTTTCGTAGATGCTGTCCGTTGTTAAAAGAAATCTCGTCAAATTGTTGGTTCTGCGATGTTTGCGATGCTTTGCTGGATCGTTGTTTGGTTCATTTTTTGTGTTGCGTCTGTTTCTTCTGTTGCTTGATTTGGTTCTGGGTTTTGGTTCTTTGTATTGGATGTCGGATTTCACTATATCACTTTGTACTTTGTCTTTCGCGGCTGTATATATTGAGTCTGAGAAGGTTCTAGTTCTTATTGGGGATCTTTCTGTTTTACGTGATTTCCCTTCAAAAGGGAAAGGCCTTGGTAATTCATTTGGTAATTTTTTTTGAGAATTTGTTACGTTTTTGAGGATGCAAGAGGAATTTTGTGCGAGTGAAAATTTGGAAGCAGGAGTGTTGCAACCTTGGGCGGTATTTTTCTTTATTTGTGTAGAGGGTTTTTCGACGAAAAGGTAGTTCGAAACGGGTTTGTGATTTGGAGGATTGGTATTTGGAGAATGAGTATTACGGCCTGGTGAATTTTTTGGTTGGAAATTTAAGGATACGTTACAGATTTTGTGTTTACATGTATTTTGAGATTTTTGCATTTAATATTATATTTTTGATGTTTGCTAATTTCGTAAATTTTTTATTTATTTTCCGTATGGGAAATTTATAAATTTCTGTCTTTGTTTCTTTTTTAATTTCCTACGATTTTTTATGCTCATGTGTTCTTTTCGTTGCGTGAGAATGTAAATTTCTTATTTCGTGGGAATATTATTTTGCGGGATTGTTTCACAACAATGGTATATGATATAGGCTAAACTGTGACCACATCAGATCATTAGAAAGTGCTCGAAGGAACATTCTACTATATGATTAACAAAGACTTACTGAACAGTTTCTAAAGATCCTCTTGTGGTTCTAGCCGGCATACTCCCAGGGGGCATTCTAATAAAAAAGAGAGCGCACTTAGGAAGTAGTGATTTAAACGAACTAGGTGACGTAAGTGTTAGTGCCCATAATCAAAATACAAACCAAACAGAAATAGAGGATTGGACTATGGCCAAGAAGGTGGAATGAATCGGTCAATCGTACACATACATTTTACTTCATTCCTGACATCAAAGACATATTCAAAATGCAATCACCATTAACTAGCTGGATCAGTCAAGGCACCTACTTCTCGAATGTAAGAAGGTGGCCTTTGTGTCGCTAAAACGGTAATGGCTGGGTAATACGAATATTAACGAATTTCCACTGCTGACATTACAAAGCGACAAAGTTCTTTGAAAGCTCCGGTAATACTGTGCTGAACTGATTTTAAGTGAACGAAATAATGCGATATAGTTTACGGCTAAATATACGTAAATTGAGGACTAAAAATGAATAAAATTTAAAATTATGATTAAACTTCTTACGGAATATCGGGTAGTCATCTATAAGGTGAAATAAAAATGCGCTGCACGGCTTAACACAGTCTAAGCAAATCCTCCACATATATAATAAGTGTAAGGAAAGAATCTACTTCCAATATTCAGACGATACAATGCTATGAGAACGATGGCGGGTTGAAATGCTCGGATGCTGACGCACACTTTCAGCTATACAGTAGCAATATTTTGCATCGATCTAGTTGGACGGCGGCAGTGGAACGAACTTTATTTACAAATTTCCTCACACTGTTCTCAGTTGGTGCTTCATTTCTACCGAATTTTGAACGCAATTTTGCGGCATTTTGGAAATGATTGATATTCTATTGGATGTTTTGTGATCGACCGAATAGTCGGTAGTCACAGTAACTTGTATTTGTGTGTTTCTATTGGTGTTTATTATTTTGTGAAGTTTTGTTTTGTTCATTGAAGTGTCAAACTATCCCAATACGTACAGCAATGAAACATTACTTTTGAAGAAAAAGTCGTGCCGGAGGTGTGCTTAAAAAAATTTAATATATCCTTCACCAATCGGTGGTTAGGTATATTAAATTCAGAATTGCGCCACTGTGCAAATGATAAGGTTATGCAGCTGAACTAAATACGGCTTACGATGTGAGTAATTAGAAATTTGTACGATTGGTTTATATGTGGGCGGAAGTTGTTACGACTATTTACCGGGCCAAAACAATAAAAATTACAAAATAAATTGCTAAAGTAAAGGTTAAACCATAAACTTTACACACATTAGTGCCGACAATATGTCTAAAAAATTATTGGCATCTCACAATACCAAGATTATCTGCATCATAAACACCAAATTTAAATTATAAATACCAAAAAAAAAAAATTTAACAATAATTACATCACACAAATAAATTCTAAAACTCTATATTTAATCTTGATTAAATTCAAAATTAAATTTCTAACATGTAAAATCTCAACGTTCACCTCTCATAAAATCCATCATCATTTAGAAAAAAAAAAATTATAATTGATGGTTTTATTGAATGACTTTTCGAAATAAATTTCTCGCCATTTCGGGCGTTACAAATTTTCTAACATTTACAAACCGTTTTAATTACTATTCGTATCTATTTTGTTAAGGTCAATATTAGATGTTGCAGATTGATAGAAAAAATAAAAAAAAAAAAAAATTAAACCGATCGGAAAGCCTAAAAACTACTTTACTAAATTATATTGAAACGTGATAGATTGCGCGCGAAACAATCCAACTGAATTTGTTTTTTTTTCAAGTTTATTTTCAAGAAATGTTTTCTTCTTTTAAACCTTAATATTTTTATGGTATCACATTAAAACTAATTTAGAACTATTATTATTTTTATTTATTTTTGTTCATTGTGAGATAAGAAAATAAACAAAAGTAATGTTGCACAGCAGCTTATTATGTGGTACATACGTCTTTGTATATTGGTTATCTTCCTCGGCCTCTTTCTGTATACAGAACATATAAAGATACATTTAGAAATACATTTTGTTCTCCTTTACACTTTTTATGTTTATTTTTGTTTGTCTGTTTTGTGTGTTAAGATTGGTGTTAAATCAAACAAGTTTTAAACACCCAATATATTTATAAGAAAATTATCGTGTTATTAAGACGATTTTAAAAATAATTCGGCAAACAATTTGGTGATATGCAATTAGCAGTTTTAGTGAGCCATAGATACGGTATACTGACCCCAAAACTCCATATACTCAAATATAGAGTGTGGGAATTTTTCGTATACAGCAGATCAAAAACAGGAAACTGATACAATTATTGACCGTTGACAGTGAGAACATAACGATTATTTTGATTAAAAATGTAAATTAATTTATTAAATCAAAAAATAAAATGAAAGAACAAAAATAATCATGTTCATAATATTGATAATCAGCTAAGAATCGACCAAAAAGTATCATCATCTTAGAGTCGAATAAATTTACATAAAATTGTTGATTGAATCGGTCCATTTTATATGTAAATCCACTTCAGGCTCATTTCATGAGAATTAAAATTAAAACAAAAATTTGTAAATATACGAATTTTAGAATATGTATTAGAATTCTGGTAGTCAATTAGATGTGCTGCCGAAACATTCGTACATAATGGTAACATTATATAGATTAGATTATCTATTGTGTTATTTGCAAAAATTATGATAATGCAAATTTATTTTATGGCAAGACGGTAGCGTCCGGGTATAAACAGCATCATCCTCGCACATTATTATAAATTTATCTTTAATTTTCTGTATCTAAATATAGAAAGAGTTATTCTTGTTTTAATTGATTTGATAATTAAAATTCCACAGTCTATAAAAATATGTTATAAAATCAGAATATTCAAAGATATCAAATTTCATGCCCAATCATGTTATTCTCAATTTTTATTATACACAAAACAGCATCAGAGATAGAGTTATTGAAAGGTTCCATGTTTTATGGTCGAGCATAAAAATATCGACAGAAGTCTTAAAAGTTTCTGTAACGCGATGCATACATAGATTCTAGGAATATTTCGGTCCAGAACGTTCGAAATCCTGTATAGACGTTGTGCAATTTCCTGGTTTACATTCAAAATATATTTTCTAATAAAAACTGATAAATTTAACTGATAGCAGCTTCGAACTATAAAAATTACCATAAAACCTATAAAACTCTTTTTTAATTTATTAATTTTCACTTAATTTTTATTTTTTATTGCCCATTTATTGGTGTTATGGTGTAGTTAATATTAATTTCTTTTTATTTATTTTATTTTTTCTTATATTTATCCATTTCGTAAAGATTTCAATCAACAAATTAGTTGGTCCATTCGTTGTGATCATAAATCATTTTCTGATTGATTTTATTGATTTTTCTTTATTTTCGATTTTTGATTTTGGAAAAAAAATTTAACTTTTAATTATGTAGTTTGAATATTTTAATCGACCGCGTGAATTTGGGGGAGTTGATTAATTTTATATGGTGACAGGTAATAACAAATATAAACAAGTGATTTAATCTTGTCTCAAATCTAAATGGCATTTAAGGCAAGTTCGGATAATTAAAAAAAAAAAACTTAAGTTTTTAAACACGCATAATTTGTTTCTGTATTAGGTATGTCCAATTTAACTCGTTCCGAGTTGTTTCCTTCTTAATACGCATAACCAGAGGCCAAAGATTAGTTACAGCTTATTGGTAGGCCTATCGATTCAATAGTGTCATTGTAAGTTACTAATTTTTCCTGTCAAATTCGGTTCGTATCACTAGATGGTGAATACCATTATAGAGTTTTACGGTTACAACTCCAATTCTCACAATTCACACCGCTTCCGGTATATTCCCAATAATACCTGGAAATCTTAAAAATAATTTTCTTATATTTACTTAACATTTCCCACTACTGGAATATTGCCGAATATACCAGAAATATTCCCACACAGATTTTCCTAAAATCCATTGTTACGACTTCACGGTCATAAAAATGCTTCCCACTCTTTACTTCAAATTTTAATTTCATTGTTATCATTTGAATGAGGCCTTTTACGGATGGCAGTGCCATCTGTGTTATGACATTAACTTAAATATTTTTGTGCAGTGTGAGATTATCTTTATACCTTAGTTGACGTTTTGTAAATGTAGAATGATATTTTTTTGTGTTTTTTGTTTTGTGTTTTGGCACGTCACGTGCGCTCTCTTTTTTTGCGCCGGCATCATCGGCTTGTGCGCGAGCAAGCAAGAGAGAGAAAAAGTTATATTTTTCTATATATTTAGCTTGTTGGTACAAGAATTTTTATTTTATAATTTAGTCTTGATTGAAATTTTTTAAGAAAAATATTAAAGTCTTGTTTTGATTTGATTTTAAAAAAAGTCGAGTTATAGAGGGAATGATAATTGAGTTCCGTGGTGAACATAGGTTTATTTTAGTCTGGCGTTAACCATATTAATAAATATTAAAATAAAAGTTATTGCTCTGTTAAAAAAAAATAATAATAAAGTGTGTGAGGAACACCTGGCCTTTCCCTAACAAAATATAAAACTAAGCAGATAAAAGTGTATAGAGAGTGCAGCAGCAATTAGCAGGCCGCACCTATTTTACGGGTGCCTGACTCGCGGCTGTAAAGTGGTATCGAGTGTTACGAATATCAAAGACGGCCGGCACGTTGATCCAACGGAATCAAAGGTGTACGGTAAATTGTATTTGGATAATCGTTGGTGTTTGGTTTTTTGGCACAGTAATCGACGATTATTGAATCAACCAATATTCCCGCGCTTAGTTTCTTGTGGTCAGTATACAACGTTAACGCCAGTTATTCATCGGCAGTTAGACAAGTATCGTATATGTGGGGGACCATTCGAGGACGTTCGAGAGTAAAGTAACATGTCATCGGGTGATCGGTTGAGGTCAATCGGTTTTGGGTAGCGTGATACGGTACGATTTTTGTTTATTGTTTTTTTATTTTGTAACTTTAAGCTAAGTTTTTTTATCCATTGTTTCTTTAAACTTCCTATTGTTTTTCATTTTTTAAAAATATCCAATTTTTTTTTAGGGTTTCCAAATTTTTTTTTGTATGTTTGTAATCGAGCACCCAAGTTACAGTGTTGGTACACGCGACCGAGGTCGCACATTGGTTCCGCTACCAACATTTTGCTTGGCTACAATAATTTGTTGGTTGTATTTTGTTTTGCTTTCCTTTCTTCGGTTTGTTTTCTGGTTTGACCTTTTCCGTAGGATTTGATTTTCTCCCTTCTTTATTTTTTTTTTGTTTTAGGTAAATAAATAAAAATTATTTTGCGATTACTCTTGCATTTGGGATCATTATTCTTCCGCTCCCTTTTTCTCCCCTTTTTGTGTAACAAATGAAAACAAATAAAATGAATTATTGTCGCTAGGCTTGTCACTCCCATTCATCCCCTGGGCAGGACATCCACAGGGTCAGAGTGCCGCGTCCAGCAGATGTGTCAGCGGTCTCCTCGTGGCACTTCGGCGGTTTCATGCTGTTGAAGTGGGAATTGTGGGAGATTCGTTGGAAGTCTCTCCGGGTAAAGAGAGGCTTGGTTGGTCTGTTGGGGAGACGTCTCTACCCTCTAATGTTGCTTCGTTGCCGCTGGGCATAGGCCTCTAGGGGCCGATGGATCAGTCAGCAGACTGGGTACTTGTCACTCGGGGAGATCCGGTCGTCGTCGGATGGGCACACCCGGTTATAATTATTTTACAATGCTCCTCAAGTTTCGTCCGACAAACTTCGGCGGAACATCCGGTTTTTTTTTATTTTTTTTTAATTTGCGTTTTTCTTTTAAAATTGTCTGTAAACACGGTGCAGGCCAGAGTCATGAAAGCCTCCAAATCTCCTCGACTCAATGCCGTGAGTATTAGCTGGCAAAATCACCGTGCATGAGGCAGCTGTATGACTAGTTGAACTCTGCGGATCGGCTGCTGAGCTGTCCGTCACACCATTAGCCACAAATAATGCAATAATAGGTAATTCTTCAATTATTGGTTTATTCACTTACACCATTTATACACTTATTATTTTCCCGCTACTCACTTTCACTTTTATTTTATCGCGTACCGACTCATTGTGCGTTCATTGCACCCGTATTTATAATCCGCGCTGAATTCGAGATCTTTCGCGGACTTTCGGGTTTGTTCCACATTAATTCTGCTATAACCTGCAACACCAAAAAACTGTTATACAACTTTCTGTTATGTTTGATTTTAATCTTGGCAATCTGTTCTGGGGTTGAAGTAGTCCTAACACTTTCATGGGTTGCTTTTCACGTTCAGCCTACACAGCAGCCAAATCAAGGACGTAGGGTTATCAGTTCGATTTACATAGAACCATCTGGTGGCACAGGGGGCCATAGTTGTGTTCATTTTCATCAATGATCGTAATCAGATGATGAAAAATGCATTTTGCATCCTGTCCCTATCGGGATTCAAACCCGGTTCCTCTCGATCCACACGCCAAAGCTTTAACCACCGCATCGTTTGGTTGGTATCGGATCGTTTCGATTCAAAGTGTTTTAACATCCTCTTCGGGCGTATATATACATATATATATATATATATATATATATATATATATATATATATATATATATATATATATATATATATATATATATATATATATATATATATATATATATATATATATATATATATATATATATATATATATATATATATATATATATATATATATATATATATATATATATATATATATATATATATATATATATATATATATATATATATATATATATATATATATATATATATATATATATATATATATATATATATATATATATATATATATATATATATATATATATATATATATATATATATATATATATATATATATATATATATATATATATATATATATATATATATATATATATATATATATATATATATATATATATATATATATATATATTCATTTTCAGCTGTGTCAGCCCTTCTTGTTTTGTTGCAAACGTCGATTTTTGTTGATCGACCACTTTTCGTGTTGCCGACCCATAGGATCGTTCACTTGGAACTTTCAGTATAAAATATACACATCAAGACATTTCAAGAAACCACTATCTATATAGAAGACCCTCTTTTGATTTACTTAGAACAATATTGTTGGATATGATACCAAACGTCTCCACGACTGTCAGGGGGGACACCTATCGGTAGGCACCCTATGGTAGGCAAACGTCTGCCAACGCGTTTTTATTCAAAGACTAACATCGGACAATACTTTTCGCAGCTGCCAAAATCATCCCATCCATGTGGAAAACTTTCTTCCCAATTCAATTTTAGAGCGAGCAACATGGCATGTATCAGTCGTAATTAAAAACATTTTTCGTCTTTTTTTTTGCATTTTATTCGTCTTTGTATTTTCGCTCCAACATTTTTGGGCCCTCGTGCCGGATTTATCGGGTCTACCGGATTTATCAGATTTTTCGTGCCGCAACAACTTGTGGGTAGGAAAATTAGTGAGGAAGAGAAAGGAACTCTCGATCAATATACCAGAAATAAGCAACGAATTCATAGACACAGATCGATCACATGACATCGGTATAGTCTACGGCACTGCACGGATTAGACCGAATTTGAGAATTTGGTCGTCAACCTCGGCCACAACCAAAACAGCTGACCAATTCGCAAAAGCTACACTATCTAAAGGCGAACTTTATTACAGATGCAGCATCGTTTCTCAAATCTGTGAGCATCACCAACGACAATTATGAGTGCGACAAAAGTGCAATCAATAGAAATCTCTTACATTCGAAGAACGGGCAAATCTAGTCCGAGCAAAGGTCACACTAGTTGGAATTGCAAACCAACTTTATACTGGAGTACGGAATCATTATGAGAATCATCACAACCTCCGGTCACTATATGAATCACATCGCATCGCCATTCACCGATGTACTGCTCGCAACAGCAATTGCCATCGTATCGACTCAAACCAAAATTTCATCATTCAAACTCTGTTGGATTCGGCATCCTAGGTCAGCTTCATAACGGAGAGTACAACAAATCGCATCGCATTTGCGAGAAGACCTGAACGATCAGCAACGTTCTGAGTACAACAGGTTCATATTCAGATGGATCCCAAAACGAAAAAGACCAAGGTTGCACCACTGAAAACGGTCAGCCTGCAACGTCCAGAGCTTTATGCAAGTGTATTACTCACCAAACTAAATACATGCACAATTGCACACCATCGTTCAGTCACTCAAAGTACCGCAGGTTTAAATGTACGCATGGACCGAATTCGCAAGTGGTACTTGGTTGGCAACGCAGCCCGCCTAGTCGCATCGACGAACGAAAAATAAAACCAATGATCGAAATGCGCAGAAACCGTGACGTCTCACAACGACTTATACCACCTACTTGCTCGATATTTATCACTCGGCAAACTATTTATTTCGTGTCACGTCCTTCTGAAGGCGTTTCATCCAATATCGGCATCCCGCAGCACAACCACACATGCGAGAGACTTCATCGCCGTGCTCGAACTCAATTGGTCATTCGAGTTTTGGGTCAAACTGTATCAAGAATCATATTTATTATTTATTTTGACGTGGACTATGCAGGCCCCTCACACATTAAGCAACGCAAAGGTCGTGGTTGTGCGTCAACAATAGGTAACATATCTATTTTCGGATGCCTATCTACGAAGACATTACATTTCGAGCTGGGGTCAGAACTTACTACAATCGTAGTCATCGTGTCGTTTAATCGTAAAAATGGGTAAAATTGGTAAAATTCGAAGCCTCTACAGCGATTGCGCAACCAACTACTTCGGCGCTAGTCGTCAACTAGCATTCTGGCATCAACAGAAATTTTCTACGCATTTTATTCGTCTTCGTATTTTCGCTCCAACAAATATTTTTCGTTGAGGTTTTGTGCATAATCGTTCCAAATAATGCCTGTAATTTATATGACCGAACCTTATGATCGATTACTTGGTACTGTCAGCATAAAAACAAAGCAATACCTTTCCAGAAACATTTGCCTATATAAGGGTCCTTTAATTTTTTTAGAACAAATAATGCCTTTTATTTAATTGCCCGACCCCTAAATCGATTGGCACTTGACACTTTCAGAAACAACTGTCTATATAGAGGTCTTCTGATTTTATTTCAACAAAATTTTTCGTTGATACTTCGAGCATCAATCGTTCCAAATAATGCCTGTAATTGACATGGCCAACCCCTAGGATCAATCGGTTGGCACTTTCAGTATAATGTGCACATCAAGACCTTTCCAGAATTGTCTATTTATCGGTCTTTTGATTTTTTTAGTATAAAAATTAAGCATTATTCAATAATCGTTCCAAATAATGCCTGTTATTTATATGGCTGACTCCTAAGATCGATCACTAAGCACGTATGCTGCACATATGACACATAAAAATCTTTTGAAAAACCACTTTGCCAAAATGTGTACTATAATCTTTTTCGACATTTTTCGCCTAAATGTATATTACTTTGTATACGCACATACATATTTTTATTATTTGTTAAGTATTTTACTTCCTAGTCGGGTTTCATTGTTCTGAATTATATGAAAATTAAATTTTAAAGGGTTATTTCATACTCCTTTCAACGGATATTTACTGTCTTAAGCCGAGTGAGCGTTAAATAGCCACGATCCGCCCACGATAATCATTCCCGGCCAAAATAAAATTGCTACTAAGGGAAATGTAACGAACACTTTGCAAACTAACCATTTCACAATGTATATCCATGTATGGTAAGCCCTAAAGATTTTATTTAACTCGCGCTGCTTTAATCGCCTCTTACAAAAATCAGATCAAATTCCGCGCCTTCTTAAAACCAATTATATTTTTATTACACAGGAAAAAATTACTTTTCAGTAGTCACTACTTTGCGAGAATAAGAAAGACGAGAGACACACACAAACACATTCAAGAAAAATAAGAAGTAAATCTCAACAAGAAAAGGTGTTGAAACAAATTTACATCAAGAACGTATTTATCTTCTATAAAAATGAAATCGAATATTCCTAAAAAAAAATCTTGATTTCTTTAAAACAAGAAGAAAAAATGATTAAAACGAGAAAGAAATGAATTGTTCTACAATGAATTGCTGTTTCTGAATCGATCGGGATTTTATTGATTCTTTTTATTCGAACATCGAATATTTTTTTTGTGTTAATATTATTTATTAATCGATTGATTGATCTTTAATTTCTTTGGTACAATAAGAGTTTATAATTTGAAGAAAATCAAGATCCTAATAATAATGGTTTGGTTTAATCAGAGTTTTTTTGGCATATTAGTTGTTTTGTTGATCATATCAAATTTGATTATCATCCATCATATTTGGCAGCGTAAAACATAAGAACGTTAGTAATTATTTGAGATGATGGTGCCACTGTATTATAGATGAATATGAAATTTTTTTGTATCGAGCGTTTGACGACGTTTTGTCTCGAGCTTTATGTACAGTACAAAAAAGACAAAAAGGTCCAATCATATCTTCTAAACTTTACATTTCGATTAATAAATTCATCGCCCCGCGATTTTTCCAACACTTTATTACAAATAAACGATATACGATGCGATCGAACCCGTAAACCCAAACTATATATAAATGATTCAACAAGAATTATGATTATCATTCTCTGCGTTCGCCTCAGAACTTGTAATTATACGACGAGGCACAAAATTTAAATCTTGATCCCATGCTTCGGTAATAATTATGTTATGATCGTTGTGATTATAGGAATCTGCTTGTTAATTGTTCATATATAGAAGTTTATATGATTTAGAAATAATTAATATTTGATATGAAACATGATTAATAGGCGTTATTGATGCGGTGTCTGGGCAGTGCGATGGAATAAAGCATATCACTTGTCAACCTTTTTTTTTTGTGAGGCAGAAAACCGAATGAGATGAAATTGTTTACACGAAGAGGTTATGGGGGAAGTTCCCTAAAGCGGTCTGAATTAATATTCATTACACAAAACCGTAAATTATTTAATTCACTGACATATATAAAACTTAAATACCCTATAATTATTTTTTATACAACAATATTCCGTGCGTTACAAAAATTCACTAATAATACAGTTTAATTAATTACAAATCAACCCGTTTAATTTGAAATAACAACAAAACCATTCTCGTATTACACATCGTACATATAATTTATGACATCCCATTTATAAAACAATCAATCATAAGCTGTTGTAAAAGCGCGCGTACTTCTTCTTATGCGAAAGCACCTGCGCGCCAAAAAAAAAAAATTTCTAAACAAAATACCCCGCGCGATTATTAAATTTTCTAGAAAATACGCAACGCTAAAATTGATTAAAGATAAAATGATAGACATCATCTGCCATAATTTAAAGATCGAATAGCATTTTCTAAAACGGTGAGCCCCTACAGGTAAATAAAACATGCTCGTATATATTATAATATTTTGTTGTGATTAGTGATATATTACCCCGTATATTTAGTGGATGATTATAGCGATTCGAAAGATAAGAGAACCAAAAATAAGAAAAAACAAAATATTTCTATGAATATTCAAATGCCCAAATCATAATCTGAAATCGATAATAAACGGAAGTTAAAATATTGAAAATCACCTAGCTATGAGCAGATGGGTTTGAACATGATTTGACAAAACAAAAAAAAAAAAACGTAAAACCCAATTTTTTAATCGGTGATTGATGATGAGTAAAAGGATATTGGGATTAGGTTTTTGTAAATGATTTGAAAGTTCTCAAACTTCATCGGAACAAATAAATTTCCTTAACGTATATCGATTAATAAAAATTACTAACTCTCGACCTAAAAACAGCCCAACTAAATTTAATTTAGTAATATTTATAGTATACGTTAATGGTAACATATGATGGTGATGGTTTTGTCAAACACGCAGTGATTGAAATAAATTAAAAACAAATTTTTATTATTCATTGACTTTTTGTGTTCTGAGGTCAATCACCCATATGACCTATAAACTTTATTGTATTTAAATAAGTACACTACATCAAAAAAAATATACACCTTATTTTGTTTTAATAAATTCATATACATATTTTCTTTACACAGCATCTTTAGTATTTTATTTTTTTTTCTATTTATTAACTAATATAATATCACATTTTAAAAAATAGAAAAAAATATACAAATTAATCCATTTACTTAACCCGTGCCGAACTCCCATCGTAGCACGTTACCAGAATACAGATTTTGTTCGAAAAATGAGACGTGAGAGTTGGGAGTTTTGCTGCTGTTTCACTAACCTACTAGAGGCACAAAATTAATATTACTATTGAATGATGTAAATAATAATAAAATTTTATATTTACATCTAGTGTGCTGATTAAACTACGGAAAAACTCCCAACTCTCAAGTCGCGGTTTACGAACAAAATCCGTATACAGGTGGCGGATAGGGAATGCTCTTTAACTGGCTTGCCGGAGGGTTAGGTGACCAAATCATCAAAACAATGAGTGTACAACAAAATGGAATGTATACCCCAGGTGGTACGTTAACTGTACAGTGTGCCAATCCACCCTCACACGAGGCACGCTCAATGGATTCTGGGGGAAACCAACCATTGCGAAACCCATTCCTAGAGAAAACGCTGATTTAAAGAAATCGATAGAAAACTTAATGAAAATCAATGAACAGCTATTCAAAGAAGTCCAATAGCTTAAAGAAGAAATTGCTATAATCAAAAATTAAAATCAAGCCAAAGAAAATAGTATTTCTATCTATGGAACAGATGAAGATGAATTAGCGTATGAAACGAGTTTTATACGAAGGCAAATTAAACCTGTACGTCAAAACAAAAAAAAGAAAAACAGAATCTTCACCTGAAGTGGAACAATCAACACAGAGCGTCAGAAAACCACAACTCCAACGACGTGAACAGTCATCCACGGTCCTAGTGAAGGTACATAAGAACGTATCACTGATACTCAAAGAGATCCTAAAGAGATACCACCTCCACCCGTTAACATACTTAATGTTAGTGAATACGAAACCATTAAAAAAATAGTAAAGCTAATTCCAAACGATAAATATAAAGCCACTGCACTGAACATTAACGTTTGGAAAGTGAATGCAATTGACCCAGAAACCTATAGAATGTTCTCAAATGCAATCACCGCTCAAAACATCGAACGGTTCCACTATGAAAACAAAGCTGAGCAGTAAATTAAAGTCATGCCCAAACGAAGAAATAATTGAGGAACTTAGCCAGCAAGGATTCAAAATTCTAAACGCTGTGAACATATTAAAGAGAAAGGTCACTATAAACGCAAACGGTGAACGATAAACAACCAAAGTTGGCTGAGAGCATTGATAGGGTATATGGAATCAAAGTAATCCTCAATATGAAAGTTAAGATTGAGACATTAAAAAAGAACACTAGTAGAATGCTACAACTGTCAGGCGTATAACCACACACGCAAATACTGTCAAACATCTATCGAAAGATACGCAAACATCTATCAAAAGAATGCAACAAAAGTAAGAACGAACCAGTGAAATGCGCATACACTGTGGTAATCATCACCTAGAAAATTACAGATGATGCGAGGTAGCGAAAGAGCTGCAAAGAATGAGAAACAACAAGAGAAATCAAACAAGTAAGAGTTCTCAACCTATAGGATGCAATCCTACTCAAAACAAATCCACCTAAATAGCGGCAAAGTAAGAGAAGGCATATCGAAAATATCAAGAACGCTCCGTGTCAGGAAACCCATGTTCTTCAAGAAATACTTCAAAAGCTAAACGCTATTCAACGAAAAAAGAAAAGCTCATAAGAATATGTGCCAAGTCTTGACTAGATCCCCTGAAGACAAAACAGTCCTAAACCACTTGTGCAGCAAATTTAAACTACTTATAGGGGCACATGCTCAATCAGCAAGCAAGCAAGCAATATGCTAGCGCAAAAACTGGCTACTCAATCAATTTTACCAAGCAAATTTGAATTTGAATTTATTTTTTTTATAATTTTATTGTTGTTTTTTTGCGATTGCACAGTAAACTTTGCGGCTTAGAAAACTATCCAGCAAATGTTTATATTGATTTACTGTGCAATCGCAAAAATAAACAAAAAACGTATAAAAAAATTAATTCAAATTCAAATTTGCTTAGTAAATTTGGTTGAGTAGCCAGGTTTTGCGCTAGCATATTGCTTGCTTGCTAGCTGATCGAGCATGTGCCCCATAAAGGCGATTAAGAATGAGTTAGTTGCAAGTTTCCACCCATTAAAATGGTTGATGGAACTTGGGCTCGCAGCGAAAAGCAAAAAGCTGATCTGTTTGCCGGACACCTAGAAATTACCTCCAAACCACCAACTGGACAAGCGGATAATGAATATCTAACACCTATAAGAAAAGTAGACGAGGCATCTGTGCTACCAATTACCCTCAAACAAGAAGTATAAAACCTCAAAAATAAAAAAGCCTTTGTGTACGACTTGATAACGGGCGAATAATCAAAGCTTTAACAGAAAAAGCACTAAGGAAACTACAGCACACAACCAATGCTATTTTTAGACAATGTTATGTTCCGAGACAGTGGAACGTAGCGAAAATCATAATGATTCCAAAGCCCAATAAATCACTAAACGACAAAACATCGTATATGCCTATTTCTTTGTTAACCACAACATCAAAGATTATCGAGAGAATTTTTCTCAAGAGATTAAAGCCAATTATAGAGAGCAGAAATCTTATACCAGCACATCAATTTGGGTTTCGAGAAATCCACTCAACGATAGAACAGGTACATAGGATTACTGATACAATTGAGGAGGCGCTGGATAAAAAAGAAAGTATGTTCAGCATTATTCTTAGACGTAGCCCAAGCATTTGTTAAGGTTTGGCACCGTGGTCTAGAATTTAAGCTCCAACGAGATTTGCCAAAACAAAATTTTGAATTGCTAAAGTCTTACATCAACGACCGTGACTTCCAGGTGAGACAGGAAGGGGAATACTCTAAACTGAAGAAAATATTGGCAGGGGTTTCACAAGGCAGTGTTCTAGGCCCCGTATTATACCTCCTGTATACAAATGATCTACAAATATAGAAGAAGCTAGAATTGGAACGTTTGCTGATGACACAACTGTTATGACCACCGCTGCTAGTATTGTTGAGTCCACAAGAAAACTACAAAATGCTGCTAATATTGTGAATAACTGGGCAAAAAATTGGAGAGTAACATTTAACGAATCGAAATCAAGACATATCAACTTTAAAAATAGGAAACTAGAATATATTCCGATTAGATTGAATTCGCAACAACTTCCATATTCTGATAATGCTAAGTACCTTGGCATGACGCTACAGATTCATAACTCAGGTGGAAAGCGTATTTTAAAAAGAAAAGGCAAGAGCTGAATTTAAAATTCAGAAAAATGCACTGACTTATTGGAAGAAACTCCGAACTGACAAGGCACAACAAAGTGCTGTTATATAAACAAATCCTAAACCATATCTGGACGTATGGTATTTATGCTTTGGGGCTGCGCAAGGAAAACTACAGTAAAGATCATTCAAACATTTCAAAATAAAATACTACGTAGCATTGTGAATGCTCCTTGGTACATTAGAAATGACAATCCCTATCGAGACTTAAAAATGGAATACGTCAGCGATGAAATACAAAAATTTGCAAGGAGTCATGTTCTGCGATTGCAGCAGCATGACAACGAGAAGCAGTGGAGCCTACTGGATTTTACCAATGAACTGAAGCGCCTAAAAAGAACAAAGCCTTTAGAATTTAGTTCCCTGAGCCGCTTAAATCAAAGGAGTGGCAGAGCTGGGATGAATCGATAGGATTCATCCTACAAGAATAGACTACTAAACTAATAAAACAATTACTAGATAATCAATATGATTAGTTGTAATATTAACAGAAATAAAAAATTCTTAAAAAAAAAATACTTAACAAAAATATAACAAAACCTATAGTCAAACAAAACAACATACAGTTCCTAGTATTATTACTATATATAATTAATAATTTGTGTGCACCCTTTCTGAGCGAAAACCTATTTTAGGCGATTCTGCATTAATTGCACCAGTTTTTCTGTTCTTCTGACGTAATTTGGTGCCACTCGTCGATTAATTTAGATTTTAAATCGTCTTTTGTTCTAATGTCATGTAGTCGCACCCGTTTTTTTTTCCAAATTATCCTAAAGATATTCGATGGGATTGAGGTCTGGCGATTGTTGGGGGCTCGGCAAAATGTATTTGACATTGTAGACCAACCATTATTTTTACCAAGTGGGATGCATGTTTGGGATCGTTGTCTTGAACCAAGTTAATATGTCCAGATATTTCAATTTTTGTCGCACTGCTTTTAAATGTTTCTGTAAAATTTGCAAATATTGTTCTTTATTCAAGGTAGTCTCAACAAACACTAGATCTCCGACCCCTCGATTCTCATTGCACCCCATACCGTGTTTGACGGTAGGGATGATATTCTTACTATTCGAGGTACTAAATCGAGGATAAAATCGTTTCGTTGAATAATGAAGAAGAACTGGACACCGATTTCGAAGATAATTATTAGAAAGCCGTGGCAGGATTGAACTGAGTCGAACGAAAACGGTACCCTCGGTATCTATGAACGATACAATCATCGATAAATTAACAGTAGGAATGTACATCGATGTCAAACTGCCTAGTGAGGGGCAGTCTTACCACGACTTATTCTGCTCAACTGTCCATGATAATCCACGACTATCTCCGTCGCAGAAATTGCAATACCTCAAAGGAACACTAAAGGATGAAGCCGTGAAGTAACACACTTTAGTTAGCCGTGAAGTTAGTAACACACCATTCACGCCTTTATAAAAAATTACATGCTCCATCCACCTATAACAACAGCAAATAATACAAATGAAACGCACTTGTTAGATACGTCCGACGAAATTCTATGTGGGTTAAAGGCTCTTGGAGAAGAAACTGAAACTAGAGATCATTGCTTGATCCACATTCTGGTGAACAAAACCAACAGTTCATGGGCTCAGGCTTCTGCTGAATATGATCTACCAACCATAAAGCAGTTTTTTTGATTTTCTTGCCAGAAAAGTTGATGCACTCGCAATACAACAATTCAAAAGCAAATCTTTAAATCTTCAGAAATACCTGCTTCACAATACGTTCTAAAAACCCAGAAGCGATGCTTGAACGATAACCACAACGCCAACTCCTGCAAATCAAAATTTCGATATTACTCGAGGCAATGAAGCACTAAAAAGGCCAAAAGTTCGAGATTTTTGAGGGGAACACGGATCGGAATGCGGATTTTTGCATTCGATTCCAAAAATTATTTGTAAAAGCCGCGCCTATTTTTTTGAACAAATTGGAAATTGCATTGCTGCAGCCAAAACTGCATTCAAAAAAAGCATTTTTTGAGACGGCTTTTGGAAAATTAGAGAACTTTGTAAATAAGAGACAAAACTAGCCCCACTCGGGTTCCCGGGGGTTTTCCAGGTCGCTCATTACGATTATGATGTTCAAATTGACCCACAGCCGACCTGGACCTCAGGCATGCTGATGAACTTCATCTCGGTGGGACTCTCCCGAAAATCACACGGGGAAAGAGAGAACCTCGACCCCCGGGGGTTTTTTGGGTTCCTGAATTCAAATATTTCATCGGCGAACACCTCTAGACACCTGGTGTGCCGGAACCTGGACGCGGACGTCATCCCCGAGAATTTTCCTGAGAATATCGGCAAAAACAACCCGAAAATCATTGTAGGGGCGTTTTTGGGACGCTTAATTCAAGTTTCACGTCAAAAACGATCCTCCGAACACCTGGTGCATGGAAACCTGGGCCTTTACGTCGTCTCCGAGGGTTTTCCTCACACGATCGCAAAATACTAACCGAAAATCGTCTCATAATTTAAGACATTCATTGATGTGTAACTCTCACCTGAGGCCCTCGAAAAAGTTGATCCAGTGCTGTAAAATTCTAAAGCCCGGGTTTGAATATTGCGAGGAGAATTACGAGAATAATCTCCGGCTAGATCTCCGAACGACCTCCGAGCGGCCTTTCACTTTTCTCCCAACGCTCGAAACACTTTTGTTTTCAAGAGCAATTTTCAAACGCTATTTTCAAGTACAACATTGGCTGCATGGAGACCAGCTGACCATGGACCCAACAGAATGGGGGTGGTGAAAGGAAGGCGACACACTGGTCCCTGTGGAAATGACACAAAAACCGCCAATTACATAAATATTGACTTTCGATTCATTCGATTTCTTCCCTCCTCACATAATTTTAAATAGAATCAACAATTCCACCGAGATATTGCATTATTGATGTCCGTCTCTAAAACATCATGTTTGGTTGACATTCATGGGAATGACATCGATGTCAAGATAAAGGTGCCAATGCACCAGGTGTTTAGGGGCTCGTTTTCGGCGTGAAATTTGTATTCAGCGGCCCAAAAAACTCCCCAACAACGATTTTCGGGAGAGTCCCACGGAGATGACGTTCATCAGCGTTCCTGAGCTCTAGGTCGGCTGTGGGTCAATTTGAACATCATAATCGTGATCAGCGACTTCGAAAACTCCCGGGAACCCGAGTGGGGCTAGTTCTGACTCTTATTTACAAAGTTCTGTAATCTTCCAAAAGCCGTCTCAAAAATGCATTTTTTGGCTTCCAGTTTGTTTAAAAAAAAAATTAGGGGTGGTTACTGCAGCAGAAGATACTGCATCATATTTCGGCACACGAATCGCCATTCCAACAATTAATCAACTGGGCAGTGCATTATTACCAACCGCTTTAGTAAAGGTGGCAGATGAAAATACCCAATACCTAATATGTCAGGTGTTATTGGATTTTGGATCGTACATCACCGAAAGATCTACACCTGATGAGAAGTAACGCTAAATTGGCTATTTCGGGAATCGGAGCCATAATAAATGGATATACGAGAGGCGCAGTATCGTTAGCTACAATTCTATGGAATAGAACGAAACCGCAGATCCTGGAAGTGAAATTGCATTACATGGTTTTCCAGATGCCTGCAAACAAGCTTAAGCAGCAGAAGTGTACGGCATGGTAACAAATACGAACGGAGGCTCGTATGTTAAACTCTCGTCTGCAAAACACAAAGTGCAGGCACCGGTAAAACAACTGTCAATCCCGCGATTGTAACTTTGTGGCGCTACGCTCCTTACGAAACTATTGCGAAATTCACTGAAATCCAAAATTACTCAAATAGTGGCTTGGATCAACTCCACTGGATTGGTTGAATGCACACCCGAATAAATGGAACACATTTGTGGGAAATAGAACGAGCTATATACTATCTCACTACGCAATGGAAACACGTAGACTTCCGACACAATCCAGCTGATTGTGCTTGCAGAGAACACGATCCAGAGAAATTACAAAATTTTGATTTGTGGTGGAGAGGACCAATTTGGTTAATGAATTCTGTTAATTGGCTCCAACCGATTACGGTAGAAGAATTACGCAGTCAGTCGTTAATGTTGCAGATGCCACAGTTAAATATTATTGATAATTTAATTGAAAGAATTTTATGTTTTTTCACCGTCATTCACATAGCCGCTTACGTATACCGATTTATTAATTTCACATTAAAACGCACTACAAAGGATTTGGCATCGCATTATCTTGATGTCCATGAAATACACGAATCGAAGCACGTTATTTTCGAGATCAAATTAATAGCCATCTTTAGGAAATTTATATAAGATTAGTATAAGCTGCAATTTTGGGATTCTCAAAGCAGTCTGTAGCTAATCTGGCTGTGGCAGGTATGTTGGAGATGCGCTCAAAAATTTCTGATTCGACTATTTTAGCGCCCTGCACGTTGAGAATAGATAAGTTGTTGTTACTATTTCTTAAATTTAGACTAACCATCATATTTAGTATTAGATTTCAGACGTTGCACAGCACTTTTGTATACTGTACAGATAACGCGACCTATTTGGTGATCATACGTGTTTTTTGCATTTCCTTGCAGCTTGCGCAACTGTCAGGTTTGCCTTTATTTTGGGCAGCCCTTATAAATAACCATGACCATATTGTGCACAGTATCGCTGGCACCTAAAAGCACCTAGTTGCAGTCACAAATTCTCACACGGTAACGTAACCGGGCCATGTGCAGTCTTCCACATTTTAACATCATGTTATTAGCTTAGCTTCGACCAACCAGTGAGCGGTCGTTAGAATCTAGAACGTTAAAATTTTTTTTCTAGACGATCTTCATTTGTCAAACAGGTTGTGACTTTAGGTAATCTCTTTAGCTAAATAGGCCCTTGGTGGACATCGGCTAACAAAAGTACTAACGATGACCTACGTGATTTACTAAATCTCGGTAAATAATTTAGATTGCGACTTGATTTGCGACTTTACTTGAAATATATAAATTACCTTAAAACTATGGAAATTTTTGTGGTTGCTTAAAAGCTTGATTTTGTATTTTATTTCGAACAAGAAGCGACTAATTAATTAGACGCCCAAACAGAATATTTAAAATTCCATAAACTGCACATGGTAGCAAGAAACATCCTCTAATAATGTTATGCAAATTTGGCGCTCGTATACTCAAGTAAAATGTTAACTATTTTCTTAAAATTTAAATCACCTTTACGATGTACAATAACTGTCATGAAAGCACGTGTAAAATATTCATAACTCTACACCCAAAAATTCATCGAAATTATAAAAACAATACCAAAAAGCATATAATTATTAATTTGATAAACCAATTCTCTTAATTAATCACGACCGAACGATGATTGCTAACCTCTCTTATTTATAATATTTATATTTGGTATATGCATAAATTAGCCAACAAGTTTACATACCTTTTGTGACCAACAATAATTATAATTTTTGTCTGGTTAATTAATTCATAATAAATTTAGTTATCAAACAGAAAAATCTGTTGTGTCTAATTCTAATTTATTGTTTGACGATTTAAATTAAATTAAATATTAAAAAAAAAAACTTTGGTTTATTGTGTTTGGTCTCTTCTGAACTCTCCATACAATAAATAAGATTACAGAAATTCTTAATATTTATTTTCTGATGCTTTGGACTAATAACGCGCATACGCATCGGCTCGCTGGTTATGTTAATATGTTTTCATTTTGAAGCTAATCATTTTAATAATATAATTAAATTACATTCCTTTAACCTAACATAACTCTTTTCACTTCACATCTCTATACAGCTAATACAGCCTTTTGTTTTAGTTTTAAGCAATTTATAAAAAAAAATAACACCGTGCATGGTAGGAGTACAAGGTAGACACGACACTGTATTTATCACATTGTCCACCATCGCGTTTTGGTGTTTTATTAATAATTAAAAACAAAATTAAAAAACACTGTGTCGTTTCGTTTTCTTCTAAATAAATTAATGAAATTCTTGAATCATTTAACATTCTAATTTAAATGAGATAAAAAAACGTATTAAGATTCTTAAGACGGTTTTGTATTTTATTCTTCATTTCATCTTAATTCTTTTTTTTTTTGTTTTGTTAAATATACACACAAAATCTACATAAAGAAGTGAGAAATCTGTAAATGAAACAAAAAAACAACAAATGGGTGTTTGACATTAAAAAAAAAAAAATTCCAATTAACTCACCATCATTATCATTATCATCGAAAACAATCTGTTCACAATATTTTTTAACAAGTTTGTTATAACAAAATGCTACACAAATCTAATTTTTGATTTAGTTTTTTAAATTATTTAAACGGTTTGTGTTTGATCGATAAACCTTTATTTGAACATAGATTGATCGATACATAAAAAGTTTGCATATATGCTGCGATGATATTTAAATCGGTATTCCAGTTTTAGATTCCGACAACGATTTCACGCAGCCGCACGTAATTAACATAACCTAACACTTCTTTATAAATTATATAATCTATCGCCCCGAGCCATGATAAGAAATCATTTTAATAGTTTAGGACGTCATGAACTTTAAATTCTGTAATTTATTATAAAAAAATAATAATTTAAATATCAATGTAGAATGAATTTATAATTTACAATTCCTAATCCTAATTATCTCATTAATACCAACAGTTTTTCTAATCAAAACTCTTATAAAGATGTTGACGATGAAGTGTTAAAATAAAAAAACGTTCGGCATTTTTTCTTTATGTCATTTTCGTGTTAATAAATTTCAAAATTATAAAAATTAAAATAATAATCACATTTTAATCGAATATTAATCTGATATACGAATTTGCATATTAAATAATATTTATTCATTTGGGAATCGAATTGATAGAACAGAGCACAACAAAAAATGTATATGGGTAACAGGTAAACTGGTAAAAGGTGTGATATAATTTTCAAATGGGGAAAAAATAATAATTTAGAATCGAAACATTATTTAAATATTAATATTAGCTGGATTAATTATTCTTTTTTTTATATAGAAAGAAAAAGTTTTTGATTTGTTGATTCAGTGAACTACTGAGTTTAGAGATTTGATAATTTGTACATTTTGTATACCATATCGACAAATTATAACAGATTCAAGATAACTGTTCGTGTTGGAAACTTTCGTGCACAATTTATCTGAATTATTTTTTGTTGGTTTTCCTCTTCTATCTAAAAATGAGTTTTAAGGCCTTAAATTGGTAGTGTTAATCCATTAAATAGGTGTTGTGCTGGTTTCGTGTGATGGTCAATTGGTATTCCATGGACCTTGATATTATTTGGGTTTCGGCCAAGAAGCACGAGAATTTGGCCTGACTTATTCAATATGCAATTGTCACTTGTGTAATATGTGAGCATCAGATTAAACAGCACCGGATTTTTTCGAAGGGGTCAGATACTGTCTCTTTCATCGCGATTCTACACATACATCAGATGTTTTTAGCAGACACACAGTGAGACAAGCTTCGCTGGAAACCCTAAACATGTGAACTGAGCAGCTTAGATTCGCCTTTGATAGATATTTAACAAACACATTTTATTAAACACTTGTGTTTTATTTCCCAAAAAATTAGATTTTCGAATTTAAAAATTGGTTCAAAAAATTTAAAAAATTACTCGAGCGATTTCGACTGGTCTCTCCTTCTTTTATTTCTTTTTTGCCTTTTTCTACTATATATAACTAAATTTTTATTTTTAACAAATCAGTAGAAAAAATTCTTTTGGAGGATCTACTGATTTGTAAAAATAAAAATTTATTTATATACATATACATATATATAAATATGTTATGTAGTAGAATAAGACAAAAAAGAAATAAAAGTAGGAGAGACAAAAACAGGCAATCAAAATAATTTATTGATCGTCCCAACCATCTGTTGTTTATACGGAAACATTTCTAATAAAAAAGAGAGGGGGGGGGGGGGGGGGGCATCGGCTCAGTCATAACATGATTTGATTTCTTTTTTTTAATTTTACATTTTTAAAAAATAAGTTTCGTTATAATCGAATAGGTGGTGCCATCTACCCCGCGGCATTCATACATTAAAGTTTCATTTGCATAGGCTTTAATATTCTATTCTGTTTATTTGATTCACCCTATTCTACTACATAAATGTCGGGAGAATTAATGCTTTAATTCCATGGAAAAAATTTGCTGACAGTAATTTTTTTGCTGATAATACGGATTTTTTTTTTTAATTTCATAAGAGTGACAAAGAACAGAAATATTTTTTATTTCATTTTATAGAAAAATTTTATAGTTTTACATTTTGGCTTAACCTAAAAATTTAATAAAATTTTTAATTTTTTTATATGCATACCACAAAAAACCATTAACATTAACTAATTTCAACACGAAAAAAAAAGCAAATAGTCATTTGACTATAAAAATGGCGAACGACTTCTTTTGTATGAGTGTGAGAAAAATTTCTTATCTTTGCATACATTTTTTGTAGATGTGTGAAAAATACTGCCATAAAAAATACTCCAATTTACATTTTTTATAGCAGTATTATGGCAGAAAACTACCCCCATCACAACTATTCTGCCAGTAAAATTTTACTGACAACATGTTGTGTTTCGTACGCTTGCTCAAGTACATATATTGGTAATTTCTCTCAAGTATTTGGGGTTATTTTTTTTCTTTTCCCCCATTTTTTCATTTTTTTTCTGTTCGAAACATAATCTCATGAGAGAGATTGTGATTTCAATTGAAATATAATAATTTATTTTGAGTTGTTTTGATTCTTCATTTTCATTGTGTCTGGGCTTGTTGCTCCCCATCATCCCCTTGACAGGACATCCACAGGGTCAGAGTGGCGAGTCTAGCATGTGTCGTCCTTTCGGGAGTGACCGTAAAATCCACGTGATATCCCCGTGACACTCCGGTAGTGTAGAGCTGTCGGAGTGTGTATTATGGGAGATTCGGTGGAGGTTTTCCCGAGTGAAGAGAGGCCTGGTCTGTTGAAGAGACGTCTCTACCCTCTTATGTTGTTTCGTTGTGGCTGGGCGTCTCTTCACTAGACTGAGTACTTGTCATTCGAGGAGATCCCATCGCCACCGCATGAACACACCCGGTTTTTATTAATATATTACGGTTCTTCAAGTTTCATTTGACAAATCCTGGTCGACTTAATTTAATTTCTGTTTTTTTATTTGCTTTTTTTCTGTTCCATGGTGTAGGGCAGGAGCATGTAATCCTCTATTTTCCCACGACCAATGGAACAATGGAATTACCCCGAGATCTAACCGGCAAAACATCACCGTGAGAGAGGCCTCGGCGTGTTAATTGAAAACTGAAATTTAAACTTTTATTTTAGCTTCCAATTTAATTTAATTTTTTTTTATTTTTAATTAACGTAGCTTCAGTCTCTTTGGTGTACACATTCAGTGTCAAAATCAGCGCTTGACGCTGTTTGAATTTGCACGGATGGGAATACCAAAACCTTTCTTCCGGTTGACATCCTCATCTACGATAAGTAACCAGCTCGAGCTGTGTGATTACGCGTGGATGGGGGTGTCATACCCCTAGTCTCAGGCATCCGATTGAAGAGCTCCAACCATTTTTACTATGTAGTGTTCGGTCGTGGGAGGCTCGGATTTCATTTGTCCTGAGTTTAGTTCTCATTTCTTTTTATTGGCTTTCAATTTTTCCCCCTTAATTTCTTGAGCGAAATTTGAGGAACGAACAACCAACACTTTATTATTATTGCCTCCTGAGTCCAACCCAGATAAATGCGCTTGATAATTGTGGTAGCCGGGGGAGCCTTACTTTCATACAGACGTATTATTAAATTATTATTATTTTATTTTACCCGGCACGGAGTGGGATTCCACTCCCAGCATACCATCCATTTCGTATTTTGATTTAAATTGCTTTACATTTTTTACTTTGATTTTTATTTTTCTGATTTAACTTTTGGGTTGTAATTGAACCCTCGGGTACGATTAGTACTTCAATTTATTTTTTTCTTATCGTTTGATTAGAATTATTATTCTATCTACATACTTTTGGGTGTGTTGGTAGATTCTTGTTGATTTTATTATGATTTTTTTCCGAACCGTTTCTGTGTTTTAAAATTTTCAAAGAGCGCCTCCAAAGGAAGGTTACGATAAGGTACCCCTTTCTGCTGAGAAATCTGAGGATTTCACGTCCAATATCCCATTGTCAAACTTGGGGAGAGACTGGGCTCTTGAATCAAAATCCGTGGGAATTACCAGAATGACCTCGACGACGTACAGTGTGAGGTGCACCCAACGTTAATCCAGACTAATCAGACTTTTCAGTCCGTGGGATCAAGTGGAGAGGAGCCGGATTAGAATTCGCATCTTTTAACATCTAACACACGAGGTAACTTTCTGGTTGTTGATCGCAATTTGATTCATGATTTGAATTTTTTTTGTATTGTATATTAAGTTTTTATTACGAGCCCCTCCAAAGGAAGGTTACGATAAGGTACCACTTTCGAGGGTTTTCTCGTCCAATCCCTGGGGTATGTATATTTTCTACGAGACTTCTATACGGTTCTTTTTCTCTCTACTAAAATTTTAAATATCATTCGCGTTTCGAGTTTAATTGTTAAAACAGCTCAATATATTTTCCCTCTCTAACAAATCATTACTTATAGCTTAACTACCGTTAAAGCCAACCCAGTTTCACAGAATTTTGCCGCCATCCATCGGTGCCCCAGGCGGCGTTGGTTCCCGCAGCTCAGTCTAATAGAGAGGAACTGTGTGGGTTTTGGGGCACCCGGATAGTGGCCTAGTATACCGCATTAAAGAAATAAAAAAAATAAGCTGGAGGAGGAGGGAATTGGGGTATCGGACCACGAAGTAGTGGGTAAGCCTATCAGTCCATCACGAAGGCAGCCCTGACCGTGGTTGTATTATTTGGGGCCTATTCTAACATTTGTTAATAAAACAAAACTAAATAAAAAAATACGTCCCTACTATAAATGTGGTTAGAATAGAGTAATAGTGGTATGCCACCGAGGTCAATAGAATAGGAAAAAGAGTCGCTAATGCGTCACCGGTTTCCCACTACTGGCGGTCAGTCGCAACCCACTATTGTTATATAATTTATCAGTAAAATTACTTACTCTAATATACTCACAAAAAATATCCGTAGAAAATCCACACGAAAAAATTACAGCAAAAAAACAAACACACAAGGAACAAATCTTGACAGAAAACAAAAAAAAATTAAAAAAAAAAAAATCCAAATTTCACAAACAAAAACAACTTATATTATATTAATTTAGCAAAACTCAAAAAAAAACTTAACAAAAACACACAATACTTAATCTAAATATGACCACTCGTTGGCCTCACTCAAAACTAACTGTCTCACCAAAAAAAAAGTTGTACATGCTTTACTTAAATTCGCAGAAAATTTTTATGAACTCATGACAAAAATTTATAAAGAAAAATTGTACAATAACGTGACATCGATTTTGTTAAATCAATGCACGCGAAAAAGAAACTTTTAACATAACCAAAAAAAAATTTGAATTAATCGACAATTGCAATTTTTAATTATTTTCCATAGCCGAGTGTTCCATACCCATGCCATTTGCCTTGAAAAGTTTATCGATTCAAACATAGAGATCGTGTTACATTTATTTAAGGTCTACGTTCATTCAACCACAGTATGAACATATACCGTAATTGGAGTAACGTATGTCCAAAAGCAATGTGAAATATCGGCATGCCGATAGAGAATTTTAGATTATGTAGGGGTTGTAAAGGAAACTAGAATTCCGTAAAAAACTTTCAACGGTTGGATTTTGCTGAAAAATAGTTCATTAAAAATTCGGTAAAAAATGTATGTGTAGCTTGGTTTGAGCGTTTTAAACATTACAACTTTCTATTAAGAATTTAAATATATTGTGTAATCACCTAAATGTCTACGTTTCTAAAACCAACTAATTTAGAACAAACTGAGTACAAACTTCATATTGGTAACTTGGCGTGGTATTTCGAGTGAATCGGACCTAGGTTGTCGCATTATATAACAAGAAGTTATATTTATGGATACATAAAATATCTTAGCCTAAAGCGGAGACTGGGAGAAGTTGGGATATGAAAAACCCAGAGAGCCGAACAAAACTATCGATCATGTCGAAGATGGCATCCGTATAGTTTAGAATGGAATTTAAGGTATTATAATTACGTTAACGGGTTAGATAACAGAAAGGGAGCCCGCAGCAGTTATGCGAATTCCGTTTCTAATGAAACTGCCGACAAACCTTTTGAAAAAAAAAATAATTTTCTTCAGTTCTGTTCCAAAATAAAATTATCATTCAAGTTTTGGTGGAGGCTGATGTTTTCATTTGTACCCAATAGTTTAAGTAAAAAAAAAAAAAAAAAAATCGGGCTTATATAAATATTACTCATGATGTCGTTCGATTTTTGGCCAATGAGTTCGATATCATCGAGGGTTTTGGTTAGATTTATTGAATTTTTTTAATGACATACTTGAACAGTAGATTAACGCAAGCTAGTGCGGGCTCATCAGAATGGTTCATTGACAGTTATACAAAAAAGTTCCTAATGTTTAGGTAAATAACCGACAAAACTGCGAGAAGACAGAAACGGCTTCAGCTTCTTGCAAAAAATATAGCGTACTCACTCACACTCGTGCTGAAAGAATACTTAGTACATATTTTCTACTGACATCGTTCTCCTTTGCTATGACCTACCCTGCACTACATTATCTTTATCATTTTCTTTCTCATCTTATTGACTTATACCAAATCAATTTTTTTTTGTAACTATTGCCAAAGGCTTTATTCTTGAATCTTTCTTTATACGAAACTAACAAGAAGTGTGAAATTCTTAAAAACTATAAATTTTTTTTTTACTTAAGCCTTAACCTATGTTAATACTTAATATCATTATAAATGCATTATTATTATTAAATTATTATTAATTACTTAATTTTAGTATGTTAGGTCAACATGCGCGTAATTACTATATTATATTTCTCAGTTAATTAAATCTAGAGGATCTGTTCTGCGAAGCCTTCCGTATTTCGGTTGCCTTAGTAGTTCTCTAGCTAATTCGTTAGGGTGTGATTCCAGTTTCAGTTGGTATTTTAGACTGCATGATTTAATTGTCTCTTTAACAGTTTTGATTCCTAGGTCTCTATGGATGTTGCTGTTTCGAATGTACCATGGGACATTTGTAATGCTACGAAGTATCTTTGCTTGCGTTTTTTGTACGATATCTATATTTGATGCATTAGTTGAGCCCCATATGTCCATATGGGGATTAGGATCTCTTTGTATAGTAGAACCTTGCAGTCTAGAGAGAGTTTCGATTTTCTTCCGATCATCCAGTATATTTTAGAAAATTTTACGATAACTATACTTAGCTTGATTGATAAACTTAGTAGTTTTTTCGAGTCCTTTTATAGGAAGTAATCCACTCCTTTTATAATTATTATACTTCAAATCTCTATATTGAATTGAATCCAATATCGAGCTATGGGACAATTATTAATAGTTCTTTTACGGAGCACACACATAGAATCTAAATGTAAGAAATTTGAATTAAATAAATCAACATTCATATTTACATCAGAGCTACAATAAAGAGTAGACCAATCAAATAAGAAAAAACAATTTACAAAATATTCATGATTAATTTCTCTATAATTGGGCACAATAGAATAAGTCAACTTATCTCTGGTGCGACAACATTTATAAGAAGCAAAAATTAACACCCCTATTCCCCTAGTCGTATCACTTCAAGTGATGTGACTACTCATCTGCTTGGTTACTAGATCATTAAATGAAAACTTACAAAATAATTGTTCAATAAAATCGTTCTGGCTGTTTTTTAAATCTTAGTATGCTGCTTTATAAATATTTCCTATCGACTGCTATCACTCCAAATGACAATTTCTATCACTTGAAATTTTGACGAGACAAATAATAAAAAAAATATTCAAACTAATACAGCCAACTAAGACTTAAAAAATTTGCATTGAAGGTTTTGCACAAAATTATTTAGTAAATTTTAATTTTAAAATCTAGTAACCAGGAATATCCATAGTTACGTCGCATGAAGTGATACGTCTAAGGGAATTGAGTATTAAATCATGATCCGATATTGAAGGAACAGAATATTGACCATAACTGATAATATTATGTCGGTCAGGCTTAAAAACAACAATCAAGTCTAAAAGACTTTCTAACCTCGTAGCACTAAACGGCAAAATATGCAAATTAAGTATGTTAAAACAATCAGTCAATAAATTATTATTTAGCATATTAAAGTTAAAATCACCCAAACAAAACACTTTTTCATACTCTTGTAATAAATCAGTAAGAATATCATAAATACTTGTAATGCCCCCCCTGGAAGTGGGAGGTGGGATATAAAAAACAACAATAAGAAATTTACTAAACTTGTTTGGTAAGTTCAAATGTCATAAATTCGACTTTACCATTTAAACCACATGATAACATTTTAACATTCAAATTAGATCGATAGTATAATCCTACTCCACCACCACGATCATTAATGCGATCAGACCTCAGAAATTTTTAATTATTAATTTGAAGAGAACTAGTTGAAATGTAATTTTTTACATGTGTTGATTTACATTCATTCGTCCTTATCCGCCAAGTTTTTAACCAATCTTTTATTTTGTGTAGTGTTCTTGTAATTCTTTCCATGCTGTTTGAGGATTTTTGTGTGAAAATAATATAGCTGTGTGATCAGCCAAAGTTGAAATGACTAGTTTTTCAATTATTGGTAAGTCAGCTGTAAATAACAAGTACAGCACAGGTCCCAATACACTACCTTGCGGTACTCCTGCCTTTATCTCGGTTAGATCAGTAGTGGCCGTATTTTGTTTCACCTGGAACATCCTTTGGCCTAAGTAGTTTTCAAGAACTGTATGAAATTGTCTAGGCAGAAGAGTTTTAATTTTGTAATTTAATCCTTCATGCCATACTTTGTCGAAAGCTTGCTCAATATCCAAGAAAACTGCTGAGCAATGTTTCTTTTCTTCTAAGGAAACCTTAATTGTATTTACAGTTCTGTGCATCTGTTTTATTGTGCCGTGTTGCTCTCTAAATCCAAATGAAATCTGGATCTCCGCGTTGCTCTCTAAATCTCTAAATCCATGAAATAATGAAAATGAAAAGTTTTTTTCATTGGCAATCTAGTAGTTTGAATTATTTGCACGTAATTTTAAATTTTACTGTGTGAAATCAAAATTTCTTATAAGGAATGCAAACCTACTCGATTGCTAATGAAAAAAACTTTTCATTTTCATTGTTTCACGGAACGCGAATTGACTCACTGGCATAATGCGATCTTCAGATAATAGAGGTGTTAGTTCTTGTAGTATCATCTTTTCAAAAAGCTTTGAAATTATCGGCAAATTGCAATTAATAAATTTATTATTAACTATGACTATATAAGAAATAATAATAATTAATAATGTAAAACGCGTAACATTAAACTATAAAATATTTGCATACATTTGGCGCAGCCATTCAATTAATTTTTAAACGAACCGAAACATTTAAATTTTTGGGTCAACATTTTCCACGGCGATCGCGCCCACCGAAGGAGCCAGAATGACTGGCCACAACATTCGCATGCGGTAATAATTACGAAGTTTCACGTGCTCCTAACGGTCAATAAAACTGAGCAACTTTACTCGATCGATTGGATTTTCCGTTATGTATTTACTAGATCAAGTACAGTATTTACTTTGAGATTAGCCCTACCTTTATGATTAATTTTTGCACTATATGGTTGAATTAATCACACCCAACATATGTTTGCTCATTTGATTTTGAGCAGTGGTGGAATGCGATTTTTTTTCACTTCTTCGATTGTTGAAGGAATGTCGTTCTTTTTAAAATATTTGGAAAACTTTGAAGGTCCGTCTCTGCGATCGGATCTAATGTTTCTTCAACGTTTTACTGATGTTTACGATTCCTAATCGGGGTAAATTTACTGTACGTTGTGGCACAATCGCGTCCATGAAGTTTTAATATGTTAAAGATATGTTAGTGGATGTAGCGCGGATTCACCTAGTCTCTCTTCACCTAATCCTTCTATGGTTTGTACTAGTTTCTAAGTATATTTTCCTATTAATCTTCGAAATTTATGAATATTTTAATAAAAAGTATATTGATGGTATATGAAATAAGAGTTATAATAATATAATTAATTAAATATTTTATATATCATCCAAAACTCGCTTTTCTCTTCTAAAAATGTATATGCTTATTTACCTTTTGTTTTAACAAATAAATTACACAGTTAAATTTAGTTTCTTCCTTTTTGTTTTCGAATATTTTTTGAACTTGTACTAAAACAGCCAACTTCCTTCCTGCCTTATTGAAAAATTTTTGGTTCACCATTTTAGATACTGTCTCATATTGATACTTTTTAATACACTCTAATATTTAGCAAGAGTCAAGATATTATCAGTTTTACATCTGATAGAGTATGCAGGAAGACAAACTACGTTTCCGTGGTAAGGAAGACCATGTTCGTAGTCACAATCGGTCTTTTCATTATAAACAATAACACTTGTTTCGGAATACTTGTGAATAGAATTCGTCTTGACAATAATTAGATCGAGGTGTTTGTTAAAGGACATATTCCCAACCATCATTATTTCCAAATCTTTTGTCTCATTTACTTTCTTGATTTGTATGCTATTAATGTTTTCGATGTTGAGATAATTGGTTGACTTTCGCACCACTCGCTGATTCTAGCTATGTTATCTTGCAGTAATTTGGTATCTTACCGATGTGAAACTGGTCCGAAAAGTACCCTAGAAAAAATTGTGTTTACTTAATCTGTAATATTTTCAGGCTGGCCCGAAAAATGTAGAAGAACTACATTACCTTTAATTCTCATCCCGATTTTTTTTATATTCACAACAAGATTTTATTTTACAATCCAACACGAAAAAATAGAATACAATTTAATAAATAAAATATATTTATGTTGATGAAAAGCAAATTTTCTGACAATTTCAAAAAATTAGTCTGGATTTAAAATACGAGTACAAAGGTATTACGTAAGATTCTGAAAAAAATAACAACACATTTTCCTATGAGCCGGTTTGCACAGGGGTCGCCTGAGACTTCAGCCACAAAAATTAGTGTAGGTCATCTAGAATCCAAATAATGTAGTTTTATTTCTATACGAAGTGGAAAGAAGGTTCGTGCCACTCTCAATATGTATCGATTTTCAACAAAAAAATGTCTGCGGCAGTTGCCACCGGTATGCCTGAGACTTCGTCTACCGTCAATAATAAGGGTAGGCCATATGAAATCCAGATAATGTAACCTCATCTACATACGAGGTGGGAAGAAGGTTGCCAGTCTTAGTATGTAACGAATTCCAGATGGCCTACACTAGTTCTCGACGGTATTCGAAGTTTCAGGCAATCCCTGTAACAACCGCCACAGAAGAAAATTTCTTAGGAAATTTTTGTGAAAAATCGTAACATACTGAGCCTGGCCCAAATCTTCATCCCACCTCGTACATAAATGAGGCTTTCAACCTGGTACATGAAATTTACTTTTCATAAATATATTTTATTTATTAAATTTTATTCTATTTTCTAGTGTTTTCTAGTGTGGTAAAATAAATCTTGTTGTAGTACGCTGATGTAAAAAAAAAAAAATCGGGATAAGAATTAATGGTAGTGCAGCTTCTCTGTCTTCTAAGTTTTTATATTACAGATTAAGCAAAGACATAATTTTTTCGGGCTTCTTTTCGGGCCAGTTTCACTTACATCTTGTGAGTGATGAAGATTTTCAAATCATCTGCAAATAGAAGACGAGATGAGTTAAAAATGACATTAGATATTACATCGATAAATATGAGAAATATCCATGGACCTACTTGCGAGCCTTTTGAAAAACCAGAGCGGGCTTTTATTGTATTTAATCTTTGTTCTTATATCAATATGTTGTAATCTATCCGACAGGTATGAGAAGAACCCAATGAAAAAATCCGCAGAAAAGCCAAAGGTGTTCAGACTGGCCAACCCTTTGCTATTACTGATAGAGTGAAATGCTTTACTAAAGCTTTATTTGCGGAATTTGTAATGATAACGTACGAGCTGTATAGCATGAAAATACCAGATACGATATTCCAGTCGGTCATCCGAGAACAACATCCACAGTTTGCATTATATTCAACATCTATTTAGAGTGAACATGTATAGGGGGAATATATGATGGAAAATTCAGCAATGTATTTAAAGTCGGGTGTGTTGGCCACAGCGTATCCACCATTAAATTATGATAAAAAAATCTTAATTATTAAATGACTCGAGTATCTATTTATAAATTTTTAAATCACCATCCGAATTGTAAAGAAAGAATCTTAACAACGGTTTACCAACTCAATAAATCTTTGATCGATTTTTTGTTTATTTAACCACAAAATTCCACTAAAAATCCGAAAACCCATTATTTATAGCTCGAAATTCACAAAAAAAGATCAAAAGATATATTTTATCGGTTAAACGGTAATCAATTAATTCGTATTTATCAAACCATACCAAACCTAAAATATTCATCACCTACACTCCAATACCCGAATACATTCTAATTAAACCGAAACCGAAAAACTGAAAATATCACCAGAAAGCAGCACACCAACAATAGATACATATTGATCATATTATTAATATTTTTATAATAATAATAATATTAATAATCATCATCATCATCATCATCAACACCAGCGATGATGATTGTTTAATATCCGAAAAATAAATGTAAATAAAAAATCGCTTAATTTAAATAATCATTTTTAAAAACTTTATAAAAAACATGTTCAATATAATAATTCGTTTTCTTTAAGATCTTATTTAACACTTCTGAAGTGGCTTACAATTAATAATATCGAAAAATTTATTTAAAAAAAAAAACGTAACGAGAATTCAAGTATTCTGATCATCACGTTGTTAGTGTATTTACTCGATCTCTAGCACACGAAACTGATCACAATACAAAAGACGAATAAAGACACAAAATCCCTTCTCAAATTTCTTTAATTTTCCGTTTTATTTTATATTTATGTCTAAGATTTATAAATTAAAAGAAAAAAAATTTAAAAATAATTTAAATAAAATAAATAAACAGAATGCCGACTTTATAACCGATTTTTTTTTTGTTTTTATTGTATTTTATTTTATTTTAATATTCAAAACATCTTCATTGATCTTGACTTGTTTTAAAATGAGAATTATTAAGATTTTTTAGTTTCTTTACATTAATGATTTTGTGATGAGGATTCGCCTACACATTTCTCGTGTCGACAAAAAATAAATTATAATATTTTTGATTTAAAAAAATTATGTATATTAAAATTAATAAGGTGGTTGGTTACCTTTTGGTAGTCGGAAATTTTGATTGCTCCGAATTTGTTTATCTTATATTCTTATCTACATAAAATTGACACCTTTTTTGGGGGTAATTGATCGTTTGTTATTTTAGGATTGGTCAATTTTTTTTTATGTATAATAACTTCGCAAATCCGCATCACACAATTACAATAAATTTGATATGATTATATCGGGTTTTTAAAAGTGTTCAATATTTTGATAAACTCAAGCTTTACATTTTGTGATAGTAAACAAAAATAAAATGGCGAGCACAAATTTAATTAAATTTTTTAAACCCGTTTGTATAAAATTTCTGTTTGTTGAGGTTGAGGTTTCTGACTTCGGTGAATCACAATGTGGACGATCAATGGGAGTAAAACTCATTGTGTAGGGCTAAGAGCCGCAGAAATATATGGAAATTAATAAATCGCGATTAGTAACAGCATCAGGTGATCCTGGAACTGAAGAACGACAAAAACATATTGGTGGTATAGTGGAAGTTAAAATTTGTTGCTATTTGATGACAGAAGTGATTGTCGAGCTGAGGTGCTTGCGTTGTGTTTGCGTAGTAATAACCACTATTACGCTGTGTCGGCTCTTTTTAAACTCCGACATCAGATATGTATCTCGTCCGTTTGTCAATCCGCTTGTAAGTGTTCTGCATTACGCAATCAAATTCAACCATTTTAAGGGTTTCATCCATTGACGCACCTAAAATACATTGGTAAATATAAATCTTGATCATATCTTGGATATATAAAAATTGGTCACCCTTCTCTATTGCAGCTCGCTTTGTTTCGCTACCCACGTTTATTTTGCTTTTCTCTGATGAGTTTAGCTTTCAAAATTGTTAAAGGCGCCTTTGTGGCTGGTGTTCGTTCGGTCATTTTTTCGACCAATCATCTTGTGGAAAAATCAAGAAGAATAAAATCGTAATTTTTGAGCAATATGATTGGTCGAAACGAACGAAAGAACACCAACAACCAAGGCACCTTAAATGTTAGGTCTGCGACCAAAGGAAACAAGTGTCTGATATATATTCTGTTGCAATTATTCTGAGTTAAAAATTGAAATTTACATTTTTTTTATATATATGAACGTGTGTACTGAAAAGATTAGTAATTTAGAATGCGTTCGTCAAACACACTGATAGAAAAATTAAAAGGTCGTGAAAATTTCGATGTATGGGAAAATGGTGCCGAATCATACTTAAGAATCAAAGGATTGTCGTTCAATATCGAAAATTAGTTAGCTGAAGCAAATTTGAGTCAGCATGCAAATGATGTGACGAAGATAAACGGTTTAAAGACAAGATAGGAAATTATTTTGTTGTTCGAGAGGCAAAAATAATCGCAAAATGAAAAAACATTGTAACCTTGCTGAAAGAATTAATCCCATTGACGCTGTCTGATTGTGATTTGATGGAGTCATGCGGCGGCCGCAGACGGGACATTTCGCCTTCTAAAAAATAAAATGGCGTGGAAAAAAGAAGTTGTTGCAAACAAAGGAAATTTGATTATGTTGGTGAAGTAAATTAACCTATTAAGTGAAACGTCTAAAACAGATGCAACATTCCGATCAAAAGATTCCGCGTTTTATGCGCAAATATGCTTACTAAAATCCAGATGATCAGAAACGGCAATCTTGTTGCATTTCAACGACGGCTGGATTGTGTATTTCCAATAAGATAAAAGTGAAATTTCAATGAAACATTTATGACGGAAACTTATAAAAGGTGTGTGGCACTGTAATTGGTGTCCAATGGAGCGTAGATAGCCTCAACAAATGCTGAAGTAAAAAGTTTTGGACGGAAGCTTTAACGTCAGAATCAGATCTATCGACTACACCAGAAGAATTTTGGTAAAAAATAACCCAGATTGGACCATGTGCATGTGTGAAAGAGAAAACGGTGAGAGCTCGGTACGCAGTCATCTGAGTGCATAATGCATGGGATGGCGATGAATCGAAAGACATGAATGAAGACATATGAGATACATGTGTCAATCTGAAGAATTTATCAATAATTCGAACAAAGTTTGCAAGCTCCGTAAATCGTTGTACGGATTAAAGCAATCAAGTCGTAAAATATGGTTGGTCTGAAGCTGTCGAAAGCCGACCAATACATCTACTTACCATATGGTGTATTTTAACAGAATGTTATTTCTTGCTATTTACATGGATGATGTATTGACTTTCTCTCCTCAACTGTTGAATGATTGATTCAAAGGACTGAAGTAAAGTTACTTCATCTGAGGCACCACAATCACTATATGAGCACAAGTTTCAAAAGAATTTTACACAATTATCTATATAAGTAATTCACTGATAGATGGGATTACTCATTTGCGTTTGTTGCCTTTTTAATTTCATCTAATGAAACGCTATTTGTATTTATTTAATTTCGATTTTGGAGTACAGGTCGTAAATACAAACAGTGGATTAGTGCAAAGTATACACTTTCTCGTAAAATTTATTTCCAAAATAGTTAGATAATGACTATTCTTCTAGTCGTTTGTAGTGGTTAGAATATTACAACCACGCATATTCTAATCGTACATAATATCGCAAATGTAACATCTCGCAAACTCACCGTTAACTCATCATTTATCACTCCGTACGTGCAAACAGAGTAAATGCATCAACAGATACGAAAGCAGTTATTCCATGGGAGAAAACTGCCGCCAGCAAAAATAAAAGCGAGAAAAAAATATATATTTTACTGTTTGTGTAAGAAACAAAAAATGCTGTCAGTAAAATTTTACTGCGAAAATAGTTGTGATGGTGTGGTTCACCAATGCCTCCTAAACTACAGGCCGCTTACACCAAATGATGACGACACGCTATGTCGACGTTTTTGTTGCTTTCTCCAGTTGTTTTGTTAGTGTAAATATCTTAACATTATTATTGCGCAGTCTCGGTTTAGACATAAATTGACGTCATGTGCGATAAATGAGAGTAGTAAGAGGCCTGTAGCTTAGAAGGCATTGGGTTTACATCAGCGGCGTTTTCTAGTGATGTTCTACACGTTCGCCGAACGACTAAACAATTTTTGATTTTTATTCGAATTCTAAAAGTTTTATTTTTATTACAGAAAATTTTATTTTTATTATAAATTTCTAATATTATTTTCTTAATTAATTACTATTATTTTAATTATTTCGGATGATCAAAATCCGAAGCAGAACACCTTGAGAGCACAACCAGAACACGCCATTGCTATACCTATATGTCATGTCAGTTGGAAATCTCTCGGTACTGGCCAATCCTCGATACAGTGAATGTGTAAATTCCATTTGCAAAGATTGAACAACTTCGGGGTCAATAGCAAACAGGTCTACCTCATCGTATTAAAATGGGGTTAATTTTTATTTGTTTAGGATATCTTAAACTAACTAGACATATATGCCATGTCATTTGCAAATCTCTCGGTACTGGCCAATCCTTGATACAGTGAATGTGTAAATTCCATTTGCAAAGATTGAACACCTTCGGGTTCAATAACAAATGGGTCTACCTCATCGTATTAAAATGGGGTTAATTTTTATTTGTTAAGGATGTCTTAAGCTAACTAGAGATATATAACATGTCGGTCGGAAATCTCTGGGTACTGGCCAATCCTCGATACAGTGAATGTGTAAATTCCATTTGCAAGATTGAACAGCTTCGGGGTCAATAGCAAATGGGTCTACCTCATCGTATTCAATTGGGGATAATTTTTATTTGTTTAGGGTATCTTAAGCTAACTAGACATTTATGCCATGTCAGTTGGAAATCTCTGGGTGCTGGCCAATCCTCGATACAGTGAATGTGTAAATTCCATTTGCAAAGATTGAATATCTTCGGGGTCAATAACAAATGGGTCTACCTCATCGTATTAAAATGGGGATAATTTTTATTTGTTTAGGATATCTTAAGCTAACTAGAAATATATGCCATGTCAGTTGGAAATCTCTTAGTGCTGGCCAATCCTCGATACAGTGAATGTGTAAATTCCATTTGCAAAGATTGAACAACTTAGGGGTCAATAGCAAATGGGTCTACCTCATCGTATTAAAATGGGGATAATTTTTATTTGTTTATGATATAAGATATATTATATTAAATTAACTGGACATCAGCGGCGTTTTCTAGTGATGTTCTGCTCGTTTGCCGAACGACTAAACAGTTTTTGATTTTTATTCGAATTCTAAAAGTTTTATTTTTATTACAGAAAATTTTATTTTTAAAATTTTTTAATTTTAATTATAGTTTTTCTAATATTATTTTCTTAATTTATTACTATTATTTTAATTATTTTGGGTGATCAAAATCCGAAGCCGCACCTTGAGAGCACAACCAGGAAACGCCACTGGTTTACACATCTACAAAAGATGGATGTAAAGATACGAAATTTTTCTCACACTCTACAAAATAAGTCGTCCTCCATTTTTATAGTCCAATGGTTTTTTTTCGAGTTTAAATTTGTTAATGTTAATGGTTTTTTGTGGTACATATAAAAATTAAAATATATAAAAAAATCGAAATGTACGAAAATTTACCAAGTAAAACTTTTCTGAAATTTTTAGGTTATGCCAAAATCTAAAACCATAAAATCTTACTATAAAAATGAAATAAAAAATATTTCTTTTTTTTGTCACTCTATGGAATTTTATCAGTGCCGATCAGCGTTTTATCAGTAAAAAAAAAATTGCTGTCAGCAAATTTTTTTCATGGAATAACCAGCAAATTTATTTCAAGAAAAATAAGGCCGAATTTATACTTCAATTTCTTCGTTGATTCATTCATTCAATAGTTTTTTCGAAAAAAAATAGTTTTTTCGAAAAAATTGTTTCAAATTTCATTTTCAATCAATCACGCTACATCTTCTTAGAAAATGATGAAAGTTTAATATCTGATTATTCTCCTGTTATTATGATGGAGAGAACTAGTGCAGAAAAAACCCGAAATAAATTGCAGACTACGCGTGCGGAGCAAGATATAACATACAATCATGCTAACCACTTTACCACCGGAGCGGCATGTGAATTTTACTAATCTAAAAGTCAGCTTCAAATCTTTAACCATTAATGGTCAGCAGATTCCGTATGCAAATAAGGCTAAATATCTAGGGATAACCTGAGATACCAGGCTCAGATGAAAAGAGCACGTTAAGAATAGAAAATATGAACTTAATATCAAATGTCAACCGAAAATAAATTGCTATTATATCAACAGATACTAAAGTCTGTTTGGACGTACAAAGAAAACCAACATCCTAATATTACAAACTTTTAAAAACAAAGTGGTACGTGTTATAGTTAACGCTCCGTGGTACATTAGGAATGATGATCTTCATAGAAACTTTAATATCCAGACGGTTCAAGAAATAAAAAAAACTTACAGTAATTCATGAACACCGTATTTACAAACACGTAAATAAAGAGCTTCGTGGTATGTTGGACCTTTCGCATGCATTAAGATGATTGCAGAGAACGAAACCAATTGATTCAATGGATTAAGGACACCAGTGCAAAGACTACTTCAGTACATAACCTGCGAATGGAGCTGGTCAATGGGCCTCTTCTCATTCACAAGTGACAAAACTAGGCAAAAAAAAAATATTAGTGAAATGTATTCAGTTGTAATAATTTAAATAAAAACAAAAAGAAAACAAATTCAATCAGTCTCTTCATACTAGCCGCAGAAAACGAACGCTGTACATCGATCGCCGCACACACCGTCCATTACATATGGAGCTACATAATTTAATAAATTAAATATAATAATAATAATAAATTAAAAATATTTTAATTTAATAAAATAAAATTAATAATAAATAATTATAAATTATAATAAAATAATTTAAGTCTACACGTTTCTGTGATTAGCTAATCTTTTCCTTATATTACCTTTAATACAGACAGGGCCTGGGCCTCCATGATTCTGGAGTAGGATTCGTTTTCCAATTATGCTTCCTGAATTACGCTTAATGGTTGCTTAATTGATTACGCTTACTACAGGAATGTGCTATACATATCTGGGATCGTCATTGTGATTGGCCAGTACTTCTCTTATCATATCACAATATATTTAACAGAAATAAGTTGTGAATTTAAAAGTTTGCTCTACATATAATACGATGATCAACAAATTTACAGTGAAAAACGATTTATCAAATTTAAAGACAAATAATCAAAGTTCAACATTGAATAGAATGAACATTTATTTCTTTCCCAGTTTTTCGAGAGATATAAATAAATAAAGTAAAAAAAACAAATTAACAAAATAAAATTCAATACCATTTGTTTGGAACTTTTGTTAGTGTTTGCGTTCTATAGGCCTGCAGCCATACACACAGAATTTTTTATTTGTCTTCGACATGGTCATGAATCAATCCTGCAATTTAGAAAATTTTACATATATTTAGTACTTGATTGAAAAAAATGAAATGAGAAAAGAAACGCGGGACTGCTACATATGTATAACATTATCCAAATTTTTTCGAATAACGTTATTATTTAGGTACGTTACGTTAAGGTTAAGCAACAATGTTATAAGTCACTCATATAAAAAAACAATATTAATTTCAAAGCCTTCTGCGTTAATAATTCTTTTTTCCAGGAAAAACTAAGATTATACTATGGGGTACATGCTCGTTTAGCTAGCAAGCAAGCAATATGCTAGCGCAAAACCTGGCATACTCAATCAATTTTCTCTAGCAACTTTGAATTTGAATTAATTTTTTTTTATACGTTTTTTGTTTATTTTGCGCGATTGCACAGTAAAACAATACACACATTTGCTGGAAAGTTTTCTAAGCCGCAAAGTTTACTATTATCATTTTCTGTGACACCAAAATTTTGATCCATTTTTGATTTAAAATGGCGTTGCTTACATTTTTTGTCTTTTTTTTTTGAATTTGATTTTTTTCACACATGTCAAATTGTCAAAAAGACTTCGCGCCATTTCTATTTTATTAAATTTGTGAATTTGTGATTGGTTAAAGTGCAAGTTGTGTTTAATGAAATAAAAATTGTGTTCTATTCAAAGTGTTATTTTAAAAGATTATTGTGCTCCGAAAACAAAATAAAAATATAATATCGAAGACGATATACAAATAATTTTGATAGTGTATTGCGGGTGTTTGAAATCAAACACACAAAATGGAAAATATAATTGACGATATAGCTATTCAAGAACTTATTGGGCGTATCCAGCGCACTGAGATTCTCACTGTTTTTAGTGAGGCCTCACCAAATTTTATATGAAAAATTCTTTTATTTTTAGTGAGCACTCAGTGTGCTGGATCTGGATATGCCCGTTATCTTCCTCATCATCATCGGCATCATCAATATCGAGATCTTCAACAACATCGTCTTCATCATCATCTTCATCACATTGAAAAGTGCATAATGGATTGCAAAACGAACGAATAACCTTTGTGCTCGCATGCTGTGTTCTGCATAATTTATGCATAGACAATGGCGATACATAGATGAAGACGATGTTGTTGAAGATATCGAAATTGATGATGCCGATGATATTGATGATGCCGATGATGATGAGGAAGATAATAGTTCTTGAATAGCTATAACGTCAATTATATTTCCAAACACCCGCAATACACTATCAAAATTATTTGTAAATCGTTTTCGATATTATATTTTTATTTTATTTTCGGAGCACAATAATCTTTTAAAATAACACACAATTTTATAGAACACAATTTTTATTTTATTAAACACAGCTTACACTTTAAACAATCACAAATATAATAAAATAGAAATGGCGCGGTCTTTTTTGACAATTTGACATGACGTTTAGATTTTTTTTATGTGTGAGTAAACGTCAACAAAAAAATCCAAAATTGTGTTCTCTGACAAAAAATAATTGATCCAAAAATTTGGATCAACATTTTTGTGTCAGCGAATTCGTAAAACAAAACAAAAAATTTATAAAACAAAACTAAATTCAAATTCAAATTTGCTTGCTAATTTTAGCTGTTTTGCTTTCGCAAAGCCGATTAGCTTTAATGTTAGAGGCCAATTTTGCTTTCAGCAATATTTGTTTATGAATTTCCAGTAACGAAAATATTTGTTCATCATAGTTGGCGAATTTATCAGTAGTAATTAAAGTAGAGTTGGCTTTACATAAAACTAAAAAAAAAAGATTTTCATAAAACCGATTCAGATTACAATTACTACTGACAAAAAAGCCCACTATGATGAACAATTATTTTCCATTACTGGAAATTCAAAACAAATATTGCTGCAAGCAAAATTGGCCTCTAACATTAAAGCTAATCGGCTTTGCGAAAGCAAAACAGCTATTGATTAAGTAGCCAGGTTTGCTAGCTGATCGAGCATCTACCCATATAAACCTAAATTTTCCGTAGAATAACAAATATAAACGCAGACGGCGTAGGAATTAAATTTGATTTTTTATGAAAAATGAAATTTGTATTCTTCGTGATCGTAGCATACGAAATTGTGTTATGTTTTAATTGGAGGTTCACAAGCCAAACCGATTAACTACATTTTTGATTTTTTTAATTTTAATTCAAGATTGGCTCCTAACTGTATATTCAAAACAAATTTCTGTAGTAATAAGTGTTAACACCACTAAATGACAAAATTAAAAGTAACCAAAGATGCAAATTACAAGGAATTTTAAAAAACAATTTTTTTATTTTCTCATTTTTCTCAACTTCTTGTTTTATGGAGTTAATCGTTTTGGCAAATGAATCATCCAATTTTTAATATTATATTTATAAACTAATAATTATATACTTACGATAATATTATTCACAATTAAATAATAAAAACGCATTTGTTTTCTTCATACAATTTTTAAATTAATAGTTAATTTTTTATTTGTTAAAATTTTCTTTAATTACACGGACGAGAGAGAAATATACGGGAAGAGATATAGATGTGAGAAAGAAAAACATTTCTTTTTAATATTATTTTATAATTAAATAATTTACTTAAAATTTGATTACATAATTTCAATTGTTTTAAAATTTATAATATTTATCATCAATTTTAAAATTATATATAATAATAATACGCACCTAAATGAACAAAAAACTATGTATAAAATATATAATAAAAGGAACTTTTTAAAATATTTATATATCGAGATTATTAAATTTAAATATAAACTACAAAAAATGGCGGCTTTTTTAAAATTTTATTATACTTTATTTAATTTTTTTTTTTATTTTAACAACCATTTTTTATATATTTTTTTATAGTATTGCGCCATCCGTATATATAAATATTTTAATACGTGTATAGGATTAAAATAATTGCGAAATAATAAAAAATAATTTTGTTTAAATAAAATATTAAAAATAATAATTAGGTATTTTACATTCGCTGGACAAAAAATAAAAACAGTCTTTAAAGTGCTTAAATTAAATTAAGAAATTGTATTTACATTACAATAATAATAATAATATTATATAATAAGGAAAGAAAGAGAGAAACGATATGTTTAAGTAACGCGGTCATTAGTTTAATATAAGTCGATTAAAAAAAAAATGTCGCGTAATTTATAACGATAAACAGAAGAATAAGAATATCAAGATTTTTACTAAACTACATTATAATCATTCATTTAGCATCAAACTAACTTTGGTTTATGGTTTTAATTAAAATTTCATTTTTTTAATAGTTTTTAAAAGTTCACTTAAAAGTCTCCATTTTGTTTTTTTTTAAATAATAGCTCACAACAAGAAGTAATACACATATACAGTTTATCATAAAATTGCACTTTAGCTACAAATTTCATATACTTATCTTAATTGCTACTGATTTCGATCGTGTTTGGTTAACTGTAACGGTATTGAACCGTTACTATTAGAACCGTTATTATTATTATTATTATGATTGTTATTAGTATTCGATGTACCGTTACTATTTTTTTCATTAAAATTACGTTCACTGTCTGAATCATCATCGTGCACGTTAATTTCTTCGTCGTCTGAATCGGAGAGTTGGGTGGGCGATGACGATCGATTGTGATGATGATTATAGGATCTAGCTAAATTTAATGAGGCCGAGGCGGCTAGTATTGCAGCAGCCGATGAGGGTACTAGGGAACGGAATGCACTGTGCTCACCTCCCATTAATAATGGAGCTGATGCTGTGACTAAGTGATTTGCTGTTTGATGTTGACCGGTTCCCACTATACCCGCTACTGCTGCTGCTGCGGCTGCTGCTGCCGCCACTGCTGCTGATGATGGTGCTGGAGCTGTTACGGATTGGTTGTGCAAAGAGGCTTGTTGCATTAAGGAATGGTGGGAATGAAGATGCTGCTGCTGCTGCTGCTGTTGTTGCTGCTGTTGCTGCAGCTGCGTTTGCTGTTGCGCCGGTGTAGGTGAGGTAGGGGTGAAAGAATTTTGTGTGGTCCTTGTATTTTCTGAAGACTGTTGTTTGAGCAGATTCATACGTTGATGACGTCGCCATTTCGCCCGTCTGTTGGAAAACCAAACCTAGTAGTCAATTTGAAATTAATATTAGTTTTAATTAGAATCTTCCATTTAAGTAAATAGCACTTTTAATTAAAATAAGCACTACTACTTTAGGAATTTCTCTGTTATAATTACCTGTACTCGGGCTTCGCTTAGGGACGTTCGTGACGCTAACCGTTCTCTTGTACTAACACATGGGTAATGCGATTTATCAAATTCCTTTTCTAATTCTTCCAGCTGCTCTGGACTAAAGGTGGTACGATTTCTTCTAAATTTCGGTTGTTCCCCATCCAAACTTTCGGAATCCTCACCCTCGATATCTGAAGCGAAGCAAAAGAATTAAATAAGTACAAGATCAAATTGTGATATATAGATATCGGTATTACCGATTAATTTACCGTCAGGAGATCCAGCTGTATCTAGTGAACTTGATCCCGGTGAGCCGGCCATTCCCGACGTGGTCGTCGAATTGTTTGTACTTAAACCAGGTAAACCGCCCCCCGTCGGCCATAGATGCGGTGTAGGAGGCCATGGAAATGCACTGTACGGATGAGGAGAATAAAGACCGTAACCGGCCGCCCGAGCAAATTCTGCTGCCGCCCGTTCAGCTGCTCGATTTCTTAGTATACGATTGATTGATGATACCGATGGTGCTGTTGCGTTTGTACACACACCTGAAACAATTAAAAAAAAAATACGTAAAACATAAATTAAAGCTAGACATTTATGTAAATTTATGCTAATTTACTTTCGTACTAAATAAAAATTCAATTATACATAGAACATTTTGTAATTATAATTCAATTTAATTTCGCATTATTATCTAGATATTTTATTTTTTTTTATAAAGTTTCTCGTCTCTATACCGAAACAAATAATTAGATCAATCATGATCATTCAACATATCCACGTCTACATAGTTTTGATGTATAATTATACTCCAATTACCCCTGCTCTTTATTTATAATAAAAATTAACAAATAAAAAAGTTGGAACTCTTGCCGTGCAAACGCGATCTAACTTAAATAACAATAATAATATTAAATATAATTTTAATTTAATATTATTATTGTTATTTAAGTTATTAAATTAAAAAATTAAAAAGATCAAGAGAATCGATCGTCATCCCAAACATCATCATCCACATACGTACGTACATACAGATATAGGGAATAAACACACGCAATTCAAATGATTTTTAAATAAACTGCAGGCGGTTTAAAAAAAATGGTTTCTTTCAAAAGGTATGTACTCAACACACAAATATTCATTTGGCTCAACAATAAAATAATTAAATTATATTTTGACCGGATGAAATTATTTAAGCGTACGTAGTTTTGATTTAATAATAATAAAATTGTAAGAAAATCAATTTTTGAGCGCAATTATAATTTTAGTAACGCTTTACATGCAATTAAGTTTTGATCTGTGGCGCGGTACAAATTCGAGAAATCGTTTCTCAGGGCTTTCTCAAAATCTATTAATCTAATGGTGCGTATGCCTGTCACGAGAACATTGATATACCCTATACTGTTTAGAAGACCACGTGCTAGGTTGATTCATATTTCGATTAAACCCCCTCGCTTCTTTCATCGCAATAACATATATAAACGACATTAAAATTATGGCGTGTAACGAATTAAATATGCAAATTCACTTAAATTAAATTAAATATTAAAAATTATTTCTACATATAATTATTAAAACCTAGAATTTAATGTAATTGGTAAGAATCATAATATGCAAATTAGTTATACAACACAAATGCATTATTTTGTCATGGGAAATCTTAAATGAGTACCGCATTAACCCTTTATATATAATTAGCCAACAAGGTGATCCGACCGGACTAATAACACAAAATATTTCCTAATTTAGCACTTGTCGCTTAGATTTTTTCCTTGTCTTATGACTTTTCGCCCCAGAAACGTTAAAATATAATTTTAAAATAATTTCGATATAAAATAAAGATGTTTATCTTGAATATGTAAGAATGTGGCCCGGAAAAAAATATCAGGTAAATTTTTGACATTTAATTAATGTTTATACCTTTCTTAACTCAAGTTTAACAAACAATGCGACAAGAATCAAAGCAATCTTAATAAATCAAGCCTGCCTATTAAATAGCACTTTCAAATATGGGATATAAAACATAATAAAAAAACTAACTTTTCATAGGTTTTGTATGGGAGATAGCATTACGTTTGATAAGTAAAACATGAATTAAAAATAAAGTAAAATTGATTTCTTTTCACATAAATCGATGACATATATAATAGATTTCAACTCATTCGAATGATGCAATCAGTAGGCTTCTCGTTTTCTTCAAATTAATAAAGAAAATATAAGGGATTTTCGCTGTACAACAACAACAATTAAAAAATTGATGACGTCATAATATCGTCATTTAAAACTAATGTTAGAGAGAAATAGTAAATTAAAATTTATAAGCAAATAAGAAAGACAACAATGTGTTTTAAAAAAGGGAAATCAAATAGAAACGACAATATGAACTATGAAATCAAAAACAATGAAAAATGCAAACATCGTAATTCAATGGTGAAGATAAAGTAAACCGTATAATATCCGAAATAAAAATCCGAAAATAAAATAGTTACCTATTTGCTATTTGTTTACTTTAATATAAAATAGTAGCCGTATGTAATTCGTTATGGATGTACGTCGTTTTTGTACCGATTTCAGAAATGAATAAAAATCGTAAATATTTGAATTTGAATCTTATTCTTTATGGATTGATTATCGTTTTTATAATGTTTTAGTGGTTTATTAAATTTTATGAAACCATCCTTAAATTTTCAATTATGCTTCCGTATCCTACTAGAAACAAAAAGTATTAAAAAAATATTTGTTACATATACTTTTGTCTATGTGGAACTGTTGTTGAAAAAGTATGTATGTTCGATTTTCGGTTCTGAGTAGTTTTGTTCTTCTGTTTCAATATGATCATGCATGTATCAATATCTCCCAGATTCCAAAACGCATTGAATTTTGCTCCCGGTTTTGGTGTCTGTTGTAACAATTTGCTTTCATAATTTTGGATTTGTATCTCTCTCTCTAGCTTCACATCCCATGAAGGGATTTTGCCGCCTGCACTATGGTCCTCCAGCCGTCTCGGTTCATCGCTCTCGTCCTCCAGTTTCGACATCCTTGTTGATGGAACACTTTATATACTTTATATACGTTGTTGTGTGGACCTTGTAACGTGGCCGAGCCATCTAACTCGATTGATGAATCCGATAATATCGCAACCTCCAAGAATTTGCTTTATCTCGTGGTTCATGCGCGAATCCTATATTCATTGTTCGCGACTTTAATTGGACCAAAGATTGAACGGATGACCTTCCTTTCGAAAGTTGATAACAATCCACAATCGTTAGTGGTGAAGGTCCAGCTCTCGCTTCCAAAAGCCAGCACACGTCTTATGAGTGCTTTATAAAGTGCGAGCTTGCACGACTGCGATAGATGTTTAGATCGCAATAATTTTGATTGGGCGTAGAAAACTCGATGCGCGGCAGCGATTCGGGCTTTTATATCTGCCTGCATGTCATTCAAGGATGTTAAAACTGACCCGAGTTATTTGAAGTTTTTAACGCGATCAAAGTTATGGTCGCCAATTCCGAGATTTATCATGGAGATGTTTCTGGGTGTTGATACAAATTTGGTTTTGCTACTGTTCTCCTTCGAACCAAGTCTTCGTGCGCAGCGATGGAGCGGCACGAAACTGTCTATGAGGTCTAGGTCTTCGGCCAAGAAGCACGATATCATCTGCATTTCCAAGAATTTGGCCTGACTTATTAAATATGCAGCGCGAAGTTTCGATGTTGCTTTTCCTCACTACGTACTCAAGCGCCAAATTGAACAGCAAAGGTGCGAGTGCATCTCCCTGTCGAACACCAGATGTTATTTTAAAGGAGTCTGACACAGTTCCTTCGATTACAATTCTACATACAGACTCAGACGTTGTTAATTTGCACCGAGAAACGAGTTTCTCTAGAATTCCTAGGCATATGGGCGCGGCCCAAAGGTTATCGCGGTTTATACTGTCATTTGCCTGACGGAAGTCTATATATATTTGATGTATGGTTATGTTGTACTCCCAACATTTTTCCAAGATCATCCTCATTGTGAAACACTGGTCAGTGGTCGATCGATTGGGACGAAAACCACACTGATAGTCGCCAATGATGTTTTCGGCGAAAGGGATGAGTCTGGCAAGTACAACATTAGCTAACACTTTGTAAGCAGTGTTCAATAGAGCTATACCACGATAGTTTTCACATTTAAGACGGTCGCCTTTTTTATGCAACGGACATATGAGCGCGGTTTTCCAATTTTCCGGCAACTCTTCTTGGCCCCAAATACAAACGACGAGATCGTATAGACTTGTTGCAAGTGTAGCGCCTCCGAGTTTAATCAATTCTGCGGGGATTCCATCGAGATCGAGTGCCTTTCCGCTTTTCAACCGACTAATAGCTGCGTCTACTTCCTCTGCTGTGGGATATTCGACGAAGACCTTATCACCTGGAGGAGCTATTGCTCTAATGAGGGTCACGTCGTCATTCCGATTTAGCAGATTTTTAGCAGATCAAACGTCAGATATGCTGGTGGAGTGTCTCTTTGACACCATGACGTGATCGATTTGGTTTTCCGTTCTTCCATCATTCGGTCTCCACATTACTTAGTGAATTCTCTTTGTGGAAAAAACGTACTTGATACAACTAAGTTGTACGTTATTGCCAGGTCGATGATGCGTTGGGCGTTGTTATTACTAGTTAGGTGCAGGCTGTTAGGACCGATGTGCGATGTATTTTCTGCACTCCTACCGATTTTTGCATTAAAGTCGGCCACGATGATTTTAATGTCGTGGAGCGGTATGTTATTGATGACTTGATCCAGCTCGACAAAGAATAAATCTTTGATGTCATCCGATGTCCAATGAGAGTATACGAGCTGTACTGTACCACTGTACCACCAAAATGTTGTTCAAAACTATTTTTACAAATTGTTAAATCTGGCAGGAATTAGGTGGCAAAGACGACTAGCTTACCAGATCACGGTTATATTTTGGAGGTCAGAATTAGTTTATTGTACAAAAAACGTTAATACTAATTATTACCACATTATCACTATATGGTTCATTGCTTATGCATGTATATTGCTTACATATTCGTTCACACTAATTGAATGTTGGAATCGGATACGCAAGGTGGCGTATATAACGCCGAATAGTTATGAAATTTGTTGAATGGCAGTACACAGATAAATAGAAAATTCAATTGAAATCATTTAAAAATGCATTGCAATGAATGATGCTCGAGGAGGAATGATAAATAACCATCTACAGTGATTCGAAAATAACGGAGTGTCCAATGTGAAGCGATTGCGTCGAGCTTTTGTATTCGACGCGTACATAACACACGTGGACCGAAGAAAATCAATGTTTGGCACTTTTGGCGAAAGAATGGCTTACAACATTAAGAGACGTCTTGGCTTATCACACATACGTGGGACAAATACGCAAGCATTTAACGTTCATTGTTTGTATACTTTTGAAAACATTGTTGCTATACTTTAAACAAGTTATAATTCCTAAACTGAATGAGATACTAACTCAACCCGTTTGGTAGAACATAATCCATAACTTATCGAAGAGCTGCTATCGAAACGGCCACTATCTGAGTTTTTTATCATTTATCACGGCTGAAAATATCACCGCGCGCAATAATCACCGCAAAGAAAAAATTATTTTGGTAAATCAATAAGAAAATCTTTACTCTATAATTTTTCTTAAGAATAAAATATTTTTAAATTGCATACAAGTATTATGTCTTTTCGGTGGCCGCTATGGTGTTCGAACGAAGTTACAAAATCAAGTACATACTGTAAATGAAAAGAACATGAATATCTATAGAACAATGTTTTTTTTAATTTTTTAATCACGTATTTATACATATCTGTGATTCAAAAACATTGTCACTCGCATGCTTTCACAACCACATTGTAGTGGTGACTGACTGAATGCCGTTATTTATAAATAATAAAAATAAAAAATCCTGTACAAAAATCAGTGTTTTTGTTTCCACGGCAATCGTGTTTTTAGAAAGAGAATGGAAAGAGTCAATATTATGATTTGAAATGATGACGCCATACAACAACAACATTAATAAAAGCTCATTATTTATTTATTTTCCAAGTCAATTTTCACACAATTTAAAGGGTTTTCTTGAATTTATTTTTGAACTGATTAAAGTTTGAACTTTTCTGCATTTACCCGTACAAAAATATTATAAAAGCTTATGGTTTAAATATACTTAAAAGGAAAAAGAAAATTAGTCGTTTTCCATGCATTCCTATAAGAAACTAACATTTATTATATCCCATATTTTAAGTTTAGTGAAAAAAAGCTCGAATAGGGAGGCTCTATTTATCTAGTCGGCTCTGCAAGAATACAAATGTTACGTGTGATTCACCTTTATGTGCCTGTGTGTGTGTGAATGGGGTCCTTTATTGTTTTATATTTTTTGGGAATAAAACTATGTCCGGTAATTTATCTAATTTTAATTAAGATGTTAAACAGTGAAAAAGCTTTTATAAAACTACCTGTTTTCTGGTATAATTCCGTTGCTTGTGACTTTGTGTTAATTGTATTGTTGATTAAGCTATTAATATTGTTTTAGTGTAGGTGGACGATTAATTGGCACTATTTTAAGCGTGACATTTAGCGAAGATAAATAAATCGGTAACTTACTTATGAGAGTAAGCAGGTGACTTTAAAATCCCTAATTAATCTTTAAGTGCGCATATTCATTTTTTAAATATGTCATTGTGTTAAAATTAAACCGCTGCACCTATTTTGAAAGAAACAGGTGTAATGAGATATTAAGTATCCACAGCCTCTTATCGTGTGGACATTTATCTTAATTGAAGTGTATTGTTAAATTTTTAGTGTGATTGGAGTGAAGTTTGTGCCTAAATAACAAAATATACACTGTATATAAATGAAAATTAAAAAGCACTCAAAAATGGAAATATTAATATTATATTTGGTAATATCTAACAAACATAAATATTTCAACACTAAGAGTAAAAATTGAATTTTTGAGTATACTATTTATGAGTATAATTTTTGAGTAATGAAAGGTAATTCTTTTAAACAAAATACACTTTGAACCGCCCAGAGGTGATCAACCAGCCCTACTTAACCTCTTACACGGAAATGTCTGAGATTTTTGCTATTCGAGATAGAATATCTTTGAGTGTTGTCTCTGCCCTTACGGATCACGTAGTATTTGATATAAGAACCCATTTTCACTTAGCCACTTGTTTTGAAATCTCTGAAATTTTTTGTTATTCGAGAGAGAATTTTTTTGAGTGATTTTCTAAATTTTTATACATTACAATTTTTTTTTATCTCAACCGATCGCATAAATGTGATCAATGTTTGTTCTGAATTAGTATTTGATGTAAGAAACCTATCTTATTAAGCTACATGCCCGGAAAATCTCTGAGTTTGTGTTATTTCGTTTGTGAGAAGATGTTTGAGTGTTATACAAAAAGTCTTTGAAACATTTGAAATTATTTAGCTCGCGACACCTACGGATCGCACAGAGGTAATCTAGGTAGTTCTGAATTACTATTTGATCTAAAAAATCTATCTTACTTTGCCACTATTTTAGAAATCTCAGTTTGTTATTCGAGAGATAATATTTTTGAGTGTTTTTCTAAATTGTTACACATTTAATTTTTTTTATCTCAGCCTTTATGGATCGCAAAGATGTGATCAATGTGGTTCTGAAAAGTATTTGATACTTGATTAGCCACTTGTTCGGAAATCTCTGAGATTTTGTTATTCGAGAGAGAATATTTTTGAGTGTTTTTCTAAATTGTTGCAGAATTTATTTATTTTGTATCTCAGCCATTACAGCTCTCATAGACGGAATAAATGTAGTTCTGAATAAGTATTTTATGTAAGAAACCAAACTCATTTAGCCACTTGCATGGAAATCTCTGGGATTTTTGCTATTCGAGAAAGAATATCTTTCAGTGTTATACAAAAATTCTTAAACAATTGAAATTTATTTAAATCGATACCTACGGATCGCGGAGAGGTATTCAAGGTAGATCTGAATTAGTATTTGATGTAAAAAAAAACTTTCTTACTTAGCCACTTATTCAGAAATCTCTGAGACTTTTGTAATTCGAAAGAATATTTTTGAGTGTTTTTCAAAATTGTTACACATCATTTTTTTTTTATTTTAGCTCCTACATATCGCATAGACGTGATCGATTTGGTTCTGAATTAGTATGAATCTATGTTTGAATTTATGACCGGAAATTTCTGAGACTTTTGTTATGCGAGAAGAAATATTTTTGAGTGTTTTCCAAATTGTTACAAATTTAAATTTTTTTTATTTTAGCCGCTAAGAACCGCGTAGGCTGATCAATTAGGGTCTGAATTAGTATTTGATGTAAGAAATCAAACGTACTTAGTCACATATAGAAAGCGAATACCATTGAGTGTAATACAAAAATATTACTTAGTTACATGAGCCGAAAGAGAATATCTTTGAATGTTATACCAAATTATTGGCGGAACCCTGTGACCACAATAGTGTCAAGGTCAAGTGGGTGCCAGCTCATTGTAATATTAAGCAAAATATAGTAGCTGATTCTTTGGCCGAGATGGGTTAGAGTCTGGAATTCATCGGACCTGAACCTGTAGCTCCGTTGAGCTTTAATAACGACAAGAAAGCTTTTAAGAATTACGTTTGCAATGAGGCTAAGTGCAATTAGCTTGCTTTTTCTACCTGCCGGATGGCAAAATACTTTATTTGTGAACCTAATTTGAAAGACTAGCTACGAGATTTAATAGCTGTTCTTACGGGTTATGGTAGTTTTAAACTCAATTTACAAAGCATGGTGCTTGCTCGTGACTCTATTTGTAATAACTGCCTTGAAGAGGTAAACGACAGCATTCACTTTGTTTGCTGTTATTCAGCCTTCGTGTTAGTTATGTCCGGGTTTCTTGATCGCATATCTTTGAATGTTGACCAGGTTTCTTTACTGCTTTAGTTCAAATTCTTACAGAGGAACGCAGTTGAGTTTTGGAATATAATCCTCAGTTTGCACTTGGGTGGATCCATTGGCACATCATCCAAATTAAATGTTGCATCCTCATACCTCTCAATGATGAAATGATATCGCATGTCTATGTCCTTGGTCCTCTTATGGAGTTCCGGGTTTTTCATGAGCCGCTGTGCTGATTATCCAGAAGGAAAATCGGTTTGTCCTAATCGATTGATAAAAATTCGAACAATAATCAATTGAATCAGTTCCTTCATAGCATCTGCCGCGGACATGTATTCGGAGGCTGTTATCGAAAACGCTACTGACTTTTGACGTTCTGAGCCCCAACTTATAATTGCATCGCCCAAAAATTGATTTTCTTCATTCTATTCAAAATCCGCCAAGATTCTGTGTTCTGTCTGATGGAGACGCCACTGTATTGCATTCCGCCAGGCCAAAACGGTTGAGTACACCTGTAGCGCAAACGCGTGCTGATTCCCATGAATTGATCTATTTGATCGTTCCTCGATTTCAAGGCGCAATAAATATTTGTGCTCGAATGATTTGCCCTCAAATCCCCAGTGCAACTGCTCAATAACCGGAAAAGTTAATGCGTTGTTTTCCGTTGCAATCAATCCAATTCACTGGCAACAAAGTCGAATTTTTTAAGGAATGACGTAAACTTTTTGTTCCAGCAATGTCACGCTTGTTTCAATCTGTACAAGCTCTTGGGCAGTTTGTACACTCATCCGCTACGATCCTCATATTCGATCGGTTGACTCATATAAACGATCCCCTCCAAATAATCGTTCAGAAAAGCTGTCGAACTGCTGCAATCTGAAGGACTGAACGCTTCTGTGTAATCGATGCCATACTTGTGCTTTTTTCGATCAATGTCCAGTGTAGTCATTGATTCTTTCAGAAGAAAAATACAACGAAATAACACATTTGACCGTCCTTGGATTTTTTCGGGTTTCCTTTGCAATGTACATAAACACCTATGAACCAAAAATTCGAAATTAACGATTTTTACCTTTTTCCCGTGCCATAATACGGTGGGTTCGTTCAAGTTAGATTCAGTAGGTACAGGCACTGCTAATTGACCGCCTCCGCCCAGAATTTGTAGTTCATCTGTCTCGCATGAATCATTGTTCGCCCAGACTTCACAATCGTACATGTCACGGTCCACAACTATTCTGCTCCGGTGTATAAGGTGCAGTTCGCTGACGCTCAATGCCCATCTCATTGAGAAAAAATTCTATTTGAGTCGGTTCTGGTATACTCGCATTACCGCAAATTTCTTCTTTGCTGCAACCTCCGATTTATGCTTCATAAAACATACGTAAAGAAAATATGAAAAATCGTCCTTAAAAAGTAAAAAGTACCTGGAACCGCAAATCGAATTCGTTTGCATGGGCTCACAAACGTCCGCATGAATAATTTTGTTACATTCTTTCATTTCTGCTTTCCGTAGATGCACGCACGCTTCAGACGCCAAGTCCTCGATCACTAAATCGATTTCATTATTTCGTATCGAAATTAGAAGAGATCGATGACATTTCAGGCTCCTGGGGCCTTATTTTTGAAATCGGCGTAAATTTCCACATTCGGAAATTATTTTGCTTTATAATTTTTTATATTATTCGTTTTTATCGCCGGCTACTTTGATAATTTTTTTTAAATTCTTTGTATATTTCTCTACATTTGTTTCCCGAGTAAGGGAAAAATTCGGACTGGGATAATCGATTCGAAATTGTTTCCTTAGTAGGGAAAAAAATATTAGAAATTTTGCAAACAAATTTTATAAAATGATTAAAGTAGCCGGTGAAAAATTCGAATAGTACAGAGAAATCTAAAGCAAAATATATTCCGATTGCGGAAATGCCCCCGAATTTCAAGAATATGGCGCCTGGGAATTATTAAGTCCAACCCGAATTACGCTCTTAAAAATAATTTGGCCATTTACACATATGTCCTCCTAATGCCAATCCTAAAATACGGATGGGCTTGTCCTTCTATTCGAAGGTATAGTACACATTATGCCCAATCATGGAACCATTCGTTTAAATCTAATATGTACATTTTATTTGAAATGGGTCATCTCGGGATGCTTCAACGTCAATCTCAACATACGAATCGTGATTTGAATTTTATTTTGGATGGCGGACATGATAGCAAGAAAATCAGAAATCGGAATAGATTGGTCACGGCACTCATGGTTCCCGAGAACCATTAATTTAAAGCACTAATTCATAATTCATCCATTAAAGCCACAAAGGTAAGGGACATTGCGCCAACCTCAACATACGGCTTGTCTTATCATTGTATCATAGATATTTAATTGCCTGATGAAAATTTTTATTTTTCTGGGATGAACTACTGGGATAACTTCAAATACTTTATATACAGCGGTAATGCTACTAGATTTTATTTTTTGTCTTTTCTATCCGTTTCGCCAAGCATCCAATATAAAATAAAAATAATTATACACTTACACAGACACGTGCCGCACTTGAGTTTTGCGTAGAGAGGCAATTGAGTTTTGTTTGAAGTATAAAATGGTAAATTGCGTACACCGGCTGATTCTAAAACCGCAGCGCATACTTCCATAAATCAGAGAGTTCACTAATTGCAATAATTTTTCTGATTCGAATAATTCTGATTCGACTCTAGATGAGATCGCAAAGTTAAGCATACGCTGTAAATAAATCGCTAAATCCATTGTAAAACACACAATTCATTTCAGCAACTTATTAAAGAGAACGTGCTCCTAACGCAATGACAAATCATGACTTTTAACATTTCAGAATAATAAATATACCACCAAATACGACATTCTTTAAGAAACCAACCCAATAACTTGAAAATCACGTATCGTAATATGTATAAATTACACAGTGAAAATAAAATTAATGCTAAATTCGTCCCATTATAATATTAAATGAACATCTTAAGTATGATTCCTACACAATAAATTATGTACTCGCGTATAATGTAAAAAATGATTTAAATAACTATCATCCACATGCGCGCGGCACGATGACTCTTCAACTACAAAAAATAAAATAAAAATGATTTAAGTCAAATATCAACAAAATTAATATCTATTTAAGATTTTAACGAAAAGTGCTTACAAAAGCAATCAGCTAAGTTTAATTAATCAGTTTTTTTTTGTATTTTGTTGCTCCTTAACAAGATGAAAAATCTCAACGAATTGTAGCTTCATATACAGGGTGTTTTTAAATAAATGCTGCGATTTACCTTGGAAATTGCACCCGAATAGAAGAAAATTAATTATCATGAAAATTGTTCAGTGTCGAGGGGGGGGGGGGGGGGGAGGGGGGCATTTAGTAATAATCTTGAATGATCGTTAGTTTTGGTGGTATTGACGATAGTTAGGGTATTTAAATTAGATACATTTTTCATACAAAATTTTTTCATAAAGTGTATGGTATGAGCCAAAATTGTTCTGTATTACAGCAATACAATTTTCTTTAAATTCTAACACTATTTCGTTGAAACGAGAAATAAAAATAAATAAAATCAATTCTTCTTTGACTTATTGCACAAATTTTTAATTTAGGTACTATTTATATTTACTATTTATATTTCTCGTTACAACAAAAAGCTCAAAACAGAAGAAGATGCGAAAGCGGCAAGCGAAATCGCCTGTCATATGACAAAACACCGAAAACATGCACCACAAACACAACCATCGGAGCAGGCGACGACAATTTTTTCGTTGAAATATACTTAGAGCCTATAGGTGTGTTGCTTTAGTAAAACTAAGCGGGTTTTACTTTAATATCTCAAAGCAACACCTTTTGGCATTAGTTTTTTGATGTATTTAAGTTTTTCTTTGTTGGTATAATAAAACATTTATATGTCCAATTTTGATCGTGTGATAATTGATAATTATGTAGTTTTAAATATAATTACATAAAAAAATCAAAAAAAAAAATTTAAAAAATGACCGCCTTGCGGTGAACACCATAACTATAAAATGGTTTTATTTTCTTATCAAAGCGTCTTCGGCTTTATAAAATAAAATTATTGTTGGCGGACTTTGCCAAAGCAAAACAGTTTCTTCTCTATTGCTATTCCACTTATATTCTGAACAATATCTATTCCACTTATATTCGTTCTAGAATTGAAAATAAATTATTTAGTGATAGAAACACAGTAGAAACATCACAATATTGCAATCTAGCAGGCTGGTAAATGATATAAAAATTGAAACAGAGACAAGTTATCGAATTATCGGAAAATGGTGATGTTAAAACATCTTAGCCCAGCTTATTTCTATTTTTAAAGCCGGCGAAACAATATTTGCAACTGTTTTTTAACGCCCCAACATCATGTGTTGATAAATATCAAATATGTCGTGGTTATGTCATTTGTGATTGTTTTTTATCGACGCTCGTCCTTGTCGCTCTTGTTCTGTTTCGAGCTAAACAGTGTTAGCACTTAAGAAAAATTGTTTTGGTGTAATGCAGATCAATTTTTGCTCATATTTCTGAAACCATACTCGTATTTTATGAAGAATTTTGTGTAAGAATTATTTATTTTTAAATTCTAAATCAAAAAGTATAGGTTGTAATTAGAAGAAAAAAAATCTAATTTTCGTCAACATCTCCCAAACTTATGGGTTTATAGGTCATTCAAGATCACCTCTACACGTCCCACTCGACACTGAACAATTTTTATTACAAGAAATTTTCTCCTATTTTGCACCACTTTCGCGGTAAAAGCCTGTTATTTATTAAAAAACTCACCCTGTATTTGTTATAAATGTTGAATATATTAAAATACATTCATATATTACAGCAGTAATAATTATATAGCAATAATATTAATAAGAGTGGTCGAATTCTGCATTCTCATTCTACATACAATAAAAAATAAATTTATAAGGTGGTAGAATAAATCTGATAACCTGCCGATTTCTTCTTATGTAAATCTTTTATTAAGTTTTTATATTTTTATTGCTCTCTATCAAAAAATTAAATCTGGAAATCGATTAAATTTACATTTTTTTTTTGCTATTTTGCCTGTGATGCTCATAAATGATGGGCGGTAAAACTAGACCGACGATATATAATCTTATTTGATTACTCGCCCGAATAAATAATCTTTTAAAGTGTGAATTTATAGTAATGATTGCAATAAAATTCCATATCAATTACATATAAGCTTGTTATGATGGGGCCCGTTTATGCATGTACATACCCACCCACAACACTTTGAATTATAAAATAACATCATAAAACTACTTATTAAATTAGCCTGTACATTGTGTAAATGAACTAGAAAAAAATCACAATTCCACGAAAATCAACTTGTACCTTTATATAACAACCATCGCCAACACACACCCTTCATTGATTATTGACTATTGAATATTTAAATATATATTCTGTTTAACTGTTATTAAAATAAAATAATAATGGAAACCTTAACAAACTATCTTCAATATACGAGTACATCCATCAATAAACTATACATTTCAAACAAATTATACAGTTGCGCACCGCGTAGTCTGCACAGACATAATTTCGTAATGGGAAGAAGAATGAGGAAAATTAGAATTAGAAAAATAATAAAATAGAATAGTGATTCTTCCTCCATTATGTTATTGTAAATGTATTGATTTTTATAAAACGAACGATGATTATATTTTCATGTTTACATAAAGAACATCTTAAAAGTTATGATATCTGCGTCCGGTTGCCTATGACTTAACACAAAACCAAAAAACAGAACCCTCGACTATTGTACCTGCTTAAATTATATATGTATATATAATTTAACCGCGCGCATACTCAACAACGATCACCACAAACACAAAGCAATGAAAATAAATAGTTTTTGTGATATTCTAATGTCATCAATTAGAATAATCTTAAGCCTTATCGATTCGATTTCATTTTACTTACAAATCGGTTCGTTTGTATATTCGGTTTTAAATGCGGAGACCATTATCAAGTTCATTAAAAAATAATTCGTTTGTTTGTTATGCAGATGTAGCATTAAATTTTGCTCCCATAAAAGGGGGTTGCCTAATCTAATAATACAGCTTAAGCAGATTAAGCAAAACGGTTATTTATTTTTATATATACGGGGCACGCCTATATCCCACTAAAATGAAATATTATTAAACGTATGACCTCTAACTTACCACTCGACTATTAGTCATAATATCATACTTATATAAACATATCATCACAAAATATTAATGATCTCTATAATTTAGTTTAAATAAACACACTTTAAGAAGTTAACAGAAAAAAAATTAACATTTAACTTATGATGATCATCGACACGACGGCATCTTAATCAATTAATAATGTTTCTTTCTTTTTCATCTTGTTATTAAAATTTTGGTGTAACTTCCTCATCAATAATACAAGATGATTAACACATCATCATCATCATCATCATCATCATCATCATCACCAAGAATTTAAATTAAATAAATATATTTAACCCAATGTCACAAATCTTTGTATATATCTTTAATTAGAAAACTAAATAAATCAAACGAAATAACGTTGTGATTGTTAACCCTTGGTTAAACAGGTATTCGCACCTATACATGATTTTATTTAATAAATTATGCGATAATATTTTTATGTGAGTTGCATTAACCCTAATGTGCATGCAATACATTTCTACTGGCATGACTATAAAATTGTGTAAATACAGGGTTAACAACATAATATAAGAACCCGATTAATCGCGTGATCTTGTTGATTAATTGATAATTTAATCAAATAAAATAAATATTCTAATCTTTCGTTGTATGCATAAACTATACGTGCTCTTATATAAATAGTAAAGTGTTGAAATCTTAATAATTTGTGATATATTTCTTAATTCAGCTTTTATACGCCATACGATTCACACTCGTGCTTTAGTTTTATATACAAAATTGTACATTAGGAATTTTAAGAAGAAAAACGGAACAATAATAATAATTCACGCCTACAACAATAATAAGATCGTCGACGATCGGAGAGACTAAAACTGGACACAGAATCTGGAAAGAAAACAAATTCTGTGTGTGTGTGTGTGTAGTAAATCTTATTATTTATAATAATAAGAACTTGAATTTTATAAAAACCAATAAATTATTTCTCGTTTGTTAATAAAAATTGTGACATTTTAAATTAACACGAGAGACGATTATTTATATTAGGTGTGTGTATGACAAAAAAAACTTAACAATAAAAATTAAGTAAATAAATAAATATTTATGGGCCGGTGATTTGCTCTTATTATTATGGGTTTTGTAAAAGGTATAATCGAAAAAACGGATTAGACACCATATATTCACGAAGACTAAATATGACCAAATGGTTTTGCAGGTATTGATAAATCACTGTTTTGGATTCTAAAACCAATTTAGACTAAAATTTTGTATTACGGCGTTTCTTAACAGAATTGATCTAAGATCATAATGAAACTCGATTCGCAGGATTTATTGGGTTTTTTCAACAAACCTAGGTTGAAGTTCTGCAATACGGTCGTTTGCCCAGAATTTCATCCTAGAAACATAAAGAAATATCATCATAACTGCAATGACCATCCCAGAATTTAATAAAGAAATTTCGTTAAACTCGAAATTTTATTCTAGTTCGGAAATTGAATTCAAATTTTAAATATTAAAATCAAAATTGAAAATTATTGTAAAATAATAAAAATTTAAATTAAAAGAACTGAATTGATTTAGCACTGTGCAGAAAAGTGGTTTAGTTTTAGAACGGTTAATTTTAGTTAATGCAGTACCGATTTTGTAAAATAACGAAAAGTTAACCGTCGTACTCTATAAAAACATGATCAATAAAACGCGTTGACGGAATGTTTTCTATATGCGACACTAGGTCATGTTGATAAGCTCTAGTTTTAATTTCAAACCAATTTGCATGTTGAAACAGAGCTATGATGGCTTGTGTCAATCTGGTAATGGGTTTCTATAATATCCATTGGGATTCGTCCTATGGTGTATTCAAATGCATCGGAGGCCAGTAACGAAATATGTTCTATTAGACTAGCTCTAGTTTTATTTTCAAACTGGTGTCCATATTGCGGAAAAATTCAGTACTTTTGATTTCGTGCCAATATTATCCCGGATAAATTCATATTGATATATTATTTGCTTTGCGCGCCACCTCTTATCAAATAGATTTATTTATCGCGATGGAAGATTTTGGTCGACCGTCAGAGTGTACAATTTAAATATTTGCTTTTTGTTTTTGTACAGTGTTTAAATAACCTTGCTAATGGAAATTTAAATATCGTGTTAAAAATGTGCGAACTGGGATGTAGTGTGTGAGTATTTTGAAACATATTATAACAATTTCCACATCATGATAGCATTTCAAATCACTAACACCCAAGTATTGAATTCCGTAGACTACAGTAGTTTGGATTACATCGGTATTGAAGTATTGACAACTCGTACCAATTCGTGTGAAGTTTGTCCTAAATTGTCTTAAAGTAACAACAAATTGTAGGACAAATTTAGGACAAACTTCATACGACTATATAATCACGTGCGGAAGTTTGTCCTAAACTGTCTTAAACACAAAATTTCTTTCTAAAGGTAATTTAACAGTGTAAATTTTTATTAAATTATATTATCAGTTTAATTTAAAACAAGAAGACTACACTACATTTAAAATTAAATATGTAACCATCAAAAATTTTGAAAGTAAATTTTCTTTAAAATTATGCGAATAAAAAACTACATACTTCATAAATTTTTCATTGTATCCAGTCCAATTAAACAACTTGAATTTTTCGGAAAATCTAGGGGAACACTGCGTGTAATATACATAAGTTGTTTGCCACAATCTAGTATTAAAAATGCTTTGTCTTAAAAGCAATGTCTAAGAGATTCCCGCGATTCGAATATACGTGACACGGGAAACGTATCGGTTCCGTTGAAAAGTAGAAAAATGCTCCAGCCGTATGGTTTAAAATGTCCACAAATTTTTTGATTAAGATAAACTCTGGACCCTTATGACTACTCTGATCGTGGGAATTCCCGCTATTTAAATTTGAGTGGGCGTGTTTTAATACCTAACGAATTTGCTTCTAATACTTCTACTAAAAGGTCCACCGATTTTTGATTGCTAACTGTTTCTGTACCCTGTTGGCCAATTTATGACGAAACATAAAGTTGCGCCGATCGTGAGAATTCCCGCTATTCGAATATACGTGCCACGAGAAATGTGTCGGTTCTGTTGAGAAATAGAAAAGTTCTGCAGACTCCAGTCTTCAAATTTGTTGATCTAGATCTTTAGGATTGATGCAATATTGCAATTCGAATGCAATTTTTCTCATGAATTTTCCGGGAAATCTAGGGGAGCACTGGGCGTAATATGCTAAAATTGTATACTACAATAAAGCATTAAAAGTGCTTTGTCCTAAAACATTTCTAAGAGGTTATTATAGCTGGAATGAGTGTTTTAGACCCGATCCAATTAAAAAACATGAATTTTCTGGAAAATATAGGGAAGCACTGGGTGTAATATTCAAAAGATTTATACCACAATATAGCATTAAAAGTGCTTTGTCCAAGCATATTTCTAAGAGGTTACTATGGCTGGGATGGATGGTTTCACTTTGTACTCGGCTCAATCTAGTTAAAAAACCTGAATTTTCTGGATCTCTGTTTACCAATTTATCATGAAACATAAAGTCCCGTCGATCGTGGGAATTCCTGCTATACGAATGTACTTGACACGGGAAAAGTATTGGTTCTGTTGAAAAGAAGAAAAATTCTTTATCCTTAGCGTTTTAAAGATTCGCCAATTTATTGATTTATATAAGTTCTGGACTCTTATGTCTATCTACCGAGCGTATATGATGACCCACTGATCGTAGAAATTCGCTATACGAATATACGTGACACGGGAAAAGTATTGGATCTGTTGAAAAGATCTAAGATATTGTGTGTTTTTCCATAATTTGTCATAAGTTGACCACTTCCGTAAGTTGACCAAGAAACTCTTTTTTAACTAAATAATCTACTATTGGTCGACGTTGTCAACGAGTATTTGACGATGTCGACGAGTTGTGGATGCGATCACGTAAAAATTTGTAGATGATGCGTAAACGCCCTTCTCTGCTAAATACGGCGATATCACATTCTTATGACCATTTATACCTCTCGAGGAAGTTGGCTTAACACAGAAGCCTCTGAAATGATTCTATACGGCTAGCTAGCTAGAAGATTTATTTTAGTAGGAATTCCAGATAATTGAGACATATTCCAAGTGTGAACGAATAACTGAAACGAAGAGGACTTCCGACTTGTTGAGACATCTGTCAATATGGTCATAACTTTTTATTTAGAATCGTATAGGGGCAAAGCTGATTCCACACCAATGTTTGAAGCGCCGTTTTACGACATCTATGAATGCAATAAATATGAAAGGTTGAAGATGGCACCTTGTGGGGCGCGATTCAAAACATTTATATATCTAGAAAAAACGTTATTTAAAAAAACTTTTTGAGTTCGGTTCGTCACCGAAGATTCACTTTAAAAGTAAAACATCATACTTGTGCTGTTCCTGGGCCGCTATTCTTGTATAATCGGTGGATATTTCCGCCGGCGGATTATAAGTTGCATTAACATTCTTTATTTTATTCGATTTTTTTCAAATTTGTTTGCAAATTTTCTATTATTTGGTGGAATAAATCGGCATTGATTTACCCAGTCGAAAATTTCCACCGATTTTTGTTTAGTATAGCGAAATAAATAATATTTTATTTATTTATTTATGTATTTCGTTTTTTAAATTCGAACTTGCGCAACATCAACATTATTTTATATTGTGGATATTTATTAATATCATGTTACGTATATGATATTAATAAATATCCACAATATAAAATAATATACAATAATTAAAATAAATTAATAAAATAATATAATAATAATATAAATAATATATATAATAACGTACCAATTTAGAACAACAAATATCTAATGATTTAAGTAACATAATCAGAATTCACAAATTTAATACCAAATACTTGTTCCTATGATGCACTCTGCGTCTATCGGAAATAGAAAACTTAAATTTAGACTTAATGTATCTGGGAGAATCGGAACAATTTAATATTTTGAAAATAAATAGGACAACTCTGTAATTAAAGTAATTGTGAAGGGGCATCCCAAAAATACTATCACTTACATGAGGTGAGAAATATGATCGTGACGTCCCAGACTCTAACAACTTTACCCTTTAAAAAAGTGTTCATATACGAGAAAACTATATCGCAAATCGCAATAGAGTAACAAACTCAAGACTAATAAATGAACTTAATATAACCTGGCAGAACGAGGAGTGCCATTCTGTTTGGTTCTAAGTAGCCGCAAAGTACCAAACTTGTTAAGACAAATTCTATCAATATGCTTATCCCAATTTAGAACACCGATGACATTAAAAGTCCTAAATTTTTAACAAACTGAACGTAGGGAATAGTATTACCATCAATTATGATCTTGTTGACCAAAAACAATGGCTTGTGACTTGTATGCGTTAAGAGATCCATCATTTATCTTCCAAATTCCCTCATTAGTTGTTCCAACATCAGAACGAGTCAGTTCCTACGACATTTGGACGCATCAGCAAACATATGATGGAAACAATACAAAGGTAACCTAGAAATGTGGTTAACATACAGCGAGAAGAGAATGGTGCCGAGAATAGAACCCTAGAATACTCCAGCTTGTAAAGGAAGTTCAGATGATCTTTTAAATGAACTAGTTGTAACTACAAATTGTGATCGGACAGATACGAAATTATGATTCTCCTAAAATTCTGCGACAAACAATTATGCCACAAACAATTCATCGAAAAAGAAATATGAAAACTACAACCTTACAATAACCAAGTGTGCGTGAAAACAATTGTGCAAAAAACAATTCATCGAAACAAAATTTTTCACTGTAATGCACCGGATTTTATAATGAGGTGCATAATTTATTTTTCGGCTAATTTTCGGCTTAGATAAGAACCTTTAATCATTTTATCATAATATTTAAGGACACATTTGTTCTCAATATTAGGATTCAACTTATGCTGTATAAGATAGCGGAATTTTGAGCTATTGAAAAATTAACCGAAAGTATTGGTTACTAGTGGAAGTTTTTGAGATATTGGCCAAAAACTGAACATAACTTATATGGCCGCAGAAAATCAAAATTTTTTTGTGAAAATTCTAGTCCATGAATTTACCCCAAATTTTTCGTATAATCTCAGTATGAGCTAAGCTATTAGAAAACCAACCGAAAATATTGGTTACTAGTGGAAGAAATGCGGATTATTGTTAAATTTCAACATTTCATATACCGAGTTCCTTTACTTCGGAGATCAATCTATTTGCCATTTTAAGGATCACTTCTAATATTTTATTCCGCTGAGATGTTTTATTTAGTGAAAAAATATATACATAATGAATCAAAAATTTCCGCTGGTAATTACATTACAAAAAAATTCTCTTTAGTGATAGTGCTGCGACTTGCGGCGAGTAGCGTAATCTCTTATTTTCCGCTGTCAAAATTCCGCTGCCTTGTAACGACGCCCGCGGCCGACGTCGTTCCCAGTGCTGATTTTTGGTAAATTTCCCCAGTTTGGGTATGATTGGATTTTGGTGTTGACCGAGAGGGAAAAAATAGATTACATTTTTTGCGATTAAGAAGAAAGAAAAAATAAAAACGATTGGGTGGTCAGTCAGTTTTTGGTTAGTAGTGCATGCTGAATAATAATTTTGATAAATTAAAGCAAAAGTTAAAATTAAAGTTTTTATAAATTAAGTAAGAATCCCTGTAAAATTGATATACGCGTGGGGATCGCGTTTTTTTATATTATACTGGTGCATAATAAGCAGTGCATCCTGTTTGTGATTCAAATCGATAAATGTGAATTGATATAATAATGTTAATTTCTCACATGTTTCTGCAATAGCTGAAAACAAAATTACCGCTCTGATTAGGTGGCACTCTATCGAACAATATCTTAAAAAAAAAAAACCGCTATACAGCGGATCATTAATTTCAACGAAAGTGTGAATTTTTTTCCCCCTAACGAGACCGCTTTGAATATTGGTGATTTTTCTTGGTGAATAAACATTTGAAATATAAAAAATAAAAAAATAAAATAATAATTGCAAATATGAACGGTATAAATAAGAAATATGTGTTAATATTAAGTTACTAATGTAAAACTTAACCAAAATCGCTATAACATAAATCCCGCTCGCGCCAGTTGAGGTCATACTGTAATATGTTGTATGTAATATCGATGTTGATGGCTAACAATTGTATTTGCTGAGTGTTTGTTGTTGTTCGAAAATAAATTTATAATTCGAAACGAATGATGTGCAAAAGATAAAAGTTATAAACACAAACAAACTTAAAACAACCAAGCAAATATTTCTACGACCTGGTTCACCGGTATCTGCCTATTACGTAGTATGGTAGCGGGACAACCACACCTTCTTTAATTTTGGATACGGAAATTTTTCGAGATTGTATCTACATATAATCATCCAAGTCTACAAACAGCTTGGACTGCCTTGTGGGACATGGTTATTTAAAAACTTTAAGTATAATTTTTTTGTATTAATTTAATAATTATATATTTATCTACACTAATAATTATAAATATTTGAACCGCTAACGTTCTGTTACCTTGCTGTATAAAACTAATATTCAATTTATTCAAAATCGATGTTGCTTTCTGATGAAATCATAATTATAATTAACGTAGTTTATAAATTTATTTTTTTAATTTTTTTCTTATTTCACTTTAAGCTTATTGGTATCTAAAAAAAAAACAATTAAAAATCTATATATTGTAATTAGGTTTCATTAAGAAAATTTAAATGAAATTAATTTAAGAATAGTTAATCCGGATATAATATTAAGTTAAGATTAAGTAGTTTGAATATCGTAAATATTTTCAATTTATATTTGAGTTGTATATAAGTTTTGTCTTATATGCAAGCGAGGAGATCGGTTCTTAAGATTTTCCGTCATAATAGTTAAACAACAAAATTCACCAATGTAATATCCATACTTCTTTTGAAATACAAATTATTTTAATAATGTTGTTAAATTTAGTGAATCCGTTTTATGATTTCAATTGTTCGACCTTTTTCCGGAGAATGTGCTGAGGTGACAACTTACTTCGGAGATGAAGGGTCCAGGTAAGTTGGTCTGTCGCGTATAGGAAATCCGTTATGTCTCATTCCCAGCGGTGTATGCAAGTATCATACATGTTTCTGTAACCCCCACGACCCAACCGGGAGCTCTAGCCGGCTACCTATCACCGCTCAGAAACCGCTGTATGATAAATTCTGTTAACAAAACTAGTTTTGTTACAGCCTTATACTGCATATTCAACTTCCAAATTTTATAGGCTAATGAGCGAATTTAAATCATATTTAAGATATAACTATTCATCCACGGTGGTGTACAATAAATAATCTTACGTCTTACAAGCGATACGTGTTTATCCATAAGAAAGAGCAGTTCGTTATTCAAGATATCGATTTTAAAATCAACATCATCAGAATCGTAAAGCCTAAGAAGACCAGTATTTTCGAAGTCTTCCTGAATTAACGATAAATCAAGATGCTTATAATCTCTAAATATGCTCCTGTTTACAATTTACGTTAGAATTCAATTTGACCGCCACCAGTTCGTGATCAGAGACCTTTCATATTGAAAAAAATCACTAATATGACATAAAAAAAACGAATTTTTCCAAAGTCGTGACTTATCTATCTAGATATATCTAGATATTTTTTCACACCGGAAAATGGTAGTACGCCAATTTTCGAAAAAATTATAATACCGTTTTCGAAAAAAAATTTACGATGTAAAAGAAGACTTGCAAGCAAATTTAAAAAAACGTTTAAAGTAGCCGACGAATAATTCGAATAAAATAAAGAATTTTAATGCAAATTATAATCCACCGACGGAAATATCCACCGATTTCAAGAATAGCGGCCCTGCAGGTTCTTTACAAGTTAGACATGATTAATTTTATTATATGATCTACTAAAATCAGCAAACACTACTTCAGTAGTATCACCTCCTTCTAATACTAAAGTCAAAACTTGTTTAGAATAATACAAGGTTTTTCACAGTTGACTGGCCGGGGTAAAACCAATGCTGATATACAGAGATGGAATTTTTAATTAAGAAAAATATACGGTTCTTGACCATGGATTCAAATAAATTTGGAATAGCCGATAAGATAGATATACCGTGGTAGTTTTCGATATCTTTTCTCCACCCACTCTTGTAAATTGACCTAATGAAACTGTATTTCCAAATTGACGGAAATACTCCACTCGCCACGTCAGCGTTTGAACAAAGACACAAGTACACTCTTTTAACACAAGAGATTGAATTTTGTCCGGGTCACAACTCTTATTCACATTTACATTCAACTAAGCATGTAGAACGTCATCGGTGTAATAAACTGAAATTGAATGTTTGGATTTTTACTAAAATCAAAATCGTCATTCTCTCCCGTAGAAGGATACACATATTTTCAAAAAATGCTGAAATCATGTCAGTGATTCTTTGGGGATCACAAAGAATTGAGGGATATTTGGGAGGGTATACCTCTATAGTGCCGTTTTAAATCAGTATAAATAATATTGTAGTTGCAGTCACTGCAGTCAGACGAGATCACCAGCTCTCTTCAATTCGAAACCAACTATTTTACCTCCACAATTTTTGGAAATCTCACCTAGTCGCGTAAAATAAACCAGCTAGTTTAATCAGGAATAACAATACATTTGATTAAACACAAGGTAAGTGTTATAGAGACCTTACTCCTTCGAAAGGAACTATCAAACGTTGATTTGGATGATTTGGTCGAATTTGACAGTTATTCCAGAAAAGATACAAAGTGCACAAAATCATTTTAAAAGATCGTAACTGACACGTTCAAAATATAAAAAGATACTGCACTATTTTGGAGGAACATTTGCCCATGATAAAGTCGTATGCAAACTGGGTGTCGCCCTTGCTCACATTGAACCAAAAACGGAAAGGCGTCGATAATTCAGGGAGCTTTTAACCGTAATAAGCACGTTTTTGCATCGGTATATGCCAATGGATAAAACACAGATTTCCCACTACACTGCGGAATCAAAACATCAGTCAGCTAAGTGGACAGCGGCCGATGAAAAGCGTCCCAAATTTCGGCCAGTAAGGGTTTAGACTCCGTATTTTGGGATGCTTAGGATATTTTATTTGTCGACTATCTTGAGAAAGGAAAGACAATCGACAACGAATATAACATCGCGATGTTATTAGGGCATGAGTTTTGCGTTAAATGCTGAAGTCATAGCCGAAACAAGTCATAAAGCCTATTATGAGGGCGAAGATAAATCGTTTTACAAAAGGTGGGTATTGGATAGTTTGTAATTGGCCTACTACATCGCAGGATTTTCTTCGTAGGCCCTTAAATACTGATAATACAGGGACAAATAATTCAGTTTTTTTGATTTGCGTTGGTTTTTGTATGATTATCATTATTCGTAGCCCGAAGATCAACAAATTCTTGCAGGTACGTCAACTCAAACTATGATGCTAAGTTCGAGTCGAATTGGCAGATTCAAAATGGAATTAACGTGTGCGAGAATATCTGTAGAAGGTGTAAAATTGCTGTTGATTGAATGAATGATCGTGGATAATAGTTCGTGCTTAAGGTAAATGGCATTTGGAAGAGCTTCTCTTGTTGCGGGTTGGTTATAGTTAACACGAGATAGTTCATTGTATATAGAAGTGCGAAAACGTTGATGTTGACTTTCTCTTAGGGCATCACTAAAAGTGCAGCTTAAATCATCGAATTTAAGGGAAAGCTTTACGATAATCTTCGAGTTTGATACCAAGTGTTGATTTATAGGCTATGGTTTTTACTGATGGCATTGCCATCTGTATTAGGACATTAATCTTAAAGTTTTTTTTGAAGTGTGTATTGCCCTTTACACTTTGGTATACGTTTCACCCATTTCTACTGTGTCGCGTAAACATCGAGTAGTTTTGAGAGCGAGACCAACGTGTATCTTGTGCGTTTGTGTGGCGAGTAAGATATAGAGAAATGTTTTTTTTGTGGTTTCTTGTTTTGGTACGTGCAAAAAAAACAAAAAGACACAAGCGCAAAATTTTTCATGCGAGATTTTTGGTGCGCGAATTTTGGTTAGTCAAGTTTTGATTTTTGTATAGAACAGCCGAATTTGTATTTTTAATAGTCGAAGCTGAATTATTATATAATGGAGTCAAGTTTGTTTTGCTTGGCTAGAACAAAAGTTGTAAATTGTTTCTGAGTTTTTTTCGTTTAAAAATTTTAGTAAATTTGTTATTGGATTTTTGAGTATAGGTTTATAAAATATCGGTATTTAATTTGTGACAAAATAAATATTAGTAAACTACATTTTGCTTGAAGGGAAATAATAAAAAATTATGAAAAAACAAATTGCCAAATTTTTTTGTTGAATCGAATGAACCGTTATCATCAAAATAATGAATCTTTCTAATTTTATTTTTACTGTTCAAGAACAATTTAGTTTATTGATTAGTGCAATATAATGTATAGAACAAAAGAGAATAATTTGGGTGTTTTTATCGTGTGCCGGCTATACAACTCAACGAAGGCGCCACAATTTTATTTTACGCTCGTTCACATTCATATATAACAGCGAAAGTTCGCAACAATTACGTGGCCATTCGAAATTACCAATTTCGGCGGGTGAACGCCGCAACTAATTCAACGTTTATTTTATCCCAAGGGAGGAGGACACCCAACACAACCGGGGGCCCAACCAAAGGGCGAAAGGTAAATTTTTTATTTAATTTTTTTTATTTTTAACTTTCACTTAAACTCCAAATTTCAATAGTACATGTTTTCAAATTTTTCATATATTGTAAGATTATTCACGTTCGGCGACCATATTTTGTGTTGTTCAATTCATTTGATATCCGCGACCATTTTTTTTTCTCTTGATACATTTTTTTGAAAAATTTGCACGGCGATTCCTGTCATTCGCTTTAATTTTCTTTTCTTATTCATCGGCTTCGAGTTATTTTCCGTGATTATTGTTGCTTTGTATTGTACTTATCTTTATTTTATCATAAAATGAATTACTAAATTTATTACAGGTCCGGTATGATTCTGTGTCGGTTCGATAATTACAGACTGGGCTTGTCACTCCCCGTCATCCCCTTGGCAACACATCCACAGGGTCGGAGTGGTGAGTCCAGCATATGGGTTGTCCAATGTGAGATGACCGTAAATTCTATGTGGTTTCCCCGTGGCACTGAGGCAGCTCAAGCTGTCGGAGTGTGAATTGTGCGAGATTCCTTAGAGGTTTCTCCGGGTGAAGAGAGGCTTTGTCGGTCGGAGAAGCGGCTCTACCCTATTATGCTGCTTCGTTGTGGCTGAGCATCGGCTCTAGGGGTCGATGGACGATGGGTCATTCGGGGAGGTGGGGAGAGAGGCTTATTCAGCTGACATTGTACTTTTCACTCGGGGAGATCCGGTCGTTCCTGGGTGGGCACACCCAGTTATTATCAAATTTATTACGTTCCTCAAGCTTTGTTCGACGAATTCTGGTGTCCTTTAATTTAATTACAGGTGTTTTTAGTTTGATTTTATTCTGTTCCATGGTTCTGTTCTCCAGGCCAGAGCACGCAAGCCTCAACTTTCCCACGACCCAAAACACTGAGGTCTAGTCGAAAAACTCACCGTGAGAGAAGCCTCTGCGTGCTTAGATAAAATCTGCGGAATGGTGTTGAACCATTGAAAGTTGAATATGTTGTTTTGTTCAATTTGTGACATATTTGTATTTACATCAGAAAATATTTGGTCAAATTTGTTACAAAACATCTCATCCTAAATTAGGTCGAAATTGTCAATAAATTTTAAAAGTTTTGCTAAGTATTTGTCACTACCAGTTATTGAGTGCTATCGATTTAAAATTATTTGCAATATTGTCAACATTTCGTTCAAAAGAACTCGAAATGTCATCAATACTAGGGCTAGCTAAGCTCAGTTTCTTCTTCGGATTCAAACGGAATCAACACACATCACTCTTGAAAGAAACAATGTTGAAGAATAAACTTGGATTTTGCCAAAAAAAAATGTTTTTTTAGTGGTTAGCTTCGTGACTTATTGACCGACAAATAGGAAATTTACATTTAAATAAAACTATTAAATATGTTTTTACTTAACTGACTGGAACCCATAGGGTTCCGCATTTAATTCCACGAAGCACCCTATTCTTTCACTTCGGGACTCGTTAGAATCGATTATTTAGCTAAGCCTATAGGTTAGGTTCAGTGATAACATGCTTAGCGATGTGACAGGTAAAAGTGGAGAGCTAGTCTTGCATCCTGAAACGTAAGTTTTATTTCTGCATTACCACTAATAAAAGGCAATGGTTTAGCAGGTTCAGAACCGATCATTTTTGGTTGAGAACCAGCTTTGGCTATACACATTAATTAAATCCGTTAAATTATTTTTGTTGAAGACTTTTGAAGTTTTGGACTGAAGGTTCATAAAACTGCGATTTATACTTGAAGGACGAAATTAACAAATCGAATATAAGAATAAAGATCAATAAAGACGAAGTCTTTATTATAAAATTTAAGTAGAATCCCATTCTGTCCACAAGTCACTTAATTCCAATTCTAAACATATATATCATTCGTTTGGTTCCTTCCTTATATTATAAACTTAAAACTGCTGTGTTGTAATTATGTATGTTAAACGAACGTGTACACATAAAATATTAAAATGTATAGCCACCCCGTTGTGTAACGTTACCTACCCATTTTAATTCGATTTATTGTTAATTTGTTAAACTACGATTAGACAAGTGCATTACAATCATTTAGAAACGAAACCTCCACCTGAGAAGAGGAAATTCTTTAAACATATATCATTCAAAGCATTTTATATATATGTATAACATAAACCACACACACGCACAACAAATTAGAAATCGATTTATGGCATACGTAAATAATATAAATCAACCTAAAATAAATTAAGCTCAAGCCTGCGTGATAAATTGTCAAATAAATTAGAAATCAAGAATACGTCGCTGTTCTGTTTTGTATCGAAAGGTAAGCAACAGCAGATTGACAAAACTCGTCCTATAATTTTGAAGTGTAAGTATAATACTTTAGATTCCGATGTTTCCAAAATAAAAACATAAAAATAAATAATAATAATTGAAAAATGGCATCCCGCTGATCACTGTATTACGTTGAAAACTTCCAAAATTTATACATAAAGAGAACAAAAAATTCTGAGATCTTTCATTTTTATGATTATCGAACCATAGAGAGGTTTTCGGAATTTTTGCTTAGTAATCTCGTTGAATTGGTTCGATACACATCGATATGTAATTATAAGGCATAAACACTAAAAAATGTGGAAGTTTCTTGATGCAGAAATCTCGCAAATGATTGTCACTTTTGTAACCAGCCGTTGATTTTCATATAACTGTTGGAAATTTGGTCTAGAATTTTGATTTACATACATGCAGTGCTTATCTAAATTACGATGGTGGTAATGTATACCGGACAAATTTTGTTATGGAAACCAAACAAATAGATATACATAAGTAAGTAAATATTTAGATCATCGCATTTTCCACTTTGTATTTATTTATGTACACATGCTTGCTTGCATTTTATAATACACAGTGTGACCAATTGAAAACTTTCCACCCGAGATATTTCGTAAAACGAGGGTTGCCTTTTATATTTTGGGATTAGGGAACAAAAATATTTATTCATTTATCACAAATGGCTTTATTATTGTTTAAAATAGTCACATGCGTTTGAACCAATTTTCGAAGCACTTTTTCCACTCCGATTGAGGTACCGCCAAAACATGCATTTTGAACTCATCAATCACTTCTTCAAGTGTTGAAAAGCGTTAACTTCGAAATTTGATTTTGATTTGCGGGAATAATCCGAAGTTTTTGGGTGTAGGGACTGTACGACGATGGACAAACTGTTATTTCGTCGATCTGTGGGAGCTCGCATTGTAGGTTTTCCTTATTTTACCGAAGACTTCTAAGGCAAACAAAAGATTTGTAATCTCTCAGAATTAACCGTTCTACGTTGCACCAATGGTACAGTTACGACATTTCCAGTTTTTCCAAAAAATGTCTAGTTTTCCCAGTTGCTTTCCCACGCCTCAATCTCATAATAAGTCACATGACGATGTTGCAGTATCAGTTCATGCACCGCATCAATATTTTTCGGTTCACGATTTATTTTCATTTCAAACGTTCACCATTTATTTTCATTTCACCGACGGTATAAAAATGTTCTGAGCAAATACAACGTCTTAAATGTCAAACTTAACGATAGCGACGTCAGTTACCAGATGGCAGCACTAGGGTTGGCCAATCCCGATTTATAAACGGCGTTTGTCTTCAGGTACTAAATTAATTAAGTTAACTTTTTAATAATACTGCACAAAACTTTATTGGTTCGGCTCTAGCTTTATTACAGTTTAAATCAAGTTATGCTATAATAGTGAAACCCCAACACTATGTAGACAAATATTTTTTACAATTGGATCTTGCTTAATGTAGGAAAAATTAGATTATGAAAGAAAAATTAAATTGAGGAATAAAAATTACTAGAGAACTCTGTGAAATTGTCCCGTGAATAAAAAGATCAAAAAGTACCTAACGATTTGCCTGAGAGCTGAAAAAGTAGTTTAGACCAGACAATGTTTTAAAATTAATATCATCGATCCTATTGATCTCAATTCAAACACAAAAAAAATAAAATACTTAAACCCACCTCTCCAATACCAAGTTGTCACCTTCAATCTGTTTAACACCGTCAGTATCCAAGATAACTTGCGTTTCGACTGCGAGTATGTAGCCCATCATGTCACTTATTTATTTTTACTTTATCTTTAGACCACTGTCCTATTGGTATTTCTCTCCGACACAAAAAAACCACATCACTTATTCTGAAGTCCTTTCCTAAACGAATTATTTCGTCCATTTCGGAATTTTCGCAACTTTCCGAACTCAGCATTAAGGGGTTAATCCCCCTATTCTGTTACTCTAAACCTCCTTTTGAACAATTTTCGCTTGTATTTTTAAATTTAACACGAAACTCAATGAATCAAACATCATCATAATTATACTGAAAAATTGAGTTTTGGTTGGATACCTTGACACGGCAATCAAAGTAATCCCAACAAACACATATTACCTTCTCATCGATTGAATCTTTGCCAAATATTAGCTTTAAGGTAATTTAGCCATTAGTCAGTTAAATTACATTCCTTGAATTGCTTGCACAGATTCACATTTTAAAATCAGATGCCCAAGCAATGAACACAGTATTGTTACGTTGTGATACCAGTACGTTGACAAGTGGCCTATAGTTGCAGAGGAACAAAAATCAGGAAGAAATGGCAGCATAGTAGAATGGCCATGTAGAATAGAATTTCAAAAATGTAGAACTCAGATTCCACATATAACAACAAAAGCAGCAGCTGCCTTTGCTGCTGAGCTTAAGGGTATATTTCAGGCTAATTAGGTGCCAGAATAAATACAAACAAAATAGAAGAAACTGAGGATCAAAAAATCAGTCTGACCTCTGTTTTGAAAGTGATCAAACAAATAAAAGAAATAAATAAAACGTGCCAAGTTTTGACCTGATAATAGCAAAAGTCCATAAACCACTTTCCAAATTAAGCATTAAGTAATGACCACCCTACTCAGCAGCCTTCAGAATCAAATAAATATGTACCAGTGGTGTGTAGATTTGCGGAAAATTATTATGTGTTTGTTTTTCTGTCCTAAAATCAAAATTTTTGATTAATTTTTTAGATTAATTTTGATTTTGCGGCTTAAGTTTAATACGTTTTAGGTTTAATTCGTATTGCTAAGTCAAATTTTTTCAAGGATAAGTTAGATTCCTCACTTCACACAAGATATTTTGGCGTAACGTACGCAACTTGGGTTTTAGTAGTTTCAAAGGGGCTGCTACTGTAAATTTCAAAGCTAATGATTTTAACCTTTATCTAATTAACTCTTGATATTTCAAATATTGATTTAGTGTCCGTCGAACCCTGTTGATTTTCATTCTGCAGTTTGGGAAGTTAAATCGCAATCCACTGGTCTAGATATGGCTAGTTTACAATTAGTTAAGCGCATTTTTCCTATTCTATCAAGGTACTTGTTTCATATTTTCAATTTTATTTTAACGACCTCTTCATATCCCGCTCAGTGGAAAATGAGTAAAATTATTCCTATTCCTAAAATTAGCAATCCTTCTGAGCTTTTCCATTTCCACCCTATTAGCATTTTAAATTCTCTGTCCAAGGCGTTTGAATTGTTAGTAAAAAACCAAATTCAGTGTCATAACGATAGCTTAAATTTGTTTGGTCTTTTTCAATCGGGTTTTAGAAGGTTCCACGGTACTACCACTGCTTTACTGAAGGTTTGTGATGACATTCGTCGTAGTATAAGTAAAAGAGAAATGACTTGCACTACCCTGTTACATTTTTCTAAATCGTTCGATTCAATTAATCTCCAAATTTTGTTTAATAAGCTTATTTCGTATGTTCCTCGGGTCGCTTTCAAGGAGCCTTTCATGACAATTCTTTTTCTGGCTTGGTCCTTTACTATTCTCAATGTATATTAATGACATTGCATGTTCCATTCGTCATTCTTCTTTTCATATATTTGCTGATAATGTCCAAATATATAGGAGTAGTCGCTTAGATAATGATTCCATTCACTCTATAATTGATACTTTAATTCCATTCTCTAATACAGTTAGAAATTTAGGGTTAATTTTTAATAAAACTCTTACTTGGGGCGATCATTTGATTAAGGTAAGTAAAACGGTTTTTGGACTGCTTAGTTATTTATATAAAGTTGTATAGGGTTCACTGATAGTAATTTTAAAAAGCGTATATGTTCATCCCGCACCTTCTTCCACATTTTCTTTATGGTGACGTTGTTTTGTTTGGAATGTTCTCCAAAGATGTTTCAATGTTTGTACTCGTTTCATTTTTAGTATTAGGGAATATGATCACATTTCTCCTTTTTTAAATTTGATCCTTGGCTGTAGTTTGGTTGACTTTTATGAACTTCGTGTATGTCTTTTTATTTTTAAGTCAGAACGAAGCAACATCCCTATTTATTTAATAAGTTAATGTTCAGTAGGCCCTAGTCTTCAAATTTACGTTTACTTCCCCCTATGCAGAAATTTAAATACATTTTTTTCTGTTAGGGGTATTTAGGGACAATATATGTAGTATTATTTTTGTTATAATATTTTCATTTGTACTATTTTTGTATGTAGTCTGTAAGTATTCACTTCTTGCAGTGTCCTCTGTAATAAATGAGATTGACCTCAATACGGAGAGTAGCTCAATATGGAGTGGATTTGTTTTCTCGTACCTATTATGTCAAAATTATTCGAAAGCTTCCTCTTAAAACTAATGAAACTAAAGAACTCATTCTTGTTCACCAATACGGACTTCGAGAATGAAATTTCACAATAGACCAAGTTCAAAGGCTTACAAACATCATAGAAATGCACTTAAAGGAAAGAGGATCTGCTCAGCAGTTTCGCTTGACATGGGGAGGAACAAGCACACTTACAAATTAAAGAGCTCAGGTCTTTTACTTTCTATTCACAGCATTATTCCACTAGATACAAAAATGGGTACAACATCTACTAATTACACCGCATAGAGAAAGCTACTAAAGAACTTCAAAGTGCGATAAACACAATTAACGTATGTGCAAAGCGGTGGTGCATCGGGTGAATGAAACATAATCCGTACGTGTTTACACCAACAGAATAGTAAACCATTTCTGGTACAAAAATATGTCCCATTGCAGGTGAAAGGTGCACATCAAAATAAAAGTATGAAGAGCGCAGACCCAAACACAGAAAAAATGTTCTGGCTTTTGGGAACACATACTAAACTTAATAAAACAGAATTAACGTTTTTTGTTAAAATTTTAACTCATGATTTTAAAACCAAAGCTCTTCTCGTCATCTTGTTCATCTTAATCTCATTAAATGAGTTTTCATTCGAATTATACCTGTAAGACATCCATCAATAAAAAAAAAAAATGATATATCGTTATTGACTTTCCCTGCGAGACCAAATAAATATTGTTTTGTACTTTTGAGTAATAAGTGGTTGTCGGAATATTTCGGGTAGAAAGTTTTCAATGGATCACACAGTATTTTTTATTTTTTACACTATATCAATATTAATGTAGTCCATTATTGTGGGCGTACATCATAAATATATGCACGGCTTTAAATTATGTATATACTCGTATTGTAATATATTTTTCACGTTTCAATATACGATACGATAGTGTAGCAACCGGAAAATAAATATCGACTTAATACCGTAAACAATAATTTAAAGCAGACCAATCAAAAGTCAGTTTATGTTTACACTGCAAACATAAAAATAAAATACGAGCATGTATAGACGTATAAAAGAAGTAAATGAATGCTAAGTACTTTTTAACGATATAGCGCGAATCGCACCAGCAACAAACAAAATAAAATTATAAAAGCAAAAACCTCGCACCATAATAAGCACGTACATAGCACGACCAAACTGATCAACAAGAATATTAAGAAAAAATTAAAGAAAAAATTTAACTTCTTTGCGTTTTGGTCGGTATTCAACTTTACTTTATTTACTCTTGTATGAGTTATATACGATATTAGGTGTACTTTGAGTGAAAATCTCGCGGTTTAGAGTTTTTTTCTTCTTGTGGTTGATTTTGATTGGATTTCTGGTAAATATGAATACTTAATTGATAATCATATATATGGTCTTGTTTGGTTTCAAATAACCATATGCGCACACGATGTAATTTCAAAATGGAATATATTTCGCTTTTTGCACCTCAAGATCGTTTTGTTGCGAATAACAGCAAAATCATAAAATAACATAAACCTTTAATTGAGAAATCAAACCATATCGATTTACCCATTACACGAAATTGTAAAATTTACATTATATTTATACGATTACCGGTAATTGAACGGCACATAATCCAATGTCGATATATCACACTATATGTAGTTTATGTATGTAGATATACGCATACATAATTTATATGATTTTATTTTGACATAATGTAATCACGTTTTTTGATTGTAGATAAAAATCTGCAGATGGCTTAAGAACAAAAAAAAATTGCAAAACATTTTTTATTTATTTATACGAGTATTTGGGTGTCTTGTAGTATAAATTTATTTTACCCCGAAACTATAATTTGTCACATTAAAATGAATAAGTGTTTCACGATAAGATTAACATTTAACACCAAATCTTTATATTGTTATATTTTGTGTAATACATATGGGGGGGATACCGTACCTTAACTCAAGGTAGAAAATCATACACGTAAGAAAATGTTTATCGTATACCACAGCTGGAATATAATTTAATCTACATATATCAGCGTTTTATCTCTACGCCTACGGTTAATATAATTATAGTTGTTCGTGTTACACTTAAGGTAGGTTCTGTAGGTTTATAATTATAAGGATAAGATTAACGAAATATGTAAGTAAAATGCATCAAAACTTCCTAGTTATATGAACAACTTCTGATAATAATTCTAAAAGAGCTGAGTGTATACCAAAACAGATTAAATTTACTCCAGTTATGGTCCAATTATGTGAAAAAGAGCTATGGGCGTACTTATTTTAAATCCATCGCTTGTTGACTCGACACACAATGCACAGTTTACGCTTATCAATATTAACCACTGAAAGAAAATTCCCATCCGACCATTTGAGCGAAATTCATACCCGAAGGAACATTTTATTTCTCTCAGATGGTTTTATAACTGCACTGATTGGAGTTTGCTACAAACCGTACACCTTAGTATGTACCTTAGTACATGATTATAATCATTTTGTAATTGGTTGCGATACAAATTCTAATGTCGTAATGATGATAGTGATGACCGTACAGGGTTCGATCAATATGGAATATAATGTTGGTCAAGTGATTGCCCTGGCCGTGGCGCAACGGCGAGCTCTTTTAAACACATTTTTTATAACATTTTCGCAGGCTTCTGCAATGGTGTTATTTCAGCAATTTCGTTTCTAATGTTGCCCTTAAGCATCGAGGTTGTGGTTGGTTTATTAGTGTACATGTGCACCTTTCCCTTCAAGTACCCCCATAGGAAGAAATCGGGTGGGACAGAACAGGAGATTGTGGAGCCAGTCGATATCGCACCATTTCTTGACATTATTGGGCCGGGAAAATTTTTCGCAAAAAACCACATGTTCTGTAGTCTACTTGATCGGCTCCCCGAATTAAAAAAGGTTGACTTAAAAATGGCGTTTTTATGAAATTATTTTTTTAATTTTAAAATTGACTAGTGGTACTCTCTATTGGACATGTAAATCCAACCCATTCAATTATTGCAACTAATGCTTTCATTAATGAAAATATAAAACAAACTTAAATTTGCAAATTGACATGATTTAAAAAAGGTCCCTTTTTCATATAAAAACAAAAAATTTAAGTCAACCTTTTTAATTTCAGCCTTTTTTAATTCAGGGAGTCTACATGATCCAATTGGAACACAAAAAATTTATCCAGCATGTCCCGATAGTGGTGACCAGTGACTGTTACAGCATCGCCCCTAGCATCCTCAAAGAAATATGGTTCAATGAGGCCGCCGGCTTAAATGGTGTACCATACAGTTACTCTACGATGGTGGTTTTTGGTGTATCAATTGAGGGTTTTTAATGCTCCAATAGCAACTATTCTGTTTATAACAAAGTCAGCCAAGTCGAAATATGCTTCGTCGGTCATAATGATTTTTAACAAAAATTGTGGTCGTCTATACTATAAAACTCGAGCACTCTGGTCGCACCACCGTTCATGGTCATTTTCCTGCAGTTCTTATATCACTTGCACTTATACGGGTAAAAATACAAATCTTTGAGAATTTTTAACAAACACGATGGAGACATTCTCAATTCTTGTGTAAGGCGTCGATAAGAGGCACCTCGACATTCAGCAATACTCTGCCTCACTGCATCAATATTTTCTGGTGTATACGTTGGCTAAATTACCACCCAGCCTTTACTTTATCTCCCATTGTATGGAAAGGCTAGGTGCCCCATAATTGTTATCGACCACTCTCTATGACTGTCGAATACGAACTGATAATTATCATCCAAAACAAAATGGCGACCAATCAAAATTGATCTGGAACATAAAAAGCACCCTGCATATAAATAAATTTTTCTTTCACTCATCCAATTGCGATAATGCTTTGGTGAATTGTTGTGCCTACACCCGCGAAGGTTTCTCATTTCCGAAAGTAAGAGCTAGGCCTCGCCCTCGGGTCTAAGAAACGCGGTACAAATTTTTTCTAAAATTTCAAATTTTTTAGAATTTTGTACGGGAAAGAGTTAAGAAAACGGGTTATATGAAATTAGTGACATGCTCGAATCAGAAGGGTACGTCTCCTGGGTCAAGGGCACCAAGATTCCTCACCATTCATCCAATCGTATTCAAATTATGCATAGGGGTTTTATACCAGAATGAACAGGTTCTCGTAATATTTTTGAAAGGGTCGGCGTTCTGGGTCATTCTGGGTCCCATACAATATTTCCAAAAAATGCCTGTTTTTTCGCTCAACCGATCGTTATGATATTTTTATCATGTATAAGTTGCACGTGCAGAATTAACCTTACAATATGTTCAAAGGGGCTGGACCTCGGGGACTAGGGGCCCGACACAATTTTTTTTTTAAATTTCACTCTTTGTAAATTTTAAAGGGTTATATCGTTCCTTGGATCAAAGAGAGCTATCTTGTAAGTATTCACGCTATTTATACAAATAAAAAAATAAAATGCATAAATTTTCGGCCCCATAGGACTAGGTGTTCCCATACAATTTTTTCCAAAACTGTCTGCAATTTGGCATCAGCATAACAGAAGAGAGTCGTAATACTGTTCAATCAATTGAACCGATTCATCCTAAAGAATGTCTTCTTCTAGGGCTGTTGAAACAAGCGAACATAATGAGACACATAATTTGTATAAATGACAGGTTCACCTGTTATTCACAAGTTGCTAATGTTTGTGGTAAGATCAATTCTACTTTGCATGGTTTGAAGCTTCACAAAAATATCTGCCCTAAAAATATTCGAATTTTGGTAGGTAGATCATTACTTAGTCCGTACGCACTTTTAAGTTGTGATTTTACCTCAAGTGATATGTTGCAAGTTGCTTTGAATAATACCGTTATAGTTTAGATTAAACTTATAGTTTAAATCTCGAAACCATGGTTTTCGATTTCAAGTTAATCACAAAGTAGTTAAAAATCTGCCAACAGTGAAGTAATACAACTTCTTGACATAACACAAGAACTGAGAAGCCTTAAAAGAATTAAACCGCATAAGCTAGTCTCCTAATAAATAAAGGTTCATTATTGGGAGCAGAATACTGATTGCTTGAAAACGCACACTCGTTCCACTTATCAATAACTTATTGTATCATGTGATAATATTGTACTATTAAAAAAAAAAAATAAAGTAGTTGCATTCCAGTTAATCGACCGCTAATGCAAACGTTTTCCATTTTGCTAAAAATCAAATGAAATTTCATCAAATTCTAAATTAAATATTATAACGAATTTCGGCAACATTTCACTATTTATCATTTAGTTCACTATTTCACTTTTATTACTCACTTTTACTTTTCGCACTGTTCACTTTCTACTTCTTATAACTTGCACTGTTCACTGTTAAATGCCAACTGTTCGAGACTATTCCATTTTTGAATCTGTTGATGTATGCGTATTTTGCAATTGTTAACCGTTTTCAAGATGATGTATTCGCAAACATTCAAAAATTCCTCTGTCTTGATGATCATCGCCGTTGTTACTTCTAGTAATTTTCACGTGGCTATCGCGATCTTTTAAAATTGCTTTCATTGTTCTAGTATTCCCCTCCATTTAGAATGTCATAGTAATAAATATCATATTTCTAATTAGGATTGGAGGAACACTTACGCCAATTAAAATTATTGACGCCGACTACACTTGGTTGTGTACATCTTAACCACTCGACCGCCAAGCATTATTTTTGTAAAGTAGAATTGTCCATCCCAAATAGACACATCCCATGCCGTATCGTTTTGGTTTATCACCTTGGACGACTATCCGTTCAATTTTGTATGAACCTTTCTAATTGTATCGTACCTCTTGAGATCTGTCAGTCCAGGAAACAAATTGTGCAGCCATACTAAATCACCGGGCAAAAATCGTTATATTATCGTTGGCATACGTACTGTTACTCTCTTCTACTGGTCGATCTTTACGCATTCTTCGTCGCAGTTTTTCTAAGTTGTATTTATGACCTCTTTTTATCTGGCTAATCGGTCCGCTGGACCCGCTTTCTTGGACGCGCTTCCTTTGTATTTTCGGTCTCCGTTCTTCTTGCCAGTTTCACGTTCTCTTTTTATCAGGCTGCCTTGCTAAACGATTATTCAAGTCGACGTCTTGATAGGAAAAGGAATTAGGAAAAATATTTTCATAGCATTTTTGTCACAAAAATGTTTTTTCTGGCATACTATGGTAAATAGTTAGTGCAAATTTTTTCAAAAACAAAATTAAATTGGGAATATTTTTCGTATCCAATTTTGATACGGAAAAAATATTTCCTAAATTATATATAAAATTTTAGATCAAACATGCTTTCTCAGTAGAAAATGACATTTTTGTCAAAAATACTATGAAAATATTTTTCCTAATTCTTTTTCCTATAGGAAAAACCAGAATCGAGCTGCTGGGGTGGGATTTTGTAACATTTCGTTTTTTGATACTTATCGAAAATTGAGTCTCTTTTTCCTAGAACAAATTTGCTTACTGTTTCGCATTCCAATTGTTCTTTTCAATAGCGATCGCAGTCTATTAGAACAATTTTGTTGTTGGTCTCAATTTCTTTTTTCAGAGCTTGCTGAGATTGCGATCTAGAAACAACGTAATTGAAAAAAGAAAAAACTTTCAATTTTATTCGTGTTGAAAGAGACGTAAATTTCGAAGAATATTATTCGACTAAGAAGTTACCTAGGATTATAATCTTATTACCGACGGTTGGTTTGTGTCAAACTTCAAAGATGCTGCACGAAGTTTTCATCGCCTCACCGAAAAAAGTCAACCATTTGAGTGGAACATACAGCATCAAAAAGCGTTCAAAGAATTGATGAAGAAATTATGGAGCGCTCCTATTTTGACGCATCTGCAGGCAGGTGGGATATTCATCTTGGATACGAGGATAGGTGCAGTGTTATCAAAGAATCAAGAGGGTAAAAAGCTGGTTCTTGTGTATTGTGTTCGATTCCTCCCTAAAGGAAAAGAAAAACTATTGTGTAGCACACAGAGAGCTGTTTGCTGTAGTAGACAGTGTTAAAAATGTTCACACCATTCTTCTAATCAGCATGTGGCTCTCAAATATTTGATGCAGTTTAAGGAACTCGAGAGGCAATTAGCTAGGTTGTTCGAACAACTACAAGAATATACTTTTAAGTCTGAACACCGACGGTATGTTGTACAACAATCTAGATGGATTATCCAAGTGGCTGGATATATGAAAGTTGTCCACATTATCAGATTACGATGTTACAACATGAGGGAAATGAAAGAGTCTGTGCGCAACGAACGGTGTTCGAAATTCTACTCAAACAGATATAACGGTTGATGGTTTAGGAATAGTTTAGGTCTAACTTAAAAATAGTTTTTCCGTTTGTTGGAGAAACATCCCAAAAGCGCAAAATTTAAATCAGTTTACTTGTATAAATCAATAAGGCAACATTACATTACAAAACCCATTACATGAATGATCACGTTATTTTTTGTAAATTTGACAGAAAATTACGAAAAAGTTTCAATAAAATTCAAACATTTTGAACTTCAAAAGAACGCTGACAAAAAGGGAAATGCAAAAATAATTTTACATTAATTATAAATTTTTTACAATTTAAAACCGTCGGGTAATTGTACTTTCCACGTTTTTCTTCAATTAGCTTCGGCATGATAAATTCTGACAAATTTAAATAATCAATGTCAACATTTTGTTAATAGCGCACTCCGACAAACATTTCCATGAAATAATTTTTTTGTGCAAAATTTGCATTTCTAATTGACCGATTTCATGTTAAAATTACTTGAGAATTCAATCGATCGTGCAATAAGTCACTAATAAACCCAATATTAAGTGTGCAACAAAAACACTTTAGGACACGAACAAAAAAAAAAAAAATATTCTCATGTGATTTATTGATTTCATACCATAGATAGTCATTATTACATGCCCCTTAAGCGCCGAGACGACAATTGTTTTTGTGGATGATCTTCAAATTTCCTTAAGACATCAAAAAATCATGCACATAAAAATAAAAAAATGTAATGTCTCGTACATAAGACAAAAACCAATGTTCATTCATGAGATCTTTCAGACATCCACTATTATAAAAATTCAATGAATCAGTTTCTTATCTTGACAACAAAATCTTATAAACGTTCAATGAAAAAAAAAGAAAAACTTCTAAGATCAACATTTTATGATAACACAGACGAGATACAATATTAATGTTACTACATACAGTAGAAAAAAAGGAAATGATTATTTTGTATTTTCTGCGCTGCAAATTTGCATATCAATCTGTGTGGTGTTCACCGAACTGATTAATAAATTACTTTCGGATGTGCACCTTATCTATAGTTTTGCAAACGAAATCTCTTTTCTTGATTGATAGAAACTTTATTTTGATGTTCAATCAAATTGATTTATTTTTGTTAATAAAAACTCACGTTCCTATATATAATTTTTATATATAGATTTTGTTTTAATGAATGAATATTAAAGTAAATTAACTTAATAAATAAAAGTTTACCTTCTGAGATTAATCTTTCCCGTATTTCCCATGCAAATATCGTTGGATTCTCTCGTTTATATTGTTCAATTTTTGATACAACAGCGGGTGTCGCTACTTTTGGTTTTGATCCACCAATTAAACCGGGTGGTCGAAGTGTACCTGGAAATCACATAATAGCAAGATATAAAAAAATAAATTAACAATTAATGATTTCTATTATAAACTATTCGGTTATAACGCTGGTCAGTCAATCGAAAAAAAATTCGCGGAAGTTTAAAATATCGCGCGATGAGCTTTGTATATAATATAAATTTAATAATAGTTACACATTTTTGGTTTTATATAATTAAAAATTAATTATTTTATTTTATTTTTATAACTTTATCCATGAATGAATTTGTTCGAGCCGATTTACATAACTATAATTTACGATAATAGTTCATCCGTTTATTTATATATAGTTTGATGTAATTCAATCTTTTATTATTCGTAGAATAAAAAGTTAACATACTCGCGTATCTATATAGAGGTCTTTATGATGGCGGTTTATTTATGGTCCCCATCTAAAGGCGTGTGATGGACATTTTATGTTATAGATATCTCAATTAGTTTTACGATTGTAAGCAGTTTTAGATTGAAGGTGGTTTTATGTAATTGTATATGCAGCAGCGTATTTAAAAACAATTTGCCGTCAACTTGGCGCTTTGCACTAAGAATTTTTATCCAGGTTTTGAAACTCTTTGTAAAAGCGACAATTACATAAAACTACCTAGTTATGGGTAACGTTAATAATAATATAAATAAATGGATTTAATAAGTTGAAAAAGCTGTGTTCTCTTCTTCTCCGGCAATTATTCTATATTTTTACTACTACATCCTCCATAAAATTACCCCCGGTCATCTTTTTTGAGCATTTCCTCCATTAAGAAATTTGTGCGATAAACAATTAATCGAAAAAATGTATTTCATCTAAAAGTTTCTGTTGACCATCAATACTTTCAAGAAGGGATTTTCTATGGAGTGTGGGGATAATAATTCGTCGAAATAAAATTATTTCGAAAGTAATTCGATTCGAATTACCGAAACCCGGTGACAAGGGGTAATGGCTAGGGGTAGTGGGCTGGCCGGGAAGGTAATGTCCTGATACGGAAATTTCAGTGATATAAGATCCAGGGGTATCCAAGCGGTTAAAATACTGCAACCAAATATTCTAATCGTACATATACGAAAATATAATACCGCTAACTCATCAATCTGTACGTGCAAACAGAATAAATGCATCTACCAGTGCCTCTATCGCTCGCTTACTGCAACAGTGATACAACTCAAAATTCACTCATTTCTAAGATATTCGAATCAAAAGATTCTTAATAAATCATATTTTTTTAATATTTTGTATCAGAACGTGCTCTCTTATGTAGCTATTTGTAGAAAATTAGGTAAAATTCCATCTAAAAATCACTCAATTCTCGAAAGAAATTAACATTCTAAGGAAGCTATTCTAAGAAAATTAGCAAAATATTAAAGAATTATGAAAATTAAGATCCTATTAAGAATGTATGAATAGAAAATTCATACATCCTTAATAGGATCTTAATTTTCATAATTGTTTTCATACACAATTTTGAGTGATATTTTTAAATCGCTCTACTGAAAAATTAGAAATTTTGAATTGTTTCACCCTTGCAGCAAATGAGCGATACGAACTTTGTATGTATGCAGGCCAAAAACATAAACACGAAAAAACACTTTCCACAAATCCTATGGATATTTTTTTGCAATTTCGTAAATGCGACAGAAAAATAAATTCTCATTATTCTGAGCCTAATCTTTAATTATCTATTTATTTATCTTTTTTAACTTTATTATCTTTAATTGTTTTTATTTTTAAGATAATTTTACCATTTTCCGCTATGATCTCTTTAATTTGATGATCGACATATAAAATATATTGAGCATATAGTTTGTGAGTGTGTATTAAGAGTAGTTATTTCTTTCGTTTCTCTTCCTATATCAACCGTTCCAAACGGGTTGTCAAATGAAGTCTTCTGGTTTCAGACTTCAAAATAAGTCGTAATAGATTTTTTATTGCTAACTTAAAACCTTATTTTATATTAAAACACTAAAATTTTTTGTATTGTTTTATTCGGTTTTCTCGAAAATAAAATTTAAACTAAAATCTACATCTCAAAAATGGCCTTACATTTTTTTTATTTCATTTCTATTTTTGTTGAAGCTACTTCACAAAAAATTTTTTTGTTGAAAATGAGTCGCAATTAAAACCGGTATCATAGGTAAACGGGAATGAAACAGAGATATAGCCGCTTCTTGACAACCCGTGTGGGATGGCTCTATGTCTTCCACTCTACGTGTATACACAAATTTTGCTACAAATTTTGCTATATATATCGCTCATTTTCTGACACAACTCAAAATTCACTCCTTTCCTAAGATATTCGAATCAAATGATCCCCAATAATTCATAATTTTATTATTTTGTATCAAATTATATTCTCTTATGGCAGTTATTTCTAGCAAATTAGGTAAAAAAACCATTCAATTCGCTAACTAAAATTTTAAGATATTGGAAACTAAAAATATTAAAGAATTATAAAAATTAATTGAGAATGTAGGAATAGGAAAGAAATTATTTTACAAATCAGAATATATTTTTATTTACTTTTGAGAAACGCCGTCCTTACAAACAATCTTGAGTAATATTTTCATAGCGCTCTAAAGTACGAGTAAAATTATATGGCGATCGTCAAATTAAAGACATCATAGCGGAAAATAGTAAAAATCTAAATGAAAACTACCTTAACCCGTTGCCACACACTTTTAAATTGACGACCGTGCTCAGAAACACACTTTTTTCAATTGTTTATGCCTGCCATATGAAATTGAGCGTCATTTGTATATTTGGAAGTGGAAATTATCACATTTTCTCACAGTTTTTCCATGAAAACTCTTGACGATTATAGCCGTCATTTGCTCGTTACAAAATTTTTTCTCTTCCCAGAGCAAATGACTACTATAGCCGTCATTTGCGCGAATGTGGTAGGACGGCTATAGCTGTCATTTGTCTCTGTAGGCGGAAATATTTTGAAATGTTAAACATGAGAAATCAAAACAACAAAAAACAATTGATATGTTATCTGGAATGTTACATCTATTTTTCTTCGTTGTATTACTGAGTAATTAACAAATAAATGCATTAGTACACTTTGGAGGAATGATGTTCCTTTTTACCACGCTTATATTAGCTCACTCTGTGTGTCTGTACCGTCAAATTTTGTAATCAATTTTTCAACCACTTGCGATAGTCCAATTGAGCTGAAATTTTGCATGCAGGCTTCCGATGACAATACAAGATACTAACATTTTTGGACATTAAAAAGTTTCGATGACTAAAAAGTAGAAAATAAAATATATTTAAAAAAACTTTTTAAAAAACCACGCTTATATTTAAAGGCTCTAAAAAGTAGATAATATAATAAAAGGCTTTGAAAAGTAGAAAATAAAATTTTTCTTCCTTATTCCTATCAAGGCATATTTATAACAAGCAGAAATTTAAAATTAATATGACTAAAAATATAAGCGTGGGGCGCTCCTTCTGAATGTAAATACTATCTCTCAGTATATCATTTTTACGTTAATACTGAAATGCTCCAGAAAAAAATCTATTCTTAGGATAAATCAGAATAGACTGTTCCATTAGTGTTACTAAAAGACTTTATTTCATGTGTCTAGTAGTTTTAAATTACTAATGCCATATTTTAGTCATATTAATTTTAAATTTCTACTTGTTCTAAATATACCTTGTAAGGAAGACAAATTTTATTTTCTACTTTTCAAAGCCTTTTATTATATAATCTACTTTTTAGAGCCTTTAAATATAAGCGTGGTTTTTTTAAAACTATTTTTTAGATATATTTTTTACTAATTAAAATATGCATGCCGGCTACAGCCGTCATTTGCGGCAACGGGTGAAAAATAAAAAACGATTTACCAAAACTAAAAATAAATAAACAAAGTTTATGCTCAGGAGGATGAAACTTTATTTTTCTGTCGCACTTACGAGATTCAAATAAATAAAGCCAAAAAAAATTTTCAAAAAATTATTTCAATACCATTTGTATGAAAGTGTTTTTTCCTGTTTACGTTATTTGGCCACCTTGTTAAAGTTAGCCGAAAGATAATGCAGATAGTGTCTGGACTATTTCAGCCGAAAGTTAAACTCTCTTTATACTCTCTGTCTTATCGATTTTTAAATTCCTGTAAACTGATTTCATTTCCCCTTCACCCGAATGATATAACCCGATCCTAAATTATCTAAAATTCAAGTTCATGACTAATTTTTGCTGTATTCAAGACACTATCTGCATTATCTTTCGGCTGGAAACTTTCGGCTAACTTTAGCAGTATAATTAAATGCCCTATTTAATTTTTTTTATTCTGCTCGATCTAGAAAGGCATAAGGCTTTATCATTTCAAAGCTAGCAGAAATCAAATCGAAAATCGGACCAAAACCAAAATTAGAACGCAAAACAAGATCTATTGACAAACAGATAATATTAGACTTATTATGGCCTAATAAACTGCTCCATTAAAAATTTTTGGGCTTCACCCGTTTTTGACCAAACTTTAGGTCATTTAATCTAAAGCTAACTGACCTGAAGTTTGGTCAAAAACTGGTCGAGCCCAAAATTTTTAAATGGGGCATATAAGCCTAAACTTATTTGTTTCGATTTGGGTTCTGCTAGTTTTGAAATGATAAAGCCTTACCCATTTTCTAGGTCGAGCAGAATGAAAAAATTTAAATACGGCCTAAAATTAGCCTAAAATTAACCTTTAATTTTCCAATTGTTTTTAAATCATTTTTGATATGGGTTCTGCTAACTTTTTCTAAAGCTAGCAGAACCCGCGTTTTAGTTGGAGGGGATGCAGCCCAAAATTTTTTAATAGAGCATTTAATTGGCCTATTATTAGCCTATAATTTTCCATACTATCTTGTCTTGTAATGTTCTGCTGTATTGGTTCCGCTAGCTCAAGGGACGTATAGTGCTAGTGACACGACGAATACAAAACAAAGAAGACCGACGATAAGTTTTATTAAAAAATTAATTTTCTACGCAATCAGTTCGTCTTCGTATAATAATAGTAAATTAAATTAAAACATAATTAATAAATAAATTATAAACTTCCTTATAATTGTTGATTCCGACCGGGAAATAATACAAAATTAAAAAAAAATAATTAAAGTGTGTGGGGATCATTAAAAAAAATGTTTAGTGCTATAAAAAAATTATTTGGTCTGCGATATATAAGCCAACCCATCTGCATAATGCAGGTTTTGCTTACCATGTACTCGAGCGCCATATTTAATAGCACAGACCCGCGGTCATCTCCCTGTTGTACACAACAGGTAATCACGAAGGAATCAGACACAGTCCCGTCCACTACCATTCTACACAGCGAGCCAAACTACAAACCACATTATTAGTACAATATTTTAACAACATAGTACAGCCTCCTGGTAAGGTAGGATAGGTTCTTCGTTATCGCCCATTGGGTCAATAGCTCGAATACGGGTCACATCGTCGTTCCGATTTAGTAGAGTTTGGAAGTGCGATTGCCTCGAACATTTGGTCGCTTTTTTTGTCTCGGAGATACTCCGTGTGACTTCTCAGGGTGTTATGAGCTAAATATTTTGCGCGCCACTTTTGTTTATTTTCGATGATTTGGCGGCACTGATCGTCAAACCGATGATTCGGTGCTCTTGACGATCTTCCAGTAGTATTTTCTGCTGTGGATGTTTAGATTGGTAACTTTGCAGAATGTCTGCAGAAGATCTAACGAAAGTTATGCTGGTGGAATGTCTCTTCGAGGTCATGACGTGACCAGTAGGTCATATATATTCGTGTGTGTGGAAGAATAACGAAACGATTTATTAGTATTGCCTCAGTAAAACGAAAACATGTCAAAATTTTGTGAATTTTTCTCTTTAAATTATCTATTGTGAATTGTAATAAACTACAATCTGTTAAAACAAATCTGTGGTTTTTTTGGAAAACCATTTAACTGCAAAAAGTAAATTGTTCAAAAAACGGATTTGAAATAAAATGTCGCAGTAGCTTTTAGAAGTAAATATTCATTTTTATTTAGATTTTTCGGGGGAATGAAGGAAAAGATTGGAAAACTGAAACTTATTTTTGAAAATTTAGAGGGTTCTCGAGTTATTTTCATTCATTACTCAAAATTGATAAAAATGCAGTTAACTGGTTTTCCAAAAAAACCACAGAAATATTGGGCCATGTTAATATAAATTTGTGTGATATACGAATATAATTAATACATTTAAGTTTTAAACAAGTTATACAATTTTTAGTGAAATGATTTCATTTGTTCGTGGTATTTGTGGTTTCGTGGTATTGGTTTTACGATTTGTTATTCGAAGAGGAAGACAAGAGACCAATTACGGAATTGGGACGGAAAACAAAATTTGGGAGATTCGTCGAATCCTTTGGAGTTAGATGATTAGACTTAACTTTAAAACATTTTTATTTTCTAATATGTGTACGGTATGTATAGTAGCCAGTATACTGATGGCACCACTCCGAGCTCCAGAATCGGGATCCTCTCAAGCTCGGTACTATATGGGTACTCTTCAATAGGTAGAACTATCATGGAGAGGACGTTTAGTGTGTGGAAAAACGATTCCGATGTGTGCTCGGTGCGCGTCAATTACACTACACACCAGAAAAAGTGACGCAAACTAAAAATGTTTGTGGTGCCTTGGATAATATTTGCGTGCATTACAAAGTGGAAGAGCCAAGTACATATGATGTAGGTGAAGCAGACATAAACTCGTTGAGTTAGACGAGGACATTGACGAGGGCATAGGGACTATCGAAGCATCTATTTTACGGAATAAAACAGTAAATTTGTTTTTTTAATTGTATTCATAAAAATTTGTACACGTAAAATTAATTACAGTTTTTAAAATTAAAAGCAGTACCTTAGTAAGGTCAGGCATAACACTTAACGGTTAGCTACTTATTTTAATTGTCCGATTTCCAAATCCTGTTTTTCTAATTCCAACAACTGCTGCTTAATTTTTAGCTTATCAATCCTAAACGTCTGCTGTAATTTTAAATTCTCTTTGCACAGTTTTTATGTTCCTTTTTGGATTTCAGTAGACCTTTGTTCAACATTTAACTGGCCTTTTTCTACGCATATAGTTTCTTTCTATACTATTTCCATACGCCAAACTCAAATCCACTTTGGACGCTTTTATGCAAATAAATTTTCTTGGAATTTCGTTTGATTATCCAATAATTAGAGACGAAAACGTTTGGAATCCAAATTAACTATTTATTTTCTTTTTCTAGTGTGGTTGTTTGAAATATCGTGAAGCGGTTCGACAACAGGTTCTCGTTCTTCTGAGAAATATATGGCAACTCGATTATCTCGTTCATTCGATGCTCCTTAGTAATTTGCGGGGGCTCCGTTTCGCCACCAAATTCCTTTTCTAGGCGCGTATTCTTGAAATCGGTGGAAATTTCCACATGTGGAATATAATTTCCTTTAAAATTCTTTATATTATTCGAATTTTTCAACGGCTACTTTAATCATTTTTTCAAATTTGTATGCAAGTTTTCTATTGTTTATTTCCCTACTAAAGAGTGGAATTTTTCCCTGCAAACAACTTCGAAAAAACGATTAAAGTAGCCGGCGAAAAATTCGAATAATATCAAGAATTTGGTTTAAATTATATTCCGCATGTAGGAATTTACACCGGTTTCAGGAACAAGCGCCCTGGTGGATTTATTGATTTTTTAATATTTAGTAGTCCCTATAGCCTCCTCTAAATTTGTAAGAATTGTTTAGCGATTAGCACCACCGCCAAGAATAAACCATTGACATCATCTGATTTGTGTTCAGTGGGTATTAATCCGCATATTGATCGGACGGAAGTCGATGATATACTGCTTTATTATTGCAAACTGATGGCCGCTGTAGTGGAAAGTTAAACCATTGCTGGTATTATGGATCCCACTCGCAGACCATCTAAGCGCTTGTCGTACAATTCCATCCAATTTGTAAATTTCCGTCTTGTTCCAAATGTTTTGAAGATTTCCAGGCCTTTCTGTAGAGTTCATAACTTAATGTTTTTGTGAGAGTATAAGTAGTTGGCCCGCCCGCTCAACGCACTTATCCGTTTCGTGATTTACTAACACAATTGTGCGAGTACGCAAAAGTACCAAGTCAAAAATTTAATTTTGTGTATGTTTTGAACCAATTTACACATTTGCGCATTCCTTTCAAACTTATTTCGTCCGAAAAAAACACTATAACTACACATACAATTGTGTTGGTTGTACTTCAAATCAAGCGAAATTTTTTATCAAAAACGCCATTACATACTATGATTTTTTACTCACACATTTGTGTGATTTGGACTTTAATTTAGCCATTTTTTTATTTTTTTTGGTTGAAAAAGGGTTATTACGTATGACTGGTCCACGTATACTGGTGAAAAATCTTGAGGCATCTAGTCCTACCTGAAACATATTTACATAGCGAGCCGCTTGCTATGAGGCAAGGACTTTATTCTAATTAGTGAACATTTTCCTAATCGGAATATATTCGAACTTTACGCCGGCCACTCTAATCATTTTTTAAAATCCCCTTGAGTGTTTTTTAATTATTTTTAAATACTATAAAGGAAAACATCCAACTGGATAAAACGATTCGGAATTATTACCTTAAGCTCAAAACAGAACAAGAGCGATTACGACGAGCTAACAACGAGCTATAGCTAACAGAACAAGAGCGCCAGCGTATGTCGATAAAAAAGCAACCACAAATGACATAACGACGACATATTCTATTTATGTCAAAATCGATTTTAAAAGTTAGCATACTCGGATAATAAAAATTTTAAAATTATAAAAATTGTTTATGTTTTATGTTTTGGCATATGACGTTGGGGCGTTACCAACTTATATATATAAAAAAACAGTTGGTAGCATTGTTTCGTCGGCGATAAAACAAGAAATAGACTCTAAATTTATTTCAACGAAAAAATCGTCGTCGCCTGCGTCGATGGTTGAGTTTGTATTACATGTTTTTCGTGTTTTGTAATATGACAAGCGATTTCGCTCACCGCCTTCGCTCTTGTTCTGTTTTGAGCTTTAGTAGGAAGACAAATATGGAATACAAATTTGAAAAATGATCAAGTAGCCGGCGAAACATTCCAATAAGATAGAGAATTTTAAATAAAATTATATTGTTATTAGGGAAATTTCCACAGGTTTCTAGAATAAGGCTCCAGACACCCGCTCCACGCATTGGATCTAAGACTTTGCTCCCCGAAAATAAAAGCACAAGGGCTAGACTGGGAAACTTCTACATTAGTTAATATTATGCACCACCTCCCCTCAAATAACTTCATATTTTCGATACAAAAGAGTAACCAAATCGAATATACACGTACCACATACGGCTATTAATTATTTCCAACTTGATTTTCATACGACGATGCACGTAACCAAAACGGAAATAATTTTCGAAATATGCATATAAACATTATACCCATTAGCAAGCAAAAAAATATTAAAACAACACAAAAATCCGAAAACCATTTAATTTCAATAAAAATAAATTTTATTATCCACTCACATGTAATTATGAATTCTTTGGAGTTGACTTTTTTGCTGTTACCGCATAAGTACAAAAATTTCCATGCAATTATTAACAAAAAAAATAAAAATTTGCAATGCATTTGGAAGACAATAACTTTATGTACAAAACATACGTTAATTATGCTTCACATATACGATTCGAGTGAGGGGCTCCGTAGACCAATTTCCTATATACCTATAAAAAAGGTAAACCGACATTCTCGAGCATATGGATATATACTCGTATGCGCACGGTTGGTTGCTCTACAATATTATTATGTTGTGTGCATTGATTGGTTATGAGCAATTTAACATTCAATTCAATCTTGTGTATGTAGAAATTCCATTACTAGGAACTATCGTGACACTGTCGCGACACTCAAGTAAATTGATTTTATTTGTTTATTCGAGCATGCATTTTATAACAATCCATTTAATAAATAAATCATTTGGAAATAAAATCAATAATTTGTACGTTCCACCCTCCGTTTAAACTTAGCATTAATTTTATGTTTTATTTTTTGTTGTTACGTTAAATTATCAATAGCCAAAGGGTTTAAAAATTGAATTTTTATATATTTACTGTAAAACAGTTTGAAATAAATAATCGGATCGGTTTGATGACATTTGTGAAACCACCCAATTTTACGCAGCACCAAAATGATATATTCGTTATTTTGCCGCTGGGATTATTAAAAGCAACATGTAAAGTTTGTATATGGTGTTTGAAACATGGGTGGTCGTGTCCTTTTTGTGTTTTTTTTTAAATATATAAACTGCTAATTTTTATACGATCAGATTAGACGCAACTGGGACTAATAAATAAAATAAAAATTGCAAATCTTCTAGGCTTGTTCATTCAGTGATGGTTCGTTACGTGTATATGCGCTATATAATCTGTTAACATTTTAAATACTAAATTATAGGTATTTGGTAGGTATATCTGTTTCTTCATGAAAGGTGGATGAATATTTTACATTGATTGCAGATGTTTTATTCCATATAGACTTGTTGAGTTCTAATAGCTTCCAGGTTTCGCAATTTCCGCAAACAAGATTATTGAGAATTGATTAGAAATCAACAAATAATATTTCAGCTATATATGGAGTCTTAAGTTCGCAGGTCATTGTATCCGATGCTATTTTTACTACACTGCACACACTATACACCGCACCGCACCGCCGTGATTGGGTTCATATAAAATGATTATGTATATATCTTTATAAAAATTTACAATTAACAGAATTTATTGCCCCCACATCATATGTTGTGATAAAACCATTTCTGCAACATTTTATTGACTTTGTATATATTTATCTCAAGATCATTCCAATTTTTTTTATTTAAAAGCTCATCAATACAAATTTTATGTTTATAATTATTTTATGATACAAAACAATGTCATAAAAATTTATTTTCACAGGAATAAGCTATAAATTTATAACTGGCTCTTTTAGATATATTACATGGTACGAGCGAGTATCTCTTCGTTTCAATGAAATTAACCAAAGTAGAAAGAAAACGATCCTGCGAATAAAACCTGTCATTATAAAACTTAAGAAATCGCGTTATTGACTTACAAATTTATGAAACAGAAACAAAAAAAAAAAAAAAATAAAAAATAAAAGTATTTCTCGCCTGATTAGTACAACATAATATTATTATGATTGTGTAGATGTATTTGTTTTGAGCAGCATAAAAATTGACCATAAAATCTGAGATGTGTATGATAAAGATTTTGAAAGATCGATTTAGAGCTCATATGTTTTAATTTTAATGATCACGTTGAAAAGAAGATTTTATTGAATAAAGCTGTAAAATGTATATACAATATTGCGTGTGTGTGTGTGTATGGTCAGAGTTAGATGACCCAAAACAAATTAACAGGGCCCCATAGTAGTAAATTTATATTATTACATAAAAAATATTCTAGCAATTTCATAATCGCGCTAATAATAAAGTAGCATATTCATTATGCTATTGTTCGATTTATTATCGCTGATAAAAGCAAAAGTAAACGGCTTTAGACTTCTGTTTATTAATTTTCTATGCTGGTTAGATATAGCTTTTTTTTGTGTCTCTATTGTATTCCTATCAAATTTTTTTATAGATGTCTGTATAGAAAATACTATACGTGTTGAGATACAATAGCAAAAAAAAAAAAAAACAAGAAATCATTAATTATAAGGCGTTTATTAATCATTTAATGGTAGCTTTTTGTTAAACTAATTATTTGGGGTTACCTGATTGATAAAATAAATTCTGTGTGTGTGTCGGTTTGCGCCATTTTCGATTACTAGAATTAATTTATTATCGCGTATTCGGCGCTTTCAACTTGATTAGGAATCTCTGTAATTTTATACAAATTTCACAATCATACTCACCCCTACCCACCAAATGAGAGATAAAAAAAGGTGAAAGATCTGTAGTCTAATAACCCGGGTAGGACGTTAAATCAAACTTCTAAAGAGTTAATAGAAATTCGGACTCATTACAGATTGGAAAGAAAAACAATCGGTAAAATGTTTAATACAATTTATTAATTTGGAATTTACACGAGTGTGCATTTAATTTTTTGACAGTTTGGACTGAACACCAGCACCTAATTTAAACAAATGTATTTATAATATTGTTAAGAAAGAAGAGGAACTCTTTTACATCAACTTCGTAATTTTAAAATATTTTAAAATTTCTTTACTAGAAGACAGAGACATTTTTTAGATGTCAATCTTTTGGTTCACAGGCAGTGGTTTTGATCTGGATACCAAGGTACTCGAAAATTGTATTTTCGAGTACCCGATACTCGGGGTTTCTGATGAACCCGTGATTGAGACGGGGCTTTGTGTTCTGAATCAGAGTTAGTAGAATTTTGTCCGGCTTATCAAACTGCATTGAATAGTATTAGGGGAAAATAATCACCGTATTTACTGCGGTATGAGTAGAAAGCTTCAAAATTTTGATCGAATGACAATCTTCTGGAACATGCCGTAATTTCTGCAGATGGTTTGATTGATGGCAAAATTTCCAGAAGTGTTCAGTTGAAGTTTAAACAAATTTTAAACACTGATACGATTTTGTCTATTTTCTGATGTGGTTCGCAGGGCCAGGTAAACCAGGTATGTTAAAAAAGTTACAGTAAATTCGAATAGGAAAAAAATAATTCTATTTGCAAATTTAAGTACAATCATACACGATTGAGTTCTTTTTAGAAATTGAGATTTGACAATTTAAATAAAAAATTTAAGAAAACTTTAAGCGATTATAATAAAACTTTACAAATAAGAGAAAATATTTGGATAGTTAGAGTTAGAGTTAAAATACTACTTAGAGTTAAAATAACAAGAATACATAGAAAATAAAACGTAGAAGTGCAAAATTTGTAGCAAAAATCCTAAAGCCGTGTAATTATTAATTTAAGGAATCAGTCGGCAATTTGAAATTTGAAATATTGTTGTCGATTCCGGGATCTAAATTATGTTATGTTATTTTTGTTTTTTCAACAACATAAAATTTTAGATCCCGGAATCTAACCCATTGTTGGTTTCGGAAGTTTTCCAATTACGCTAAGAACCTACCAAGTACTTATTGACGCTCCTGGAAGCTGAAATTTCAAATTCTTTTTTGTTAGGATTTTTTCTATAGTGTTTTTTGTTCGATATATAATAATAAGACAACAAATGTTGATCAATTCGAAATTTTAGTCTTTTGAATGAAATGGAGTGAGTTATCAGTGTGTTTAAATTCTGATTCTGCAGGTCCTCAAGAGAACTCCGTGGATGGTTGGAAAAAGTAAGGTTACGTTGAAAAATTTGTAATTTAAATATATTAACTATCCAACTATCATCGCCGTTTTCTTATAATGTAAGCTGGTGTTACTTCGTTTTCTAAGTCATCATCATTTTTATTTATAAAAAATCCGATGCTCGATTCCATTATTAAAACAAAATTATTAATAAATTTTATTTAAAAACTTCAAACAACGGTTTTTCTTTGACAGCTAATCAAAACTACATCATAAATAATATATGACTCGATATTATCGAAAAAAAACACATCGAAAAAATCATAATAGCTATTTTCGAAGCTACTATCGAATCTCTCGATATTATTGAAGAAAAACCATTATCGAAAAATCATAATAGGCGCCAGTGGTGTCCATAAGGCCGTTCACATTCTGATTTTTGGTTGATCCCACTAAATTATTTATTTTCTAATAACAAATTATTAAAAAAAAAAAAATAGAAATTATGTTCCTAATGTTACGTCGAATACGTCTATGCTACTACCATCAAAGCTGTTTTATTACAAATTATCGAGGTTGTTGATAATTATCCTAGTTTTCCATTCGTAAATTGAGCGCTTTCTAGTCCCTCAACTGTTGGCAAACATGATGAGAAAAATCACGGCAAACATTATGAATATTTTGAACTTTATAAAATGTTGAAATCAAATTGGCGATGATTTCACTTATCATGATAGCAACAGTTGAGTGACCTAAAGCGATGCTATGTAAGATAGCAAAAAATTTCCAGCAGAAAAAATGTGTTTTGCTATTCACCGCTAGAGGCATCACGATCACAAACAGCAGAAAATTTTTGAAATTTTGATGCAAACTAATAATTCTCAGCAGAAAGTTTTATGAAAAATCAAAAAATTTATGAAGTAGAAGAAAAAATATATGGATAAACGTTTTGAAGCAAAAAAAAGTTAATTTTCTTTAAAAAACGATTTGCGTATGTATAGTGTAAGGACTCTCAAATAAAACTAAAATTACCATAATCATCATTATGCAAATACAGAGCGACATCTAAAAAATTGCCATCGTTGATAGCACTCCTCACAAACATTCATCCGGGGTAATTACAGAGGGGTTTTCCTAACATTTTTGTTAAACAACTGAAAACATTTTACATTAAAATGACTTCAAAAATGTATGGAAGGCTACTGACGCTAAGTGAGAATCTTATGTTGCTCATATAGATTATGATCTCAGCTAGCATAAAAACATATACCCAGGGTAGTTACAGGGGGGTTTTTCTAACACTTTTGTTAAACAACTGAAAACATTTCACATTAAAATGTCTTTGGAAATGTAAGGAGTGCTATCAACGATGGCGATTTTTTAGATGTCGCCCTGTATTTGCATAATGATGATTATGGTAATTTTAGTATATTTTGAGAGTCCTTACACTATACATACGCAAATCGTTTTTAAAGAAAATTAACTATTTTCGCTTCAAAACGTTTAAACATATATTTTTTCTTCTACTTCATAAATTTTTTGATTTTTCATAAAACTTTCTGCTGAGAATTATTAGTTTGAATCAAAATTTCAAATTTTTTTTGCTGCTTTCAAAAAATATCAGGATTTCATTTTTGTGATCGTGATGCCTCTAGCGGTGAATAGCAAAACACATTTTTCTGATAGAAATTTTCTGCTATCTTATACAGAATCCTAAAGCGCCCATTTCATCATACAGCAACAGGTATTCTGAGGTAAAATCTTAAATATGAATTCAAATCTCTTTTATTCTTCTCTCACATGATTTCGTAATATACTAAAGATCTACTAAATTTCTTATGGCCGGTTGCACAGAAAAATGACTAACGGCTCGTTTGTTGTGCGCCAATTAAATGTTTTATATGATTATGTGTTTTCACAAACAGAAAAAAATCAACGCCAACTTGTTAAATATATTTTATTCCGTGGAAATATATAGCTTGTGTATAAATATTTAAATGACCAATTTTGATTGAAAACCTTTTTAACGTAGAGGCGACGAATACCGACAATTAGAGGATCGACGTTTGGCCTTTGGATTTAGCTTTTTTAACAAATGTCACAGATAAACTTTGAATCTGAAATTGCAAGGTAAAGCTAAAACTATTCACTAAGTGAATGCCTTTGTTTGAATAGTAACTCATTCTACTAGTATTAAAACTTGAGAAAGGTGATTTGATAACTCTCTCTTTTGTCTCTGTATATCCTTTTTAGCAGTAATTGTCAAAAGAAGTCTAGCCAACACAAGAAAATGTGCGAAAAACTAACATTCTCGTTTTGGATAAATGGGAAGATCACTCAGTTTGAATAAAAAAAAAAACGTTTCTTACTTCTTAGGAATCTAAAACTAATCCAATGATTGAAGTCTTATCTAGTAACATAATAGCAAAATTTTATTTCTAATTTAGTTTACAAGCAAAATGCTTTATTTTCAGTTATACGGAAATTGTAAAGTTAATTGAAAGTGCAAAAAATGTAAGAATAGTACCAGCGTTTAGTCTGAAATTAGCGTATAGCTTTTGGGTCTGGTTCCATTTTTTCGCCCAAATTACTGACCAAAATAATTCCATGTTAGTTTATACCAGTTGTTAATAGATGACGTTACACGTATTGCATTAAATTTTTATTCTAATTTGCTAATTTGACGCTTTTGACGCTTTCTGAAGTACAATTGGAAAAGTTGTAGGCATTCATAAATGGCACAAAATAAACCGTGTTTGATATTTAATCAAGATTTATCAATTTTGATCATACTTTTCATCGGCTATTGACAAATCTATCATTACCAACATAAGAGACATTTATATGTAACTGATATGGACTAATCTTTAATTTAGTTAGTTTGAAAATTAAACAAAAAAAAAATTCTTACTAAACGCCCATCTCTGGCCGTTAAGCCCATTATTGTCATCTGTATATACAAACTCTGCAATATTTGGTTATTGGCCGTTTAAAGAAAACCACTCAAATTCTATAAGTTCTGCTTAAAATTCGTTTGGTAAGAGATAAATCCGTTTCGGAATACCCGAAATGTCTTTTGATAGGTTAAGTCCATAGGTCTGATCTGTATATGTAGAAATTTTGATACAAACTCTACGATGTCAAGTTGTTGGCACTTTAAAATGTGCCAAAATTTGATTGTTTAATCAAAATATTTATTTATAGCTCGATGATATCTTTTTAGCAGTGTTGATTTGAATAACCAAACATCTTAGATTATTTTTTTATTTGAATTGTAAAATTGGTTGCTTGTGATGGATGACACTCAACATTTAAATGGTAATCCAATAAGAATAATATAATATAGGGTGAGTAAACTGAATAACATTAGAAAGAGAAAAAATGAATTTTTGTTATATTCTTATATGAAAAAACATGGAGTGTGTTCCATCTCTTTCTAATATCGTATAGCTGTCTCTTTCAACACTATGTTTAACAGTGTAAATACTAACACATCCATTTCTCAATATGCAATGCCGACGGGATTTCGTTTACATTTGCGTGCAAAAACCACACTCTTTCTATGGACAGAAGTTTTTTAAAGTACACGGAAACCCGTCTAGCCAAAAAAAAGTGTCACAAAAATGCCAGTATGGGTGTGAATCTCGACTAAAAAGGGAAAAGTCAAATTGGAAGTTAGATGGAATTTTGTCGGAAATTCGGGTTTACTCCTAATATTTTTGAATAACCATACTAATTGCACATAATTTTCTGCATGTTACTAGAGCAGATTTCCATAGTACATTTCAACGCTATGGTTTTATTTTGTATTTAAAGAAATTTTTTGCGTACATCTTCATTCGTCGATGTGTCACACGAAACTGAAGAGAGAAGATGCAAGACAAAACTAATAAAATATCAAAAAAAATTCAGATCTGGAGGAATTGGTTTCCTATTTAGGAAATTTTGTTTGATAACTTTCCGTATCCAAAGAAGGTGCGGAAAAATAAACGCCAAAACTGCGATAAATAGGAAATAAAAATTCCTATAAGACACCAAATAAGCTTATAGGAAAAAATACCAAACTGCTATAAACATTTAAAATTCTTTCCTATTTCCTATTCCTATAGGAAAACCGGAATCGGCCTACTAAAAGATAAATATATTTTCCTACTCATAATCGTGTTTTTTGTGACTTTAATATTTTGTAGTACGTAATTCCAATTAGAATTAAATCTATTTTTCCTCACAGTGGAAAAATTGCATATTGGATTGTCTGGAATATTCCAATTGGATTCGTATACATATTGCTGTTATTTTTTTGTTCGAAAAAAATACTTTCATCATTTTGTTCATTTAATTGTTTAGGAAAAATCACACAATAATTTTTAGATTATCTAAATCTGGACAATATTCAATTCTCACAATACTAACCAATGTTATACATTTTCCAGTAAACTCCGTGAGATTACAGTAGTTTTAGCGGTACAGAATTGAGATGGTTATCGAGAATAAATTTAAAATTTCAATGAACTCGCTTATTAAATAAATTTTTTTTTTCAGGTGAACAATACAACAATATTTAAATATTAATGTACACAATTTTTCTAATTGAATGATTTTCTTTCTATCGTACACTCTCTCTCTCTCTCTACCCTACGCAAAAATGATGTTTTCTTGAGGAGGGAGGCCCATTAATTTTTATGTAAATTTAAAAGGTGCAATTTACCTAAATAATAACTTTCGTAAAGAAAAAACAACAAACTATCAAAATATTATGATTATAGTAATTATTAAAGATACGTTAATAAATTTTAATATAAAAAGGAAATACTTTAAGTTATTCATCTCCAACGTAATAATTATTTAATTTATTTGGTTTGGTGGTTATAAAGAATATTATGTTTATAGTTTCGAGTCAGAGGAGATTTTTGGAATAGATCAAGACTAGTAATTTTGTGGTTTTATGGTAAACGATTTTGCGTTAAATTTAAATTTTGTTTCGGAATTTACAAACAATCCGTTACGTATTTTTAATGTATGTGATTCAATTGAGTCAATTAATTAGATCTCGCGAAGTGACCCCAATAAAGCGCGTTTCTTAATATACGAATTTGCCTCCATTCGTCTATTTTTGGTTATTGATTTGTTGTATACGACTCGTAATTGTATGTATGTACTATAATTACATAATATAATTGAAGTATACATATATTATAATATTTTATTGAAAATGGCGGCGGCGTCCAAATTACCATAATTATAGAAAACAATTTTTTTAGAAAGTTTTTTTTTTTTAATTCAAAATATGTATGTACCGAAAGAAAATATTTAATTTAATTTATAATTTCGATACGCATTACGAGGAATATTTATTCGACCGAAATTAAATCGATTTGACATCCCACACAATAAATTCGGAATGTAAACGTAATAATAACTCACCTAATAATTTGGATACAGCTCCTTGCTGTGTTAGCATTTGTTGGGCTAAGTCATATCCGCGCAATCCAAACCGCGATAATTCTAACAGTCGATGTTGTGAAACTAACGCGCTTAATGTGGATGGTGATGGGGCGCCGGTTGAAAATAGGGCGCTTTGGGGTACAGATCCTGGTGATGGAATGTTCGATGTAATTCCTGTAATTAAAAATAAGAGATAATAATTAAAAAAATTAGAAAAGCAAAAATCACTAAGCCATACACGAAAACCGCTTATAATTATATTTTGTGTTGATAGTGGGCGGAGTAATCGCACATGTTATTATATCGAATATTGCATTACAATGCAGTTACGCAAACAAGTTCGTCATTTGATTTTAAACATTGTGAATTTCGATCGTATCGGACAACCATTATGTAAATGTGTTTATCGAGAGACAAGGCAAATTATTTGATTTATTGATATCACTATGACTGGACAAACCACCTACCTACCTAAAATTGGTTTTATCCATTTTATATATATACGAGTGTAACAAACACATTATTAATTATTTCACAACAAAAAAAATTTGGTTTATATATCGTAAACGATCGAGTACAATAAACTTTTTCTTAATTAAATTTAAATTTATTGCATATCGAGTTTGATTAATTAAGCAGATTTATATGTATGTAACACAAAAAATCGTTCGTGCAAAATCACGAAGCATGTAATCGTGCGAGGCACAAAGTAGTTTTCAGTTTCTAAGAAAATTTTCATTTTAATGTGCGCGCCACAAAACGTAATTTTATAATTAAATTATATCCAGTTTGGGTACTTTGAGATTTAATTTTTTTAACCCTGTCTAGACCGATGTGCTGCATGCATAACTTGATATCTGAATGCTGAATAGATACGATGTGCGTAATTTGTCAACACAATATTTATGAATTCTTTCAGACCGTTTATGGATTGATTGAATATAATCTATATACAGCGAGGTACTATACTTGAATGTGTAACTGTTGCGTGATTGTGCATTAGATCGCTATCCGATAAAGGCGAATAACTAGTTTAATGGAATTATCAACATATTTAATGTAACGTAAATTGTATTTCCATTTTATTATCATGTTTAAATGTATAATGTTGGTTAGGTGCGATGGGTGTCGAGAAAATTATAGTTTTTCTCGGAATTTTCTACAAATGTGTACAAGATTTATTTCTCCAGAATTTTTATTCGTTGTATATTTACCATTTCATATAAATAATGCAAGTATTACTTGCTAGTTTACACAGGAAACTTATCGTATTATCAATATCAAGAAAAATTAGAAACGATTTTGAATAAGCGATGCAATATTAAAAATATGCTTATATCAAATAAAAATGTAGAAGTGCTTGCTTTAATATCGAAATTAAATTCAAGTGAAAATATTCGTATGAAGGACATGAAGTAATTATATTTATAATACCAACAGCAATCGGTTCAATGATTCTGGCGAAATGAAAACAAATCTAGTAAAGTGAAACCGAAAATCGTTAATCGTGCGTGACAGTCAAACAAGGAGTAATAAATCATTTTCATAATAACCCAGAGGTTTTAAATAGTTTTGACCTTCAATTTTCTTCTATCACAACCCTTAATTTAATTTTTCAAATTGGAATTATTAAATTTTACTTAAATACCATAAATAAAACCGGTTCACCATTCCAATTAAAAATTTGTTATTTCAAAATATTATCTAAAATATCTTTGTTAATGAGACGTTTCGGAATATGTACCTACTTTGATGTATTTTATCATACTACGATATTCTTGCATGATGATCACTCAAAAAAATTTTTTGTTTCAGTGATCGTCATTGTTATGATGAAGAAGATCAAGAAGAATGATCAGGAATATCATAGTATGATAAAATCAAACATTTAAATAATTGTATTTAACGTACAATGATGATATTATGTATTTATCATATTTTTTTTCTGAGTGCGCATGTCGAGGCGTTTTGTGCGCTTGTGGAACTCTGGATTCTTCACCAATTGCGCTCTGATTGTCCATGAAAAATGCTAGCGCATCGCTCTCGATTTGCTGAAGTTCTCCCAGCAAGTTTCGTAGCCAGACCAATTAATTTATGGCGTGTGATGGTGCGATATATTCCGACTCAGTCGTCGAAAGCGCAACTGATTTCGGGCGTTCCGATCCCCAGCTGATGACGCAACCTCCAAACATATAAACGTAGCTCGACGTCGATAGTCGCGTTTGTGTGTCACCGGCGTAGTACGCATCACTGTATCCGCAGAAGTTCAGCTCGTTTTTCAGACTTCATCAGACTTTCGACTGCTTCTCGATACGGAAAATCCACTTCCTCGTCGGTCTCCCAGATTTTGTGAATTGGTCAATGGAGTAGACACTGCACTGCAATCCATCATGTTGAAACGATCGATGACTTTTCTTGCGTAGTCTTGTTGATTTATGTGAATCGATCCGTCTGAACGCCAATCAATTTCAAGTCCCAGAAAACGTAATGTCTTCCTGTCTATCCACTGCAATCAAACCGTCATCGACATAAATTGCAAGCAATAACATACCGCTTTTCCTGCCGTAGACGAAAACACACGGATCCGATTCACTTGCTCTGAATCCAAAATTTTTCATAAAAGTAGTGAATCATTTGTTCCAGCAGCGTGGCGCCTGTTGCAGTTCATACAAGCTTTTGGATAGCTTGCAGACATTTCCGCTTCCATCATCATATCCAATCGGCTGGCTCATGTATACATTTTCTTCTAAATCTCCATTTAGAAATGCCGTTTTGACGTCGAATTGCTTCTTGATAATCGATACCATATTCTTGCGTGAATCTACCAATCGAGCCTTGTAGCGATCAATGCTTCCGTCTGAATTCTTCTTGATCTTGTAGATCCATCGATTGTCGATTACTCTTTGGTTAGTTGTTGCCTTAACCAACGTCCTTGTACGTTTTTAATAAGCGAATCATATTCTTCGTCCATTGCACGCTCCTACTGTTTGCGATCACTTGATTGTATCGCCTGCTCGTATGTCCTTGGCTCTTCGCTGATTGCAAACATTGCACTGTGTTGCGTCGATGCAAAAAATGTTTGACGCTTCGGTGTCGTGATTGTGCTCTGATCGTGCAATCGTCGATTGACAACATTTCTGTTATCAAGATCCCATATCGCGCCACGCAGTTCACGTTGTTCTGGCGAGATAAAATCGTCTGCGTCTCCATCATTTGCTCTCTCTTCACCTGCTTTCGTTTTTTCCTCATTCGCGCCAGCTTTTTCTTCAGCTCTGATGTCGTGCGTTGGCATGGGTTCCTCCAACAAAAATACCACGTCACATGATATTTCAACTTTTCGTGTCTTTGGATTCCATGATCGATATGCCTTGGAACGGCTGTTGTATCAACGACGGTACATTTGGTGGCCTTTGCATCGAGTTTCTGTCGCTTTTTCTTTGAAATGTGCACGAAGACTTCCGAACCAAAAATCTGCAAATGGTCACTCTTCGCTTCGTTGTTGTGCCACAATTCACACTGTGTTTTCCCGACGATCTTGCTCATTCCAGTTCGATTTAGCATTTGCTTCGCCTGAATCATCGTTCTCGCTGATTCGACGATCGTCCGTATTTCGCACTCAGCACACCCGTTTTGCTCAGGTGTGTACGGCTCGGTTCGTTGGTGATGAATGCCGTTTGTAACGTTTGACTTGTTTCGTTCAGCTCAGCTATATGTCGAACGCGATGTATCGGATAGCCGTCAGTCTGAGGGTGGGTTTTTACGACATGACATATGCTGAACAGTCATCGTTAGCAACAATTCATAATTCGCGTTCATATATAAACATACTCCCTGTTATTAATAAGAAACAACAACCGTTAAACGATGGTACGCAGAAGCATGCCGGTAGCGGCACCTGACTATTCCGTTCCCTATGACATATTAAATTATTATTCTTCCCGGGTCATTTTATGAATTATAATTATAAACGACAGAAAATAAATGTAATCGCCATGATGAACAAAATTTGGAAAAATAAATCCTTACGAAGTTGAAACGATACTTCACAGATGGTAATACAAAGATTAAATATTTAAATATAGGTATGTATATAGAATCACTTAATTAAAAGGGTTAGTAGAAATAATTAAAGAATATAAATTAAGTGGTTAGTTAAATATAGTTAAGTAAAAATGTAAAAAAAAATGACTACGTCACCATACAGTTGATCGATCCCGCGACCTGGGTTGTTTTCACTGCTATACTTCGAATTGTTGCGGAGGTTGTTTGTTGCCATACTCCGTTGAACCAGAATTAAACACCGATTCCGCTTGCCGTATGAATCCGGAACCTTATGCGTATCACCTCCTTGTAACGTTTAACTTCTTCATACAACGTTATATTGGTATACTGTATACAATGTGCAGTATATTGATATATGCACCGAAATTTTTAAGTAGCAATTCTTTTTCAGCAAACTCATCAACTTTACCGAAAGACTAGTACGTAACACAAATTTTAGTTCCCGGTTTTACATGAATGGAACAAACGTTGAGCTTTTTCACCACTTATTGCAGGAGACAGAATATAGCTTCGATATATCGGGTTTTGATTAGACTTGCCGATTTAATTAAACAACACTGCACTGGTTCATTTTATATAGATATTTATTACACAAAATTTTTGTTAATATATTTGTTTTTGTTGCTTTATTATTGGTCTGCACAATTAAACATTTGTATACATTATTCACGTATATTCTAACAAACAGTTTCTTTTGTACAACTTCAAAATTTTTATTTTTATTTATAAGTTTAAGGTACAGAATAGCATTTTACATTTAATGTTAGAATACACACAAACTGACCAAGAAAAATCTTTATTAGGCCACAATTTAACAATTAATCTGTACAGATGCACAGTTTATATACACAGTACCGTTTTTTTTTTCTTAGGTACACCTTATCACAAATTATGAAATTATATGCAATTATACAAGCACTTAGAATTAATATACATATTATTAATATTATTATATAGTTTCCTTTCAACTTTTTAATTTCAAACCAAAATTTTTCGGTGTCTTTTTTTTTCGAGACTAAACAAAAACCAACTGACCTCTGGCTCACATTTTATTTCTCTTTATATAGCCTTTTATCCCGCCTAAATTTTGCAAAATCAAGTTTGATCACCGACACTACCATAATCAAATCCATATGATCAACTGTCAACATAAACAATACTTTATCGTTTCCACTACAACAATCGATCATTGACGAGGGTAAGCACCAAAAGTAATTTCTATAATGCGTTGCGCGGCGGTATTTATGAATTTTATTTTAGATAAATATTTAGCAAACTAGGTAGGTGTGAGCTGTATATTTCATATAACCAGCATAATAACGTTTAGGTAGGTATAAAGTCGGGAGGTCCATAGTAAAATTGGCATAAGAAATCCTTAGTCATTACAGGGCAGCTACAAATACCAAAATGATAAGAAGGAATTTGAAATTGATGGGATTTGGAGCTGAATTAACTAGGATTTCGACAATGGTCAGGTTTTAATATCCATTAGGTGATAAACCCCTAATTCTTTGCCATGCTCGTCTTTTAATTTGTAGTATACATCGCCTTGTTTATCGTAAACATAAGCTTTAATGTAAGGATAAGCAAACTTCGCAGTAAACTTATTCGCGGCATTGCTTAATACATGCTGACGCACAAATACTTTTTCTCCAATCGAGAGCTGCCTTTGCCTAGTTCTTAAATTATACCGATTGGAGTAATTATTATAGGCGTGTTTCAAATTGTTTTGAACTTCCTTGTGAACAAGTGATAGTCGTTCAGGAACATCCAACCAATCTAAACGATTCTCACTCAGCAAATCCAATTCCCGAAGAAGTTTGTATTCACTCCCATGCAAAATTTTGTGATAACCAAACATTAAAAAATGTGGCGAGTATCGGGTAGTTTGGTGAACGGAGTTTCTCAAGGCACTGCCTATTTCAGCAAGATATTTGTCCCAGCTGTTGTGCTTTTGCTGTACGTACGCCCTCAAGGCTGCTACCACGGAACGATTAACTCGCTCCGAGGCGTTAGCTTGAGGAGAATAATAAGCCGTTTTCACATGACTAATGCCGTTGTTTTTAACTAAATTGTTAAATTCTTTACCCACGAACTGGACGCCATTATCAGAATGAATTATTTCAGGAACATTAAAGAGCGGAAAAAATTCATCTCGAAGGAATTCTACAATCTTGGAAGCTGTTCCAGAATTCAGTGCTTTCAGGAACACGAATTTCGTAAGATGGTCTAAAACTATTAGAACAACCGTCTTACCAGACGAGGTTCTTGGATAAGGCCCTAAGAGGTCTATGTAAATCTTTTGCCAAGGCCGTTCGGAAAAAACTTGCTGGCCTAGGGGAGGGCGTAAGCATTGATTCGTGGCTTTTGTTTGTTTGCAAATTTCACATTTTGTAACCCAATCATGAACTTCAACTGACATATGTGGCCAATAGTATAACCGCCGTAGTCGATCGAGCGTTTTCTTAACTCCTCCATGAGCTCCATCTGGGGGACAATGTTCTTTTTCGATCAACTTTATTCTAATATCGCGAGGTATCCACAGCTTCCATACGGGAATATCGGTTAATACTTGTTCACATCGTGGTTCCAATCTTATAAAAAGATGATTCAGATGGATGCACATATTTGGATACTGCTCTGGGTGTTCTGCCACCTTTTTGTACACTTTATCGTAGTCTTCGTCATCTATATTATTCGGGATGATATCGAGGTTGTGCAAGTTTATGTCGGAAACCAATTCTTCTACTGTGTCACAATATATACGCGATAAGGCGTCCGCCACGATATTTTCGCTGCCTTTTTGGTGTATAATGTTGAAATTATACCCCTGTAGTTTCATACTCCACCGAGCTAATCTCCCGCTAAGGTCTTTTTGAGACATTAGCCACTGGAGACTGGCATGGTCCGTGATTAGGGTGAATTGATATCCTTCAACGTAAGGCCTGAATTTCTTGATGCTTACAATTGCCGCGAGACACTCCAATTCTGTTACAGAATAATTTCTTTGTGCCGCATTTAACTTTTGGGACATGAATGCTATTGGCAATTCATTTTTTTCATGGTCCACTTGGTACAAAACGCTTCCTAAGCCCTGTGTACTGGCATCGCACCGAATAAAAAAATGCTTTTTAAAATCAGGATTATGCAATACTGGCGCGTTGATAAGGAGATTTTTAAGTTTGTTTAAAGCAAGTTCAGCTTCTTCGTTCCATTTAGTTTTACTTCCTTTCTTAAGAAGGTTAGTAATCGGTGATGTTACCTCCGCGAAATTTGGCACAAACCGGCGATACCACCCGGCCATTCCTAATAATCTCCGAATTTGTTTCGTTGTTTTTGGAGTCGGAAAATTTTTTATCGCTTCCACTTTGGAAGGATCGGCTCTGAGACCTCGTTCACCAATCAAATATCCCAGGTATTTAGTTTCTCTTAAAACGAATCTACTTTTTTCCAAATTTATCGTTAATCCGGCATCTGTCAGATGTTTTGCCACAAATTTGAGAATTCGTATGTGTTCAGTAAAGGTGGCAGATATAACAAGTAGATCGTCGAGATATACGAAGACGCGGTCTCTAAGTTCGTGAGGGATCACTCTGTCCATAAGTCTGCACATGGTTTGGGGCGCATTACACAACCCAAACGGCATGACACAGAATTGGTAGAGCGGGCGACCCGGGACGGTGAACGCTGTTATTTCTCTGGATGATTGGGAAAGCGGGATTTGCCAAAACGCGTCCTTTAGGTCTAGGCTTGTAATAAATCTGGTTTCTTGTAATCGACCTATCAATCCATCTATTATAGGTAGAGGATACGCGTCCTTTCTTGTCACTAAATTTATTTTTCTCGAATCCAGGCAGAGTCTCACTTTACCGTTGTCTTTCCTTATGAGTACCATCGGAGAACTCCAGGGACTAGTACTTTCCTCAATCACCCCTAAGGAAAGCATACGATCTATTTCTGCATTTATGATATCCTGTATAGCGGGAGAAACTGAATAATAGCGTTGTTTAATAGGCGCGGCGGCCCCAACGTCGATCACGTGCTGTAATAATTTCGTTTTACCTAAACCCTCTGTTGCAAATGAGGGAAAGGAAGCAATTACGTGGTCTAGTTCAACTTTTTGATCTTTGGATAAATCGTGCTGCATGGATGACTTAGAGGGTTTTATTCCTTCAGAAATCTCACTAACAATGTCTGGTGCAATTCGAAAGATTCTCCAAAAATTTATTCCTAAATAAATTTCTGAGTTGAGGGATGGTACTAAACAAAATTTAATGGATTCGGTTTTGCCCATGTAAGTGATTGGAATGTAAGCGTGCCCAATAACTGGATTGGAAGTTCCATCGGCCGTTTGTACGAAGGTTTCTAGTTTTCTGATCGGTATATTGAGGGATTTTACCAGATTTTCGCAGTTTTTCCCCAAAACACTTACGCTAGCCCCACTATCAAGAAGTCCAAATTTTACTTGATTACCGATTAATATTTTGGCATAGGGTCTTTGATCGTGGATTTGGTACTCTCTAATTGAACACACTGCGCAGTCTTGAAGAAACTCTTTTCTATTTTTCCAATATTGTTGGACTCTTTGTTGTTGCTTATTTCGTAATCTTGGGCACTCGTAGATTCCAGCGGTAGACTTAGTAGAATTTATAAGGTTAGCTGACTGGTCATGTTCAGTAGGTACATTATAATACGTCTCGGCATTTACTTCTCTTCCTTTGGAGGAGATTGTGTCGTCAGCGGTTGGTAGGACTGATTTATTCTGGGCTTGTAAATTTTTCCCGAACGTGCTTCCCCAGAAAATATCGCGTTCGGAATTTCGTTTCCCAACCGCTTCTTCTGGCATTTGTAGCAGTCGCTGTATTTTTTGTTCGCTAAACCACAGCCATCGCAAAACTCATGGGTCTTCTCAACTGGACACCATTTAAAGCGATGCCCAATATCTTTGCAGTTCCAGCAAACTGTAATGGGCGGGTGCATTTGTTTATTAATAGCGCTAACTTCCTGTAAATTTTCTTCTTCAGTTACGTCGCCGTATTCGTCCTCATCCTGTTCCTTGCCAATCGCTCCTTTTGGGGATTTTTGGTCAGTGATTCCTTCGACCCTCGGTGCATATCGACCTCGAGTTTCAATCATTTTTCGTGGATCGTATCCAGACGAGCTCCAGAGTTTTTCGTAATTATCGCAGACTTTTCTTAACTGCTCTATACTTCCAAACGTCATACTACAGGTTGCGTTTTTGAGAGCTGCGTTCATGTTGTCCAGGATAGATTCCAACAATTCATCATCCGCCAGTGGACTAGCCAAGCGACAGTTCATACTCTCTATTTCGAGCAAATATTCGTTGAAGCGTTCTTTCGGATATTGTGTTCTGCTTCTTATGGTTCTTCTTAAGGCACGTTCGCTTTCCACCGACGTAAACCGTTCCAGAAGAGCTTTCCGCATATCTCGCCAAGTTGAATTCTTGTGTTTCCGAATATAGATAAAGTACCACTTTTCTGCTTTATCAGATACGAAATTTCGCATCAGATGTACTAACTCCTGTCTCGCCACGTCATCTTGCAAGGCATGCTCTTCCAATTTCATAATGAAATCTTGGACGTTTTCATCAGCACCCTTTCCTTCGCGACCGGAGAACTTGATTTTCCACTTCGTTGGGTTCTGAAAATAGTTTGGTTTGCGGGTACTTGTTCTTCGACTATTTCGATTTTGACGACGCCTGTTATAAAGAGGGGATGAACTATCACTTCCGGAGCAACTATTTGAAGATATTTGATGACGATTAGATGTTGATGAAGAGGTTCGTTGTGATACTTTTTTATTTCTACTTGATGACCGCGAAGTAGTCAATCTCTTCTTAAATTCGTTAGTCATTTCTTCCAACTTTTCGGAGAATCGTCTTTCTAGATTGGATACCAGTTCTGCCGTAGCTTCTGGGAGAGATGTTCTTTTTGCTTCATCTAGTTCTCGACTCGGGTGACGTTTGGTTTTCTTTCCTGAAGTCCCAGGCTGTTGATTTGCATCTGAATTTTGACGTTCTTGTTGAGTGTTGTTAATGCGCTTTATTTCCCTCGATAAATACCTTATAGTTCTCTGGAATGCTTTTACCACAATATTGATTCCCGGCAAATCTGGCTTGGAATTTTGTAAACGTTCTGCTCTCTCCTTCCAATGGATACCCCGTATTAATATTCCTCTTAACTCGAGAATTTTGGTGGATCCATCCTTTGGTCTGTCTAAATATTCATCCAATTGGTTTAATTTTTGGGTTATAAGATTTAACTCTTCTTCGAAATCGTCCGTGTGCGTTTGATTGGGTTTTAACTGAACATTTTCCCCTTCTTTCTGAAGTTTCTCGATAAATAGTTTTTCAGCCCCGACTTGGGAGCTAGATATGCCCCGAATTTCGTATTCAATACCTAATTCTTCGGGTTTTAATGCGTCATAAATTAATGCCACATCCATTCTGGGAGACAGGGTGTTTGCAGGCTATTTGATTGTTTTGAATTATTGATACTTCGAAAGATTATCGTGAATAATCGGAAGATTATCGTCAATTATCGACGGAACAAAACGAAAACACTACACTAATTTAATATTGAGAAGTATTGCGACAATCAAGAATTACTGTTTTCGAGTAAAGCCACCAAGATTCAATAGCTTTGGACGTAATACTGAATTGTTTTATAGAAATATCCAAATACTTAGCACAGAGAAAATAATTCGATAATAATAATGGAAACGATAAGATATGCGAATTTATAATTAAGAGAATTTATTACCAGTATTCTCACAAATTTTCCAAGATTTGGAAATATTGTGATTCAATTAAACTCACTACGAATATTAATAAAATATGATTCAATTATGTTAGTGTCTTTTAAATATTTATGATTTTCAAATACATATGTCATAGGTGGGAACGAAATAATCAGGTGCGTAAAACAATTAATTTTTCTTTAGGCGCAATCGATCGGATGCCATATCTGCTAAAAGTAAATTCATTAACGGTTGACATTGTTGTTTCTGCTTTAAATCGGAATTTAAATAAACTTAATATAAAAGTAACAACTTTGTTTTTCATAGGCCTACGTAGGCAATATAATTAAATACGGAAATATCTATAAATTAGTTTAGCTCAATAAATCCTCAATAAGGAAGACCTTCTTAGTTTGGCCGAAGAATCCAGATTCACTGAACCATCAATCGGTCAACCATAAGTTGTTTCATCTATTATTGAAAATTTATTTTTCAGAAAAAAAAATTATGGAAAAAAAATTCATTTAAAATGATTTTATAATAATTCCAATGGGGAGTCAACCCACTAATGTACAAGAACATCCAGAATCACGGAATATCAATTGAACATTAAATGCGTTTCCCATCGACCATCAAAATATTATTATAAATTTAGTTAACTGCAAATTTGTAAAATATTTTTTTTTTAATTGAAAACAAATAGTCTATGAAAAGCATTGAAAATGGTGGACAACCACATAAAAGGTGATTGCTGAAGGCTAGAAGAGCAAATAACTAAAAGATAGATTAACCGCAAGGTCATACTTAAGCGGCTTTGTAATTTATTTGTCCGTTAAGTGGTGACGCCACCTGGATACCTTTTTAGGGCAACCATCCACAAAAAATCCAATATCGAAAAACTACGTTATTTCAGATTTAACATTTTAAATAATCTAACTGTATAGAGTATGCATAAACTCGGGTCCCTGTTTCGGCGCCATTGTAACGTTTGACTTGTTTCGTTCAGCTCAGCTATATGTCGAACGCGATGTATCGGATAGCCGTCAGTCTGAGGGTGGGTTTTTACGACATGACATATGCTGAACAGTCATCGTTAGCAACAATTCATAATTCGCGTTCATATATAAACATACTCCCTGTTATTAATAAGAAACAACAACCGTTAAACGATGGTACGCAGAAGCATGCCGGTAGCGGCACCTGACTATTCCGTTCCCTATGACATATTAAATTATTATTCTTCCCGGGTCATTTTATGAATTATAATTATAAACGACAGAAAATAAATGTAATCGCCATGATGAACAAAATTTGGAAAAATAAATCCTTACGAAGTTGAAACGATACTTCACAGATGGTAATACAAAGATTAAATATTTAAATATAGGTATGTATATAGAATCACTTAATTAAAAGGGTTAGTAGAAATAATTAAAGAATATAAATTAAGTGGTTAGTTAAATATAGTTAAGTAAAAATGTAAAAAAAAATGACTACGTCACCATACAGTTGATCGATCCCGCGACCTGGGTTGTTTTCACTGCTATACTTCGAATTGTTGCGGAGGTTGTTTGTTGCCATACTCCGTTGAACCAGAATTAAACACCGATTCCGCTTGCCGTATGAATCCGGAACCTTATGCGTATCACCTCCTTGTAACGTTTAACTTCTTCATACAACGTTATATTGGTATACTGTATACAATGTGCAGTATATTGATATATGCACCGAAATTTTTAAGTAGCAATTCTTTTTCAGCAAACTCATCAACTTTACCGAAAGACTAGTACGTAACACAAATTTTAGTTCCCGGTTTTACATGAATGGAACAAACGTTGAGCTTTTTCACCACTTATTGCAGGAGACAGAATATAGCTTCGATATATCGGGTTTTGATTAGACTTGCCGATTTAATTAAACAACACTGCACTGGTTCATTTTATATAGATATTTATTACACAAAATTTTTGTTAATATATTTGTTTTTGTTGCTTTATTATTGGTCTGCACAATTAAACATTTGTATACATTATTCACGTATATTCTAACAAACAGTTTCTTTTGTACAACTTCAAAATTTTTATTTTTATTTATAAGTTTAAGGTACAGAATAGCATTTTACATTTAATGTTAGAATACACACAAACTGACCAAGAAAAATCTTTATTAGGCCACAATTTAACAATTAATCTGTACAGATGCACAGTTTATATACACAGTACCGTTTTTTTTTTCTTAGGTACACCTTATCACAAATTATGAAATTATATGCAATTATACAAGCACTTAGAATTAATATACATATTATTAATATTATTATATAGTTTCCTTTCAACTTTTTAATTTCAAACCAAAATTTTTCGGTGTCTTTTTTTTTCGAGACTAAACAAAAACCAACTGACCTCTGGCTCACATTTTATTTCTCTTTATATAGCCTTTTATCCCGCCTAAATTTTGCAAAATCAAGTTTGATCACCGACACTACCATAATCAAATCCATATGATCAACTGTCAACATAAACAATACTTTATCGTTTCCACTACAACAATCGATCATTGACGAGGGTAAGCACCAAAAGTAATTTCTATAATGCGTTGCGCGGCGGTATTTATGAATTTTATTTTAGATAAATATTTAGCAAACTAGGTAGGTGTGAGCTGTATATTTCATATAACCAGCATAATAACGTTTAGGTAGGTATAAAGTCGGGAGGTCCATAGTAAAATTGGCATAAGAAATCCTTAGTCATTACACGTTTTCTTCGAAAAATGCCTTTAATACTGCATTCACAAATTTCGTGCCATTGTCAGACCTGACAATACGAAGTTTGTGCTTGTCGTCCTTCTGTATCAGCTGAACACACTTCTTGATGCAACTCGCTACTTCAGATTTTTGTTTTATGAAGTAAACGAAACAAAAATGTGAATAATCTTTTAATAACAGTTTTTTAATAACAAAAAGTACCTGGCTCCGCGAATTTAGTTTTCTTGGAACGGTCCGCACACGTCCGTGTGAATTATCTTGCCACGCGACTCTTGAAGCTGCTTCGATGATGTTTGCCGAAAACACAAGCTTCGCATGTAAAATCCTCATTGAAAAATTCAATGTTTCGGCTTTGCAGAAATTTTTTCACGTGTGTGACAATTTTATGTCCCAGTCGCTCGTGCCATGATTGAATTGTCGTCTTTTTGATTGTGTTTGCTGTAGCCTCGAACTTTGGTGATTCGTCTGTTTTGAAAAGCATCTGGAACAAACCCTTTCTGCGAACTCCCACTGCCACGATTATCTCGCCACACGACTTCGACTTCTGCACGCGACTCTTGAAGCTGCTTCGATGATGTTTGCCGAAAACACAAGCTTCGCATCTAAAATCCTCATTGAAAAATTCAATGTTTCGGCTTTGCAGAAATTTTTTCACGAGTGTGACAATTTTATGTCCCAGTCGCTCGTGCCATGATTGAAGTGTCGTCTTTTTGATTGTGTTTGTAGCCTCGAACTTTGGTGATTCGTCTGTTTTGAAAATCATCTGGAACAAACCCTTTCTGCGAACTCCCACTGCCACGACGTTTCAGTTTTTCAGTATTTTGCCTCCTTCGTTGTCCGTGCTCTGTTTGTATACATGATCTGTCACCTTTCCCGATGAAAATCGATTTACATGCAAATCCCGTACAAACAAAACCTCCATTACTCGCTTGCGAATCCAATCGTTGCCATTGAAAACACGAATACTGATGTGGCCTTTGTCTCGATCCATGATTCTATCACCATTGCCTATTTTCACCGATTCAGATATTTCCGCGAAGTTTTCAAACCAATCACGTCGGTAACTCATGTGATTTGTCGCTCTTGAATCCAAAATCCAGGCATTCCTGTCACTTCCACTAAAGTGTCTTCTTGCCGCCTTTTCCGCACTTAAAGCACTTGCCTTTTGGCTTTTATTCGCCGCTTTGTTTTTGTTATTCGGCGAATTTCCTTTGTTGTTGTTGTTGCCTTCTTTGGAAAAATTCGCTTGGCCACCATCAGCGACCTGACCTTGGCACCTCCTCGACCTGGCCCTGTGACTTGAGACGCATTTCTTCCTCCATCAAACGCGCCTTCAGATTTGTTAGTGTTCGATCGGCTGCACTCGCAGACTCCCCATGCACTATTGAAATGATTGTATTCGATAGGCATCATATTCAAAATTTTCGAAATTACCATCAACTGCTCTACAATTTTATTAATTTTGATATGAAAGTTGCCATGTCTTCTGACGGTTCCTTCTTGAAGTTGTAATACTTTTGTTGCATAAAATAAGTATTACTCTCCCACTTTTGCTCATACGTACTTGTGAGCGCCGTCCACATTTCACCTTCTGTCTCACAGCACATGATAGGCCGTATTGACTGTTTTCCGCATGTAGTTGAAATTGTCCGGATTGCTTTCGTGTCTGCCCTTTTCTAAGTCACAATTCCCGTCGCATAATTTTGACTCGCAACATTTTGTATATCGATTGTGCTATCGACGTAGTCGAAAAGTTCAGCTGCTTCCAAGATTTAACGCATCTCGAATTTCCACATCGGCCAATTTTAAACGCCCTCCAATTTTTCAATGCTGACACGTTCACCTTCCATTTTGTTTCAATTGTGCTCACCGGCCTCGAAAATCCAGAAAATAATGTTTTTTTTTGTTCTGGAATGTTCCACTTGAATTGTGCAACGTGACTGCTTGACCGCTGTGCTGTTCCGCGCAATACCACAAGTAACTTTAAACTCGAAATCGCATTAAATTGTTGTACTGAATTGTTGTTGTTTCGTCGTGCACAATTTTGTTTCGAAATTCGTTGTTTTTCTTTTTTATCACTTTTATTTTACAGTTTCCCGTGATCTGAGCTCATAACCTATTGAGATTATTCTTGATCGAAAAATATTTCCGCTGCAAAAATAAAACAATAAAACAAACACTTGAACTATTTTTGCACGTCTTACTTAGTAAGAATTTAATTATGAAGTGGCTTTGATAGTTCGCATATACAGCCGAGCCAAAAGTTCTGTGCATGTGTGTGAGTGTCGACTTGAATATAATTCTCAAGCAAGAACGAAGAACTAAATTCAATAGGAACATATCGTTGTATTGGTTGCAACAAATTAGTGGTGCCATGTCGATTTGAAGTCCAATCCAGGAGATTTATTCTTCAAGCAGATATTCGACATCGTATCCATCTGAATAACCCTTGATATTCAGAATCCTTAATTTATTATTCGTGATTGAAAATTGAAGTTGTTATTGTCATTGTTTATGAATAACGACAAAATTATTCATTGAAACCACTTCTTTACAGAAGTGGTGTTTTCATTCACAGAATCCTGTTTGCCATGCGATGTAACTACTGGCCGATAAATACATGAGCTGCACTTCAACAACACCGATATTACTGTAGCAGATGTGCGACCTTCCTTCTGAAAGGGTTAACTATAAGCGCTTCCTTGCAACATGTGAGTGTTAGTTACTGCGGTCTATTTCAACAAAATAAACCTCAGCTTTAAAAAACATCTAATGGTGCAAACCACAAAAGTCATGCTTACAGCTTGAGTTAGTATACTAAAATAATTTATACCTCCTATAAAGTCTAATTTCACTTTGCGATTAAATATTCAAAATGCGACTTAAATTTACTAATGTGATTGTGAATTGTGGTTTAAAGTAGAGCATAGATTAAGCTTCGCAGTATAGGTGTGAGATATATAACATGGTGGTAACTATTTTTAACAGATTTAAGTCGCGCATTATTATAAAAGAAAAGTGAATACTTTGCGACCGGGGTTAGAGATTGGTATTTAGGCACGTCGGATTAGGAATTTAAAAACCTACTCAACGCACAATCAGCACTTGAGTTATAATCGAAGATTAGGAGAAATAATCGCCTCTACAGTTAATTTAATATTAACACAAATAGAAAATAATTTGAACAAACCTTCTTCCCTCCTTCTCCAAAAAATAAAAAAATTAAATATCTTGAGACCTACACTTGAATTTCCTGCAAATAAAACAACGAAAATCCAGAGTTGGAAGATGAAAAGATTTGAAAAATAAGGAGTCTTGGAAGAAACACAAATAAAAACTTATACACCGAAACAAATAGGGCAACAAATAGTCGCTCCATACTGGGCTAGGCAACTTTTTGTGGAACCTACAATGAAGAGAGAAAAATCAAAACTACTGGTGACGAACTAGTCTATTGATTTTATTAGTCTATTGAATATCGATACTAGTCTATTGATTATCGATAACAATTTATCTTTGGCGAAAAATTCCACAATTTTTTGTTATTTTTCAGATGATTCCATTGTTTTAGGTCTCCACAGGAAATAATATAATTTTCTGATGTATAATTCACCAGGTTAAGTGAGTATGCAGCACGAGCCAAGAAGCTGAATACAAAACATACAAGTTTGATGTATATAGTTAAATGATTTTACGTATCGATACGGAACGCATCCCCATCTCCAAAAGTATTAAAATTTCATTTTTCCGGATTGCTATGTAGAAGGCACTAGCGTTAAGTTCACAGTTCTTTGTGCGGCAACAAATTTAACAAATTTTTCTCATTTGTTTATGGCAAAAAGGAAAATTTGATTTTCATAGTGATATTATATGGGTGTCGCAAATGTCAAATTTACACAATAATTTCAAAATGCATCTCTATAAAAATTTTTTAAGTTCAAATGTCAGTTTTTGTATATCCCTAGATTGGTAATTTAGTTTTTTAATGCTTAGTGTTAAAATTTTTAATGACTATTTTTAATCATTCGATAATTTCATTGAAATGCCATAATACTAGAAAACTTTATTTCAATACTATGTGGTTGTATACATGGTAATAACTCATTGAATTAGCGAATTTTTATAAGTTCACTAGAATAATCATTTAATAATCTTATAATAACTCCCTCAATAACTTTAACCAATATAAGTTGTTTAAATATAATGTTAATTTTAGCCCCTGGGTGGTCGATGAGAAGTTTTAGTACGATTTCCTTAATGAGAAAGGATTCAATGGATTTAATTTTTGATTTTTTCTAAAGAGGATATTTTTTTCTGACTTACAGTTGGAATGTTCATTTATCGGTGGCAGCTTTGAGACGCCACACGCTGCGTGAATGATATTAAGTCCCGTTAATAATACGATGATAACTTTTCGGGAAATGGTTGAAGGCAGCCGATTATTCAAACGTGGTTTAAGAACACAGAGAGGTCATTTACTCATTTAATCTTATTTCTACTTAGATACCTTGTATGATAGAGCCTTTAAGTACTTTCTAGTTATGTTTACCTATATGAGCTTTAACAACCCAGTCCGCCACTGGTTAGTACTACGTTGGAACGGGCACTATAATGTATCTCTAAATTATAAAATAAATAAATCAGCAATATATTTTTAACCGACGTAGAACATAATTATTATTATTCCAGTAATCCCATTATATACACAATGTACATACAATTACATACATACGTATGTAATATGTATCAAATGAATTACATTAATATAAAAGTGATATACAACAACAGTAAATATACAATTTTAATTCATGTCTCATACCAATGAACGCTTTTTATGATATTTTATATGTCAAACATATTTAAAATCAAATGTATATTGTGTGTATAAAAGTTAACATGTTCACTGGTCGGTAATCATTCGGACGTAGCGCTGACCGGCGATATACTGTCGATGCATATGTTAGGAAAATTCATCAACAAAACATAAAATGCAATAAGTAACTTGAAACTGTTCATAATTTTATTTTATATTTATAAGAAAAAATTAATAAAATCGATTGTTCGATTTTCGCACCTCTAAACAGAAAACGGTGAGAAATCGGATTACAAAACTATATAAACATACACACATGCAAATCGGTTTAAATATGTATGTGCACATATAAACGGACAACGTCATAAATTTCGACAGCAAATTTTTATGCCTTGAGGAGACGTTTTATTTTTGATATAATTTTAGCGTATAACCAAAAATCGATAAAATGCAGGTCAACAGTGAATGAAGCATTCCCTGGGTATGGTAATATGCACGTAGCCGGTGCGACGGCAACAATTTTGCGCGATCTTATATATGTGTTTGTATACACCAACAAGAGCAATATAAAAATATAATATAAGAAGATAAGAAGAAGTGACGCATATTAAGATTGCGTGTCCACCGAGGAGAAAAAAAAGTTGAAACGAAATCTAAAACAAAAAAAAAAAAATTACTTTGCTCCAAACAACAATATAATACGACCAAACCATTCAACCAGTAACGGCAGCAACAACAACAGCAAGCACAGTAATAATGAACTGTAAGAAATTCCTACGTGATTAAAAGTTTAAAATAATTTTTTTTTGTCTTAAAATCAAAATAAATAAAAAAATGTGTATGAAATAATATAAGAAGTTAAAAACTTCAAATTGCATATTATGTTTAAATTAAAGCAATATAAATGCAGCAAAACACATTCATTAAAATACGATTAGTTCAATGAAAGCTTTGAGCAAATAGGATTTTAATAAATTTTTTATTTTATTTTGAGAAATGGGGAAAACGAAACAAGCGGGAGAGGAAAATTGGAAAAATTATATACATATTAAACGTGGATATGTTACAACAGGGCTGAACCTGATACAATAAATACGCCATGTTATATGATTAGTCTCATATTTCGGATCTGTATCTAAAACAGTTAATTATATTTAAATTTACACATAAATCATGGCTACGAGCGCGCCTTTGCAATATTACTAGAGAGACATGCACATGTTTTATATATAATTACAAGATTTACATGCATGTTTAAATTGCATATATAAAAATTACTTTCACTGTATATCTATATGTATGTACATATATATGTAGTTATGTGCGCAATTACATATAAAAATTTAATTTAATTTATAACCGCTCAAAACAAAAGTTCCGGATTGTGTATTGTTCACGAAATCTAGAGCATAACTTAATTACGGAATTGAATGGGACCATGTTGCGATCATATATCTCTGTAAATATATATAAAACAACAAGCGTAACACCACACTATGTAGGTGGTACAATATATAAGGCAAGATATACGCGGATATGTAAGAATTACAAATTTAATAAAGGATGGATGTGGCGGTCGTCTCTTGCATATAGTCAAAGATGAGATGAAAATTTTCAAATCGATAGTTTATCTAAAAAATATTCGAAGGCTTAATATTGGTTTGCTGATGTTCTTTGTTGTGATCTTTTTGGATGGTACAACAAGACTATCAGTTCCATAAGTATACAATTTTGGAACCCTTTCAAACAAACATATTTTAATGTGGAGAGCCCGAGAAGTGACACTTTAAATGGTAATTTAAAAAAATCCCGGACTCTCATATGTCCAATGTTCCCGAACATTTAATAATGCACTGTAAACGTAATTTTAGTATGTTAGTTTTAATGATTTCTATTATTTTAATGACTTATCACATTTTGTTTAGATGGGATAGTAAAGACACTATCTAGAATACTGACTGACCAAGACTGTTCATCAGGCAACACTGACAAGATAGTAGTAATTATAAGGAGTATAAGGAGGTCGGACTTGTATTTGGTTTTAAAATAAAAGTTTATATATAAAAGTATAAAGTGTTTTAATTATCAAAATGTAAAACACAAAATGGCGCAGTTCTCAAAACTTAAAAATATGTAGTCCGAAAAGAATCGACATAACTAAAAGTAACTGGGCATATGGTGGCAACTGGGTACCATGACAATTCACCGGAAAGCAATTCACGGAAAACGGCAATTTATTGAAAATTGAATTACCGAAATAGCAATTTTCGAAAACGACAGTTTACCGATAACGACAATCACCGAAATCATTAATTCGCCTAAATCATCACTTAATCGAAAACAATTAACCGAAAACGCCAATTCGCCGAAAATGACTACAATTACACCAACAACCTTCCGATTGTTCCTTTAAAAGGATGAATTAATTAATTTGTAATAATAAATTTAAATAAGTAATTTTTATTATTATAAATTTCTTGCTTTAATAATGGGATCGTACTGAACACCCGAAACATAAAATCCTGAAAACGATGAAATCTAAACACCCTGGAAAAATTATTTTGTAAATATAAAATACTGAAAAAATCTCGAAATTATCGTAATTTATCGTTTTCGGTGAGTTGTCGTTTTCGCTGAGTTGTTTTTCAGTGAATTGTTTTTCGGTGAATTGTTTTTTCGGCGAATTGTCGTTCCCAATGAATTGCAGCTATCGGTGAATTGTGGTTTTCCCTGAATTGTTTTTTCGGTGAATTGTCGTCTTCTGTGAATTGCTTTTCGGTGAATTGTTTTCTTGGTGAATTGTCGTTTTCAGTGAATTGTCGTTTTGAGTGAATGGAAAATTCAGAAAACGAGCTACAAAGGCTTTTGAGCATGGTAAATTTCCTACGAAGTTTTATACCTAACATGGCGTAAATTAAGCTCAAATAGAAAAAGAGCTTTTGACTTTATTATACTCAAGTGTGAAATTCCATTATTACATTTATGGTAGGTCGGTTCAAATACACACAGATCACAAACAACTAATGGGTAGCACAATAAAAAATTAAATAAACAAAGTAAATTCTCTCGATTTGAGCGGATGAAAATGAAGTTGTTGAAATAAGAATTAGGCGTAAAATATGTACCCTGCAGAGAAATGTACCTGGTAGCAACGTTCCCGCTAAGCTGGGCACACGGGCGGCCACCCAGATTTAAATTGTATTTTGCCCATCATAATTTTTAGCCGCCCATCTGCAATATTGCTAACATTTTTTTCGTGTTAGTTACAAAATTTAAAAATTTGTAAATCCACGCAGTTTAATTTTTTTTTTTACATATATGACGTGATTTTTTTTAAACAATTTAGATGTAAGCTCAAACAATTAGATGTAAGCTTAAACTCCACAAAAATATTATTAAGGTCGAAGCTGTAACTACTATGGCTTGAAAATTTGAAAATGGACAAGCATATAAATAACATATGACCCGTTAAAAAAACACCCAGTCGCAAGTTCTTTACTTCTCACCACCAGGTATCGAACCCGGAACCCCCGAATAACGGACCCCCGAACAAACAAGACGGCTTCAAAATTTAGAGTAGAATGGTTAAATGAACTCGTTAAAACAGAAGTCCTGTCGTTATCAATTAAACAAAAAGTTATAGTATATGAAATTTCTAGTTATTAAATTGAAACAAGTGATGTACTTTGCAAAATATGTATTGAAGCAAAAGCTGACAGTGATTTTTATAAAAGGGAAAAATCGGAAATTATATTACAATGCGTGGATTCCACAGTGAAACATATATTTCCAGTAAAAAATACTGGGAAACCGGAAAGAAAAGAGTATATTTAAATTACGTTAGAGCGACAAAGACAGCAACTTTTCTTTATTTTTTCTAGCATAATTTATAGTCAAAATAGTGACAGATTGGGGGCAACATAACTAAAAAATTTGAAAATAAACGAGTTTAACAAAATAGAAAATTTTCAAAAATTTGAACGTACTGGCACAAAAAAATAATACCACTTTTCATTTTTCTCTTGACATTTTACAGTAATATTTTTTCAACCATAAAATTGGCGTAGTGTGCGAAAAATATTCCTCATCGCATACTATTTTTGAAGGTGTGTTAAAAATGTTGCCATAAAAAGTATTGAGTTTAATACTTTTTATGGCAACTTTATCCTGATTTATACGTGGATTCCACAGTGAAATAAATTTTATTCAGTAAAATATACTGGGAAATCGAAAGAGAATAGTATATTTAAATTACGTTAGAGCGATAAAGACAGCAACTTTTGTTTGTTTTTATAGCAAAATTTATAGTCAAAATAGTGACAGATTGGCGGCAACATAACTAACAAAATTGAAAATAAACCATTTTAACGAAACATAAAACTTTCAAAAATTTATGTTACCCTACCCCCTTTCTGAACGTGTTCTATCTAGCGGCACAAAAACTAATAGCGAGTTCCATTTTTTTCTCGACATTTCACTATAATACTTTTCCAACCACAAAATTGTCGTAGTGTGCGAAAAATATTCGTCATCGCATACTATTTTTTGAAGGTGTATCGAAAATGTTGCCATAAAAAGTATTGAGTTTCATACTTTTTATGGCAAAATTTCCCCACTTATTCTATTATTTGCCAGTAAATTTTACTGAACAATTTTTTTGTTTCTCTCTAACAAGTAAAGGATTTATATTTTTATCTCGTGTTAATTTTACTGAAAAAATTTGTTTCACTCTGAAATTCACGCATTAAGGTTTTTTTTAATTTATTTTTAAATAAAATTTTATGTAAAAATTATTGTATTGTAATTTTGTTAAGTTTTGCTCGAAATTTGCTAAATTTAAAATACTTGCCCACAATGCAGTTATGCCGCGCATGATTTTGAATAATTAGAGGGAACGTTGCCTGGTAGATCAGTTGTTGCGCTCATTTCTAGAAAATTAGCCAAACACAGAATTTGAGCAATATCATAACCAACAAAACAGCATTTGCGAGAAACGTTACTTTTTTGCTTTAATCAAAAGAAAAAAGCTTCTCTTTCGCATTTTTAAGGTTTTTTTGGCTCTTTTATCTTCTTTTTCTCTTTCATATGCTTTTTTTAATTCATTTTGAAATTTGCAATTGTTTTGTGCACATTTTCATTAATGAATAAGCATTAGTGGAAAATTTGGAATGGTTTTAATTTTTAAATTACAGTAAAAGCCCAATTATCCGGCATCCAATTAAGCGGAACACTAAATTAACCAGAAATTTAATTTTTAGGGTTTTTTTTTTGCTTTTTTCTGTTTCTGTTCTCTTTCGCATCACATTGCATTGTAGTTTCTGAAACTTTGCGGAAAGATATATTAAGCAAATTGCATTAAACACATATTGGCATGAATCATTCAAATTGTAAGGAACGATTGATACCGCACCAGATACTATATCTTTCTTTAAAAAAACACATGTTACATTATGATACTTCCTCTTTATTACTATCCCTCAAAGTCTCAAATCTCTAACTGATTGAAAAACAAATAATCGTCAGCGGGCAATATGCCATTCGGATTTAAGAAATGTTAGGATTTCAGCAAAGACTGGAATTATTAAATAGAAGCATCGCCAGCGGCATCCAAGCGGAAAAATTAGTACACAGAGCGAAAAACCTAGTTACGAAAGCATTAGCGGATAATAACGTCATGAACTACGCACTTCTAGAATATCGGAATCATCCAGTGCCATTGCGCTAAGACTAGAGTGCCTTTGAAAAAAATTATTTAGAAACAGCCAAAAGGACAAAGTTGAGGCAGAAGTTTAATCCAGGTGATTGGGTTGTATATAAAAAGATAGAACTACGGGTTCAACAGGTAATACTCGTATTATTCACTATACTGACGAGATAAAAGAATCTAACCAGACTTCCTGCGTATATTTAGATTGCATTCTATCGATGTTAACCGTTTAAGCGACGCAATAGTTTGGACATCATCTATTCATTGTTTTATACAGAATTTGACACCATCAAATAGTTCGAGAGAAACAAATTTACTATTTTTTGTTTTGGAACCCTATGTTTGCTGGTATAACAAGTAGATAAGTTTTGACTATAGTTCTACAATGCTCTCGACCAAAAAGCATTCTAAAAATTGAAAACGTCTGTTGAGCGGATATAGCATTAAATAAAATGGGAACACTCAATTGGTCTCCACTAAGGTGTTGAGGGTGATTTGATGTAGCTGTCCGAAAAAGATTTCTTGCATTTATAGCCCAAGTAGAAGTGATATACATTAACTGGTTTAATGCTTTTAGTCATTGGGTCTGGCTTCCGATTATTTAGAGCAACAACCAGCTTGTATTTTCTGTGATTTCGGGGTGGTTTGAACTATTGGGTTCTACTATTGGATAGTTGTGGTTAATGCTGGATCGCGACTGCGAAAGAGGATTCGACGTTTTAGCTAGAAAAGTAGATATTTGTACGGATTGGGAGATAGACACTGGCCATTTCGCAACTTTTTACCATCGTGAAAGTGTACATCGTGGAAGTTCATGGACTTTTTCGAACCCTCCATCGATGATGTCCGATGGCTAGTTTGAATGTAATCAATTTGAACCTTCAGTACTAAGTATTAAAATTTGATCAACCAATAGAGGATGCTGTCGTTATACCTGGTTTTTATTATCGACTGGCAATCGCAGCACCAACCAAATATGGCCCTGTCTAAAACTATGGAAAATACTTTCAACTTATATTCAAAATATAATCTCAATGAAGGATGTGTACGAATGCGGCTAGGACTTTAGCCCCCTATGTCAATATCCACTCTGCCATTATTCGCCGGCCATTAGGTCCGCCATAACAATATACCATTTCGTCAGGAGCAATATTTTCTTTAATTTTTTTGAAAGCTTGAAAAGCTGAATCTACCTTTATCACGCAATATGATGGAATAAATTGTAAACCTGTGTTAAATTTTGAATAAATCAGTGTAAATTCCAGAATAGTAAGCCTTGGCGATACTCTAACTAGAAACTTAGATATGATTTTTAATAAAAAATTTAAAATTTAAAAGTTCATATTTTGTCATGCAAATTACCATTTTCTAAAATTGCTCCAATCGTAAAAAAATATCTCTATGCGATGCTGAGCCATAACGTTAGGAGCTATATCAGTTGGGGCATTTTTGTAATATGAATTTTTTCGGTTAATGAATGGTTGAGGGTAATGGCCGGAGATTAATGACTGAGGCGTAAAGTACCAGATTGACTGGAGATGCTGGTGTAAATGGTAATGGCAGGAGGTATTTTACAAGGGCGTAATGACCGAGGAATAACGTCCTGTTACGGCACAAGTATTAGAAAAAAATAATAAATTTTTTAATAACATAGTTAACACACTACGTTAAGGCAAGAAATTGACTGTATCTTGTACCAAAAATCAAAATGTTACTATTACGACTAAAAATATTTCAGCCTAATCGCGGATTGATCTATATGCAATGTAGCATGTCTAATTCAATAAAATGCAACTCAATACAAAATTAAAAATATTTTTAACTAATAAATTATATCGTAACCTCTTAATTTGCATAAATGATCATTACCAGTGAGACCATATGTAATTTTATTTTTTATTTTTGTCACATTTTTATAAACGTATGGTATAATATTGTTATTATAACATTCAACACTTTCAAAACGCAACAAACAAAAATAAAATATGTTGAAGAAAACTAACCATGCCGATGCTATTAATTATTTGATTATAATCTCAGGTTTGAAAAAAAAAATATTTAAGAGACCAACAAAACAACAAAACCAAACCAAAAAGAAAAAATTTGTGTATTAAGTTAACACGTCATGGACAATGTGTTAATTGCTCGAAGGTGTGTTATAAAAAAACTGCAACATTTTTTTATTTTTTGCATGCGGTTGACGCGGCGGTGTAGTTTTATTATTATTTTATAACTCTTTTTTTTTGTTATAAAACTATTGTTGTTCGATATATTGTGGCTTTTTGGGTAAAGTCTCGTATTAATTTACTGTACAAATTAGGGTATGAATTATGTTTGCAATTTTCCCCGTTTTCATCGCGATATGCATTTTAAAAATTATTTTGCTGTATATAACTGCAGCGTTAGTGTATAAAATTGAAATATAAATTTTTATTGTCATTTAATCACGTCTAGAAACGCCAAAATTATCAAGAAAAATATTTTTAAGTGGAATTGATAACGTTGTTACTTCTTTTAATTGAATTAAATTTTTTTATAACTTTATTACAGTTGTTGCTAAAATTGTGCACACGGATATATTTATTTATTTGATGGGAAAACAAAATACGATGATTTGATCAAGTTGGTGTCATTTCTATTTATAAGTACAGGTACTCAATTAACCTTTGTAAATTAACTTAATTCTACGAAGGCCTAAACAATTATTTGTTTTGAGTGCACAGATAATACAAATATCAAATAAAAATCGTTTAAGATTTTAATTAAAATATAATACATTGTATATATAATAACCATATCTAGATAAAATTCCAACTTTAATATGCGAAGAATGGGTTATATTATCAAGAGAAACAAGTTTCGTGCACATGAAAGAGAACAAAATGCAAAACTATTGCCATAGTAGTACAAGTAAGTAATACGTTTATGAATTTTATTGGTTACTGTAATACACATTGATTGAATTAACTATTTAATGCCTGAATATTAAAATCAGTTTAATAACAATAATAATTTTATTTTATACACTTGAAATTAAAATTGATAATTGCTGGTAGAATAATAATTAGAAATAGTTATACTTTAATTACTAGAATTATGGATTATAATTATTTTATGATGTGAAAGGGTAATAATCTTATCACACCATACAGAACTTATCAATCATCCACTGCAAATAAACGACAAAAAATTGGAAATTTTTATAGCCGCGCATCATCCGCGCAAATATCATACTCGAATTTAGTTTTCTTCTTAATTCAATTTATGTGAAATTTATGTAGTTTTTATAACAAAATTTATGGTTAAATGACACAGTATGATAGGAAAAACAAGTTTTTCGACTGGTATTTTCATATAACTAAAATTAACTGTAAGAGAAATAAAAATTAACTTAATTATTTAATTTTTATTTATATACGTTTCTTGTGTATAATTGAATGGGTTTCAAGAAATGACATAAATTTATATAATTGAAGCAAGCCATAAATACGTGTAATGAATAAAACTAAAAGAAGCGAAATATAGCAAAATATATAGACCCGGAAAGATTTTTGAACTGTGGCTTGATCTAAAGAGGAACATTTGAACAGATTTGAGGTTAGTAAGTTATCCGTGCGATGTACCCTAAAGAAAGCGGTTGTGGTATCTATGACGCTTTACCGTCAAAAATTGGATTTAATTTCACAATCTGCTAATTTTTTCCCAAAATTATTGATTAATTAAAATAAAATTTCTGTAAGTAATAAATATATTACACAATAATTAGTTTTTAAAATACATATATCTGTTCGCTAAATGCTAATCCGGACGCATAAATACCTTTTTTATATAAAAAATAACAAATAAAAAAATGTTAAAATTCAAGAGAAAATCCATTTCTCAAATGAATCAAATCAATCTAAATTTTTAAATCAGTTAATACACCTACAAAATTGTTGGCGCGGTCAGCTCAGATATTGAACGAAAACACATTTTAGAAAAATAAATGCGATGCAGTTCATTGGTAACAGAGTAAGCTATTTAATCGGTTTGGCTATTACTATCTTTTTTGGGAGCATATCGAAATCCTGGTTTTCAAAATTTCAGTTATTCAAAACCTCTCTTTTAATTTCGATTTCCAAACTATCGGTTTTCAAAATCTCGATTTTCAAATTCTCGATTTAAAAAATCTCAATTATAAAAATCTCGGTTTCGCTGACAAAAATAATCCTGTTTTTTAAATCTTGGTTTTTATTTTTCTATTATTTAAACATTTTGCAGTTAACGGTTTTTGTGTGGATTTTAAGATTTTTGGATATTTCAATTTCCTCAAATACATATTTATTTGTTTGTTTTTTTATTTAAATTTAAATTTTTTTATTTTTTTCTGTTGTTTCTTTTTTATTTGCGATGATACTCCAGTTTCCACTTATACAATTCGCGTCTTATAGGTTATTAATTCTTGCCTTAATTCCTCTATAAATTGATATGGATTCCACCTACGACTTGTTACCTCCCGATGTCAAGTTGCAATGCTGTTTTGATCATAAGCTTGCGAGTATTGGGGTTTTGGTGGAAATTTACGTTTAATGGTGGAAACCCATGTCAAATAATTTTTTTCGAACCATTTTTCAATTTTACGCCTATCAGGGTCAAAAGACTTTTTTAATTGTTTATAGTAAGAAATACTTTCTGCAGCAGGTGCAAAAGCTAAACTTTTAAACATGCGAATTTACATGCTGAAATTCTTGTATGTTCCATATTTTACCTTACTCTCCGCGAGATTATTTCCTCATTGAACAAACATCCTTTATAGACTGAAGGAAAGGCTGGCTTTTTCAAAAGCAGAGGGTTTACACGATTCAACATTATATCGCGCACACAAGCCCATTTATAAATTTTATAAAACATTTCGAAATATGCTACTTGGCTTTTGAACTCATTATACAAAAAAGGAACTTCAAACTCACAGGGGTTCTGAGAAGAAGAATTTTTTGGTCGCCAAGACATTTTTCAAAAAGAACAAACTACTTACCTTCCAATAATTTTAAACTTTCCGGAATACTTATTTATGTTAAATAAATTGTCCGGTTCTTTCATAGTGAAACATATTTTGTTGCGGTGCTTGCACAGTAGGTAAATAAACCTGGTTTTATGAGCCTAATTTAAAAACATGGTTCGATATTATTAAAGAAGGCTTTAAATTAATATTTTTGTGTTGGAGGATTTGTTATTTACACATACCCACTGAATATCTCTTTCTTTATTGGATTTGACTATATGAGTGCTCAATTTGTGAATTTGTATTCCAAGGATAAAGCAACGTAGTTTCAAATTCAAAAAACTACCATATTTTAAATATGAATCCTGCGCTAAAATCTGGTTCAACGAAAATAAAAACTTAATTTAATTGTTTGCATCAAATCATCCTTGAAATTATGTTACTTGGCATGAAGTAATTCAAATTATGTATACAGGGGGCCCCAGAATTGGACGATCAAACGAAGCAGAGTGATAAGTATGGGAGCTCATTTTCAACGAAACAGCCAAGTCAATTTTTTCCGAATTGTTGATGGTGCAAAATTTATTCCACGTTTAGTGTTTTTAGTGCAACATGCGCACTCTTCCACTAAAAAATTAAATTAAAAAAACCCAAGAATTCTTTTGTTTAACTTTCTTATTTAATACGATCTAGCAGAGTGTCCAATAAAATCATTTTTATATGTTGTATTATCTTCAATCAAATATAAAAAAATGGTTTTGTAAAGCGTTTTTGGTTCCCATAATTTTTTGTTGATGTTTAAGTGACGTCAGCGGGAAAACAAGGTACTGTAGAAAGTTTACACACTATCGGAAAAATATACGACACTAATGCAAATTATTAGAGATATTCACAACGAAATGTTTTTTTTATCAATTTTTTCACAAAGTAAGTCATGTTTATGAAAAAATCCACTTAACAAAATTGCCTTTTCTAGACAAAATGAATAAAATAAATTTTTTTTTTGTATTAATTTTAATTATTATAATACGTGTTCGATGTGTCCGCCATTTGCCAAAATACAAAATCGGCATCGCCGTATAAAATTTGGCACAATCCGTCGAAATGCACGTACGTTACTTGCCGCATCTCCCGATCGGTCTGGTTTACGCTTTCATCAGCTCTTTATAGTAGTCCCATACAGAAAAATCTAAAAAATTCAGATCGGGAGACCGCAGCGGCCAAGCAATGGATCCTCTCCTTCCAATTCAGCGGCTTGGTTAATTTACTTTGAGGTGATGCCTCACTACTTGTGCATATAGTGAAGGGGAGTGCAATCATGTTGCAACCACATATTTCCACGTATTTGTAGAGAACGCGTCACTAAGTAATTCATTCAAGTCATTTTGCAGAAGCTTGATAGAATACCCCGTTGATCCGACATGGTAGTTCAAATGGGCCAATAATTGCTCTGCATACAAGTTCACTCCAAATTGGTGTTAAAACCGAGTATGCCGCACTATTTTTGAGTTTAGACGGAACAATGTTGACTTTTTTCATGGTCAGCAGGTAAAAGGTCTTGTATACGTTGCACTTGGTAAGGGTGCCACTGATTTCTTTTTAAAATACGATGCAATATGGACCGTAGGATTCCCGAACGTCTTGATAAACAACGAATACTTATAGATGGGCCATCTGTCAACATTCCAATTACTCTATTTTCGTCTTTCGTTTCATATATTTTCATATTTTATATGACACGTAAAGAATGTAATCAACATGTTTATATTTAATTTCTTTCGACACTTTGTTGAGTCTGGTTGATTCTTTTCCAATATAAGCATTATTAATTGAGAAACTACTATTAAATAATTTTCATCATTATTTATTTTATAATTTGTTTTTAAACATTTTAATTTGTTTAAAACTATTAACTTCTACTTTGGTAAAATAAAATCTTAATTAACCCATTTGGCGGTAACAAAATTAATTTATTTGGGTCACAATTAAGGCGTCACGAGACACTTGTAAGGTATGAGCATGGGGTTTTAATTTTTGAGCATATTGCATTTACGCAAAAAATAATAAATAATGACTTTCATTTCAATAAGTTTCTCCCTTTAAATCAAAGATCCCAAGTTTTGAATTAAAATATTTGTATTTTATTTTTAAAAAGTTTATTGTTGATTTAAAAATGTTTGACATTTGCTTGACAAATTCTAAGTCTTTAAAGCAACTATCAAAGCTTTTAAATTAAAACATTACTTTTTAATTCAAATGTCAATTTCTTTTTAAAACAAATGTATTTCAACATTTGAATTAAAAGTAGTTTATTTACCTTTAAAAATGTTTCGTTTTTAAAACAAAAATTTTAAATTTCCAATGTCATTTTTTTTAAATAAAAGTTTTAGAATTTTAATATAAAAAATGAGATTCTTAATTTAAAAACCTTGACACTACAATTTTTTGGTTTGAATATGCCAATTTTTGAATTAAAAAACTAATTAACTAAATGATTTTTAAAACAAAAGTAAAATGTTTTTTAAATTAAATAAAAAAAATTTTGACGAAAAATCAGGTCGCATTTCATTTGATTTTACGGAGTTTTTATTTAAATCTTATGTGATTTTTCTTTCTGCGAGTCTCATGTGGTGAGGGGTTTGCTCAGAATTCCAAAACAGCACCCACAACTATACATTTCTTTTCTTTTCTTTGTAATTCTCTTTTTCTCTTTAATTAATATTTAAGTTCAATTTATGATTTCGCCATTTTATATATTTTCTGCTACCATTTGCACAAACAAATTTCACAATGAATGATAATAATCGAAAATCCCAGAAATATGCCACTTTGGATCATGGGCATAGCTCTTGTAACTATGAAATTGATAGTCTCATCATTAATTTTTCCAATGTTCGAGGACTCGTGACTAACAAAAATTGCGTACATCAACATTTCGACATCAGATCATACGCTCGACAAATTTTCTATTTCGAACTATTGTGCATTTTTTACCAAACTCCTGCATCGGTTGCCAATATTCCTAAAACAGCCATTTCATCATTGGAATGTGCTGACGTTGCTTTGGTGGTGGATTTGTATTTTGTGGCCGACTTACTTGCAAACATCTTTACAGCCAACTCGAGTTTAGTATCCCCGAAGGAATTACGCCCCCGTTAATTCCTTATTGTTGCTTCAAAATAGAACTGTTGGCGTTGGGGTTTAACAACCGTTTGAGTGAGTCGTTGTGTGTTTTTGTGAAAATGAAAAAAAAAAACAAATGTCGGACTGTCATACACCTACGTAAATCAACGACGAGTTGGACGCTGTATACGGGGACTCTGCACCATCAGTTACCACCGTGAAATTTTGGGCGGCTAAATTTAAACCGTAGCTTTGCCAGCTTGAGTGACGATGAACGATCGCTCGTTCACCAAAATTGTGCTAGTTAATAACAGATAGACAGAAGAGCCTATGAATATCTTCAAGCAACGTGTGTGTCACGTGATATTGAATCAAGATTTTGGCATGAGAAAGCTGTTATAACGTGTTCGAATGAACATTTCCAAAGCTCTATTGGCGCAGTTTAGGTACAATAAGTTAGAGTTTTGGCGCCGGCTAATTACTGTTGATGAAGCTTGGAGACGCCATTATAATCCATAATTAAAAATACAGCTAAAACAGAGGACTGCCAAGAGAGAATCAGCTCCAAAAAATGCAAAGGCTGTTTCTTCGGTTGGGAAAGTGGTGGCGAATGTTTTCTCGGACACTCATGGTGTTATCTTAATCGATTATCTTCAAAAAGGGAAAACAACCACAGGGCACCATACTACGCATCATTACTTGGCAAGCTAAAGATAGAAATGGCGGAGAAACGGCTATATTTGCAGAAAAAATGTTGCTCCGCAATGACACATCAGCGGTTGTCATGGTGAAAATCCACGAATTACGGTTTGAACCGCTGGTCAACTCTTCCTACTCACCAGATCTAGTTCGGATCTCGGGGGACAGAGATTTTGGCCGAATGGAGAGGCTATAGCCTTCATAAACAACTATTTTGCAGAGAAAGACGTCGAGTACTATTTATTTGGACTGGGCGAGATGGGAGCATCGCTCGGAGAAGTATATAGACTTATAAAGAGATTATGTAGAGAAATAAAAATAATTTGAAGAAAATATGTCTTGTATCTTTGTTAGGTTGGACACTTTTCACAAAACTCTTATAAAATATGTTATTAATAAAAAAAATAAAATTAATATAACCTAAAAGTAAATATTTTTTTCCCCATATACTAAAAATACTTTGAAAATTTTGGGTACAACAAATAAAATCAAATAAAAATGGAAAGGACACAGTTTTTAAAGAAAATGAAAGCTTTGTCAAAAACATGAAGATGGTTTTTAAATCAAATGCTAAATTAGCCAAGGCATAAATAAAAAGAAATTTATGTTAAGATGTCGTAAAGAGCGAATTTATCCAAAAAACAAAAGTTTAAGCAATTCTTGTAACATAAATTCAGACTTTTTTAAACTACTTTGTGTTATTAACCTACAAATTACTGAAACTTTGGCGCTGATTGACAAGTAACAGTTTCTTCCGTGCTGCGGAAGAAACCATAGGTAAAAATAATAATTCTTTTTCTATTAATTCCGACATTCAGAAGAAATGGTTAGTTAATTTGTCTAACATACAAATTCCGGAAAAAGTTTGTGATGTTTTTAAATTAGGAGAACATTTCTGTGCTGTTACGAAATGTGTTCCTTATGTACGGATTTTTGTAGGTATTGAGAGATCCAGAGATATTAGTTTGTAGGGCTGTCAAGTTAAGGGTAATACGGCCTTTATTGAAAATCGCATTGACTATGTTAATATAATGGAAACAATGTTAGAAGACCATATGCTCCAATAATTTTGGAATACCAATCAAAAGTGTTGAAAAGTTATCATGACACAGTAGCAAAATTATATGACTTTCCAAAATTCTAAAATTAGTTCGCCTTACAGATTCTTCTTTCGTCTCAAACATTTTAAATAAAACAGTTGGAAGTTCACCTTCAGCTGTAAAAGAGTCATTAGAATTCAAAGAAAAAATTAAAGATTCCAGATGATTAAACAATTCTCTCTTTGGATGTCGTATCTGCGCACAATCAGCCTTAAATTTATTGAAAAGAGATGGTTACAGATTAAGAGAAACCCAACAACTAAATTAACAAAACTTCATTTTGAAGATGGACACAATTGAATACAATTTATAGGCAACGATTTCGTTCCCCAATCTGCTCACCTATGCAAGTCTAGCAGTTGTTGTTATAACCAGCTTATGGAGTTTGATGAAAGCAATGTTTAAGTTCTCCTAATTTCTCACCTATGTTCTACGATCGATATGTTGATGGCATAGCTACGGCGGTTCCTACAAATAAATAACGGCTTTTAATAATTTCGATGACCATATAAAATTCACAATTGAGTTAGTAATTGAACGTAGATTGTCATTTTCAGATTTGACAATTATACGTAACGCTGATGTTCAAATTTCTATGGATTGGTTTCATAAAAAAACATGACCTGGTCGTTATATAAATTTTAATTCAAATATCTTCCGTTATCATATAACTAAAATACTGTCAGTTTATTATCTAAAAAAATTCTACAACTTTCGGATTTGAGAACTAACAATTTCAAAATGAGGAAAAGATCATTGAGGTTTTCTAAAATTTCATAATTGCCATTTTGAATTTGTTGACTATAATTTCAATATTGTTAAATTCTATATAGAAATTGTAACGTTTATATTTGAATTTGTCTCTTCCAATTTCAAACTATCGTTCAAAATGATATTTTAAATAAGGCATATTTAGAGGTCAAGTACAAATTTTATACAAGGAATGTTGACAGTCTTGTACCACATAAAGCCACAATATGATAAAGTATATGAGGCAATCGTTAAAGCTACGGCTGTTAGTTAACATTTTCGGATTGAAAATCCACAGGATTTTATAAAATGTTTACGTGCGTCTTAAAGTGATCAAGACAGTTTGTAATTTTTAATCAAACCATAGGTGTTATGATAGTAATCAATATTACGTCAGTAATGACATAACAATAAATAAACAAAATGACATTACAATAAATAAACTTTTAAATCTCACGAATCACGATAAAAAATTATATTTTGATTATTTTTACGGCTTTCGTATTTACCTTATTCTATAGCATTATTTTATATTGTTTTTACAGCGCCAAAAAACATCGCATGATACTCTCGCGACACAACGTACAAAACTTTATGTAAATATTTTTCGATTCACACCAATTCGTTACATGGACAAAACGGCACAACTATGGTAAGTTCACTTAATTACTTTACCACTTCCATATTATACATTTTTACAAAAATATAATAATAAATCAAATTTAAAGTGTAAAATTATTTTTGTATTTTTTGACAACAAAATATTTTTATTTTTTTAATCGCGTCTCTTGCTTGGTACTCGTTCATGTTGTTATATTGTATAAAGGTACACGTATGCTGGCTTAATATGGCAAATCAGGAATTAAACGACGCACAAATCAAACCATAATTAGATCTTTAATGCACAATCATCACTAAAAATACAACAACAATGCACTAAATGACTGATAATTAATTACAAATTTCAATTTTATTTCCCATCATTTATTGGTATTCCTGCATCTCGCTCTGCAAGGAAAATTTCGATAGTCCCAACACAACACAAAAAAATGTCATTCCAACATTTTTCCAATAAATCTTATTTTATTCTTCGTTTAACATTTTATAAAGCAAAAATTATACGAAACGACTTATAAGTGTCATAAATTATTTCTTCAAGTAAAATACCAAATCGATCAAATACACAAAAAAAAAATTAAATCGAATCTCGCTCATATTGGTACATATAAAAAACATACCGCACATCCGTCGGCTATTTTATGTTTTACAAACTTGAATTCACATAAAAATCATTGAGGATCATCGTCCAAAAATCATGAAAAACCAACAAAACAGCAAAAATATTGATCATCGCGCACACAATACAAAACATTTATAAAACATTGATCAAAATTCAATATACTCGTATATGATCATCTTGAAAAGTTTGTTTTCTTGTGATTGTTGTATGAAAGCAAAATAGACGATCAATTTGTCTTCTTTTTAGACCAAATTTTACGTGATAAGTTTTTGCGATCTGGTCCAGTTCAGAATCTGACGATCGTGCACACAAAAAATGATATATTTTAAAATTGCGATCACATAAAAATTAAATATATATAAGAATATTTTGATATTTTTGGTTTGAAAAATTGCAGTTCAACAAAAAAAAAATGAAGATCGTTGCGAATTTTTGTTGGGTGCAATCGTCAACGTATATCAATATCATCAGCGTAATAATAAAATTTTATTTTATTGTTGTGTATTTTTTGGTTAAAGTAGACAAGCGTGTTATTCCGAAAATCTTCATTAAAATTCTTAACAATGTTTGATCGTATTTTGAGTTGTGGAGATATAAATAAAGGAATGGTGAAGAAATCACATACCTGATGGTGATAATGGTAATGTTGTTGGTGGCGGTATTGAACCACCGCCACCACCTCCACCACCGGTCAATGGAGCTCGTGGCGGTTCCATACTCCAGGGGGCGCTTGGCAATGGAGTAAAATCACCACCATGTGTTGATCCAATTAACATATTATAATTGTCAAAACTACACTAATCTTAATATTTTACTTATATCAATTCTTTTGAACTTTCTCAATTTTTTGAAACAAAACACGATTAAAACTATTTTTTTATAAATATTTATAACATTTATAACAAAAACTCAAATAATATTAACAAAAAATCACAATAAACCACTAAAATTCATAGATCACATTTTATTCCATTAAATAAAAATATTTTTTTTATTATCTCGCACATAACAATGATCACAATTTTTTTTTATCTTATTTAACTTGTTTCTTAAGAACAAAAAAAGAAGAAACTAAAAGGAAAATCACTAAATAAAAAAAAATCTTCAAATAAAAAAACAACAACCATATATACAAAAATCTGTATATATATAACTTAAAGATGCATACAGTTAAGTTAACACCGTACGACTAAAGGAAGGAAATAAGAAGCAAAAAGGTTTGAGCAAAATCAAGCACCTGTGAGCATACCTCTTTAATTTTTTTATTCATGCACAACAAAACAAAATAGTTATGTTTTTTTATGTAATAAAAATCATATATCCATCTCACTCGATAACAATAACCCCTGCCGAATATAAACGAGATCGATAAATAAATGGGCGCACCCACTGACTTTACGTGGTCTTTTACTGCCGCTCCTCAAAATTATACATAAGAAAACCACTTTTATATTATAAAAATATTTTATATACTGAATTCGTAGCAAGCGTCTCGTTCTTGCCCACAGAATATTTTATATAGAACTACTCGTACACGCTGCACAAAATCTATTTAAATTGTACGCGCTCGAGAAGAAATGAGAAAAATATATAAAAAAAAACTAAAATCACTGTGTTAATAAATTAGAATTACCAATTAAATTAGTAAAATGAGATAGGTATATTACTATTTTATTAGACATTTTCTTTTTTTTTTATATATTTATCTCGTATAAAATGAAAATTATCGGTTATTCAACGCTTTTTAGTTAAGCATTTTTTCTTTTGTTTAAATTATTTTTTTTTCTATCGTTAGCGTTTTGTTTTACTATTTTCGACGACGACTTCGATTACTCTACTACAGGTTGATTTTGTGGAATGAAAAATTTATATAAATGGGAAAATTGATGTGGATGCGATAGAAAGAGAAATGCAAATTAAAGCGCGCAGAAATAATAAACGCATCTTTGTTGGTCGTGTTAGCTTTGTGTGTGACTGTATGTTGGGAAGAGGGAAAACTAGAGGTGTGATTGAAAATCATACATTATTGGAACTAAATTTTTATGTATGAATGATTTGCCGTAGGTAAACATTTTATTTATGTTGTGTGGTGAATTGCAGTTATACATAGTTCCGATGTTTTCCGTCGTATTCGCATAAATTTATAAAGAAATATAGATTAGATACATGCGGAATATTAGATAAATAAAAGCAGATACTAGGTTGACTGACAAATATCTGTTATACAAAATTGTTGCAATTTTCTAACGTTATATTAATAGTATCAAAAAGACATTTTATGTGTAAACAATTATATAGAGTTCTAAATAGCAGTATATTTCATTTTGTTCAAAAAAATCTTTTTCGTGATAGAGCTGTTTAGGTTTTTTAGCTAGATCTTTTTGATCTAAAATGCAATTAAATATATTACTAAGTACAATTGTTTAATTTTTAAATAAATATATTAAATAAAGCCAAACCATATTGTAAATATATTTAGATATTTTGTGAGATATTCTGTGTTAGTTATAGTGTTTTTGAGAATAGATCTCAAAAGTATTTATAATAAAAATGGATTTTTGGTTTACCATTGTAACTCTACATACATATCGCAGTATGGCAGTAAAATTTACAACATAATTTTGTATAGTAATCAAATTAAAAAAAATCTTGGTACGGAGTAACAGTTTTAAACATGCTATATTTGTCGCCCTCGATAACAAAGTAAGTAGAGGACTCCGGGTTCGATTCTTGGTGGTGACAAAAAGTTACGATCGGGCATTTTAATGTGTTACATTGTGCGTTGTCTATATATTTCAAGCCAAGCTTTTCGCCATAAAATATTATTCATTCAAACGATAGTTAAGGTAAGTAATATAAGTGAGATGCTAATCTTCTGATACCTTATGAAATGTGACCGATTTTGTAATTTTTTATCTTAACTCCTTAAGCTGTAATCCATACATTTTATTTGAAAGTTCGTGGTAATGGCTGAAAAAGTTTATTTTGAGTATACAATGCACACGTTTTTAGTATTTTAGGTAGCATTTTGAAGAACACTCATTTTCGATTTCTTTTGCGGATTATTAAAGTTCGTTTAAGTTTCTGTACTCTACTTTTTGCCAGCAAAATATTTCGTTTATGTTTTCTGGTTTTAACATTATTTCGTAGTAGGTTGAATAGAAGAAAAAATATTAAAGTTAGGTCTTTGCCCAGGTAAAGTTATAAACTGATTAATACTTTTGCATTTTGTTTCGGAGGAGTCGTTTCATTATTTGGAATCTCCTGTTCTCGATTAATCTCCAGAAAAGCGTAATTATGAATAGCACCCGGATTGAATGGGTATATGCCACATGCTGCAAACGCTGATATTCCGTTATTCGTTGTCGCTGAGCCATTCCACGCATCGAAAGAAGCTTTCCAAATTGCAGGCGAGTTATTTTTCTGGTGGGGTTGTTTCTAACAAATAAATTGCATACCGAATAATAGTAAGATTTAAAAGCTTTAAATAAAGCTCTATCTAGCGGTTGTAGAAACTGAGGAGTATGAGGTGGGAGGCACAGTAGAACAATCTCATTTTTTGCTGCAAATTTCAACATTTTGGCATTGCTACAATGAGAGGAGTGCTCATCTAAAATTAATAGAGTTTTTCCGCTTGCTTTTCTAGGTGTGAAGTGGTTTTTTAATCAACTGAAAAATATTTCGCTAGTCACATAAGCTGACTTTTCACCCATGTATACGTGCGACCCCGGGGGCATGCCATCCTCAAACTTTTTTTTTTATTTTTACCTGCAAAATTAAAAATAAATAAATATTGCTTGATGTAGGTATTAAAAACTATGGAACATGCAACGAACCTTTAAAAACACACGCCGGTGGTAAAAAGTTTCCCTCGGCATTACAGCAAGCGATTACTGTGATAGTCTCATCCTTTTCAGCTGACGTTATTGCTGCTACGTTTCTTTACCCTTTTTCTGCGACTACCAGCTCTGGACGATTATTCAATTGGCATCCAGTCTCGTTCGTATTGTAGATATTGCGAGGTGTGCCCTTCAAATCATTTTCTGTCAATACACTTTCTAATAGATTAAAGTACGCTTTAACCTCGTCACGGTTCATTCCAAGTGCACGAGCTTGCGAAACTCCTTCTGATTTTCTCATGGTCAATGTTGGATGGCGTTTTAAGAACAGTTCGAACCACCCCCTCCCAGCTTTTTTTTATGACGGCAAAATGGATGTTCGATTTTATACCTTTCGGCAATCCCGTACGCCTGCAATTTTTTTTATGTGGCTCACCATTTTTAATTCAACTTCATCGCCCAAACATGAGGAAGATCCTAATGAGAGTTTTTAATTACATTGGGTTTTAAGTTGTCTTCTTAATGTTGTAGAGGGTATTTTGTAATGCTTTGCAGCTGCATTTACGAACATTACTTTGCGTTTGATATTTTCAATTGCTGTTTTTAGGTCATTTTCCGACCACAAACCCCGTTTTGCGTTGGGCTTTCTTTTATATATCGTTGGCATTTCTGTAAGAAAATTATTCAAAATAAGAGCTGCCGCGCAAAATTAAGATTAAAGAAAAGTAGAAGCAATGAATGAACCTGAAAAACTTGAATTATTTGCAAGGCGGGGGAAATGGTACACATGCCAAATCACTCTCAAAGAAAGGTGTCATTTCTACCTTTCCCTCGAAATTCAATTTTTTTTATTTTAGAAAAATACACTTATTCGTTCATTGCTTCTCGCACTAATACAGACTAAAACACTCTTTTCTACATATTTTCTACATAAACTGTCTCCTTTGAATTGTTGCGACAAACTAAATGGAAATAAATGCAGAGATATATATAATGACGAGTTTAAGTGGGGGAAATTTGAAATGTGCCATCTCACCCGCTACGCCATCTCACCCACATTTACTAGCTATATTTCTCAACACATTGGCGTGGGTGTGATTGAAACGAGATTTTATAAGAGTTACGAATATGATTTTCGCGAAATTAACGATTTAAATATGGAGAGAAAATATTTTTTGACCGTTTGGAATAGAACTCAGGGCCTTACTATTGAATTCGGCTTTAATTTTCAACTGGTATCGTTTTCCTATAGTAAGCGTAGAAACAAAAGAGGAAGTAATAGCAAACATTTCATGTCTATAGGGAAACGATAGCCTTCGAAATTGAACTCCGAATTCAATGGTTAGGCCACAGTCTCAATTATGAAAATGGGAGGATGCAGGTCTCAATTATGAAAACGGGATGATTGGCTATTTCAATGGAGTTAATCCATTTATTTGACAATTGTTTTATATAGAACTAGATCACCACTGTTCAATGATAAAAATGATACTATATGCAATGTGAATTTACAGTATGGTTCTGAAATGGTAAATTTTAAGATATTATTATTTTATTATATAAGAAATGGATCATAAATCTGCCGCCTGAGAAGGCGGTTTGCTTCTGCCAGATTTGAACGATTCAAAAAAGTGTAACTCTCGTATATACTTTTGTGGGTAAAACTCCTTTGCATATATGTGCCATCATGAAGAGAAAAAATTTCTGGCAGAACCAAAATCAAAATGTAAATCAAATAAAAGTGTTTTATCATTTGCTGGATGTAACCACAGCAAATGCCTAGATATTGCACAAGTAAGTATTTGCATCAGAAATGTGATAATTTTTGTAACCATTATAATTGTAACACTTTAAGCGAATCGAGAAACAACGAAATACAATAGATAAAGTAGTATTGGGTCTCGCTGATTTCAAGACTGAATTATCAGAAACATTGATGAAGTTCGCAGATGCTATACGGCTAGGGAAAATCCATAGAAACAAATGATCGCATGAATGGAAAGAAGACACGCTGAGAAAAAAAAAACTTGTAAAAAAAAAAAAAAATATACATATATTTTTTAGGCAAACAATGTCGTTCTTAAAATTAAAAAGAAAATCTTTAATTTTAAAATAACAAATTTTTTAGGCAAGTTTGTTTATAAAATTAAAAAAATTATGATTAATTTTCAAAAATATATATTTCACAGATACATGAAATAATTATTTTGGTGAAATAATTAAAAGGTGTTTTTTTAATAATACAAAGATAATTTTCTAGTTTTAAAAGATTTTTTTTCATTTCACAATAGTTTTTTTTAATAAATGTCACAATTGTGTTGACATATGTATTAATATTTTAAATAAAATAATCCGAAAATTCATGTTAGTGCTCGTGATGATGATTCCTAAGAACTCCCACGAAGTTAACGATATACGGCTTATCACCTCTTGCTCTACGATCGTAAAATAAGCTACCATTATTATCAATCAAGTGATTTTTAAATGTTTTCTTCAAATTTAAAAGGAATTTTTTTAATAACTTTACGAAATATTTTATTAAAATCAATAAACTGTTTATTAATCATTAAAAATTTCATTTAATAAGAAACAAATAATTTTTAAATTCAAAAAGATTTTAACATTTTTAAAAATCAAAAACTTTATTTTTCAATTTTACAAATCAAAATTGTTGACTAAACATAACCTTTTTACTATTAGCAAGTCCTTTCGAAACAAAATTTTGATCTTAAATCAAAAATATGACTGCCAATGCAATGCAATGATCAAAAAATAACTGCCAATGCAGATTTTTGATCTAAAATCAAAATTTTTTTTGGAAAGAACTTGCTAATTAAAAAAAGTCCAGAAACGTGTTTGTTTATTCATACTCAGCACATACATTTATTACGCGATCAAGTTAAATCACGCTTTTCGAGTTAAATCAAATGTATTTGTCATTACTGCTAGTTCAGGGTAGTAAACCAACCAACCTTAAAGTTGAAGTTTCCGTGAAGTTTCAGCCACCATATAAATAAATAAATTTCCTCATATCAATATTTTTATCAAAGAATATATTTAATTATTTATAAAATTTAACAATATTTTTTTGCAGAGTTTCATTAAGCTGAGACAGGCAATGTGAATTTTTTTATTATAATTTCGACATCTTTTGTGATCAATTGTAATTGTAAACTTCCATCAAACATAAAATGTAATTATCGGGTTCTTGAATGGCACGCTCCATTAAAATATGTTTCAAATGTATTCGGTAACAAGATAAGGCTTTTCTTATTCTTCACTATCTACTGAATCTATTTCACTAATAAAATTATTATTTGCCAGCGCATCCACTGCCTAACGGATAAGTGTGCCACAATTAAAAAGATCTCGTTGCAAGGGCAACGTGTAATTCGTAAGGAACTGAAACACAGATATTTATTTCCCAATTCTTCCTCCATTTTATCAAAAAGTCTAATTGCTCTTATGTTATGCGTAAATTTTGGATAACAACCCCCTAGTTTAATGTGTCATATGTTGTGACCGAGCACTTAACCGCGTCGAATTTTCACGACTATCAAATGATTACCATTTACTAGATCTGGAACAAAAAGGTTATTCCCCTTACAGATTTTTAATAGTAAAGCTTTGCTGTCGCTGTTCATTGCTATTAAGAAAGTATTACAGCTTACAAACAAAGCATGCTCTGTTAAATATTTTTTTCCATTTAGTCTGTGATCCAAATGGTTAAAAAGTTAAATATTTTAACTGTGGTAAGAAACATTTAACTTACCTCATTTTTTAACCGATTTGCTGTTCCAAATGCAACTAGTTAAAAAGTTAAAATTTTGATCCGGATTGTCGTTTTCCATTTTGTTAGGAACAAAACAAACGAATATAATAGGCGTTTTCAGAAATATCCCATGGTAACTTTTGGGTAACTTGCTGACAAAAAATTACCAAATCTATTTCCGAACATGTAGAGTAACTTTAGGGTAATTTACTTTTAGTTGTTTTTTATTTTCTGTCTTTCTGTCAATTTGTATTAAACTAGTAGTGTCAGAAAAATTAATGTACAAACTTTCAAAGCATAAATTGTTAAAAAAAATACAAGAAAACTGTACATATTTGTTAAAATACGTAATTGAATTTTGCTGAATATAAATAACTATTACCACGCGAAATGTAAACTTACTTTTTGTATAGCCAGGGTAATTTGAGTAACTTTTGATACCAACATTAAAAAAATTAAAATTACTCAAAAGTTACCATGGGATATTTCCGAAAACGCCTAATGATTCAAATTTTTAACTGCACCGCGACCAGTTAAAATTTTTGTGGTGAATATATTGTCAAAAATTTAACTTTTTAATTTTTTATGCGGTATTTTTTTTCGTTTGGAACACAGACTTAAAGATCAATAACACAAATGTGTTACCATAGAAAAATAAGTTTACCATAGATTTCTCATTTGTATAAAACGAGAGATAAAAATGAAATTCCAATGTCATGATTGTATTTGTGATTTTACATTGTGCGCAATGAAAAGTCACAAATACAATCAAGAAATTGGAATTTAATTCGTTTTATACAAATGAGAAATCTATGTTAAAATTATTTTTCTATGTTGTTACTAACTAGTTGTTTTCCAATCGAACACCGCAAGTACTTGTAAAAGCGAAAAATATGTATTGGGTAAAGTATCGATTGGAAAGCACAAAAAATGACAAAAGAAAAACATAACCTACAAATGTGTAGTTTATTTGGTCCAGAAGACATTGGGCCCGATTCTCGTGACACAAAATTGCTGTTACGGTATTTTATTTTCCCGCTTCCTATTGGACTTTGTATTGAAAAAACAAAAATAACATAACATAAAAATTTTAGATCCAGGAATCGACCCCAATAACTTTTAAATAAAAAATATCTATTCAGGAATTTTATTAGCACTTCACATACTCGTATGACATTCAATTATATTTTTGACCGAAAAATACTACACACAATCACCTAGTGGACACATTTATCGTAACTGCATTCAACTACTCATAATAAACAATTGTGAGTAGTTAATTTAGCAAAGACCTCAAGTGCGTATAAGTATTTGCGGTGGTCGATTGGTCACAGTTCTTAAACTGTCAAAATGGAACTTTACAATTTCAAAGCATTCTCCATCTCCGTTATTTTATTAAAATATTACACCCCAGTACCAGAGCCATCTAGATATAAGAGCAGAGCCATCTACGATTTAAAGAGCCGTAATATTAAATCGTGTATTTTATTTAGAGGGGTAAATTTTTCTATGTTTCCATAAGAAACAACGTAAAATAACAAATTTTTGAATTAATATTTGTGAATGAAAATTTAATTAGTAAATAAAATCTATATTTAATTATACTTAATCGTATAAAGAACATATTCAAAAAACGCATATATGAAAATCAGCCATTATTATGTAATATTTAATTAATGAAAATAAATTAAAAAGAGGCATAATTTTAATGTTTTTCTATAGAATTGAACTTTCTGTTTACTTGTGTGGGTTAGTGAAAGGTTCGAATGTTAGTCTCATCGACATGAATTGGAGAATAAAACGATGAGTTCTAACTGCAATCAATAAACCACATCCTTTCTAAGAAAATTAGACAAGAAAGACGAACTAACACGAGAGATTTATGAATCTTAAAAATTATTTCCTTTAATAACACTTCGATTCCGTTAGTTGAGTCGTTCCAAGTGATAATACAAATCTGTTAGTTGAAGGAAAAGTAACAATTAAAGGAAAGAAACAATAAAATTTTTAGTTTTAATACATTTTGTATTTGGAGGTGCCTGTCAAACAATTAAAACGCTGATTGGGTTTGAAGTACATATACGGTAGTTAACATAATACATATTTTGGCAATGACAAACTACACGTGGCTAGCGGAATCGGGGTGTAAATTCAATTAATCAAATTAAAATTTCTAATGAAAATTTTCACATCAACATGTTACCTAATTTCGCACACGATATGGAAAAGTGACACAACTCAAAAATTTTATTTTTTCAGAAGAGCAAAAACAAAAAAAAAATATTAATTACGTTATTTAATAACATTGCGCATCTTTCTAGTGAATTAAGTCAAACATTTAATTTTTTGAGTTATGTCACTTTTCCATATCATGTGCGATATGTTGATTTTGTAATTAGGTGTTATTTATGGAACCAATTAAAATGTTATTATATTACATTTTGAAATTGCAAATTCAAATTAAATATTTCAGCATTTATTTACAAAAATGTATTTAAAAAAGTAAGCTGATTCTTTTGAGAAAGAACAAACGCATACAATAAAAAATGGCGGAATCTTACGGCTCTTATATCTAGGTGGCTCTGCTACTCGTAATATCGAATAATTCTTATTTTTTCGTTTTATAGGTTTACTGATAGCCTTTCTACCGGAATATTTTGATTTATTTCGATAAATATTTTTTCATACCTCTTCTCTTCATTTAATAAATTAACTTATTTTGGCTTTCCTCATCAGCACTAGAAAAGCTGTCTTTCGAATTTTTAATAAATTTTCATTATAAAATTAAATTTTCATTATTTTCAATGGGCTAATAGAAAATCTTAATGAGGTTGTGGGCTGATTGGCAAAAAGTTAACTTACAAATAATAGGAGACCTATATGATAACTTTACGAAACTATCTTAATTTAATTTAATTTATTGAATGTTACTTTAAAATTAAAATAAAAAATTTTAATTTAAAATAAAGAATTTTAATTTATTAGCTAAAATATACATACGTATAAGAGAGAAATGACTGAAATTTTAAACTACCCCTGAATATATGCAATGAAGTAACTAAAAGCTCAAACGCGCTAATTCTAAATAAATTCACCTGTAAGACGAATTTGGGTAGTAGTATTAGTATCCCGTGCTTTTAAACCAAAACTTCTTCGGCAATTTTTTGCGAACTAACTTCGAAATCTATTTTGAATATTTACGTTGTAAGGTGCGTAAGTTAAAATTTAATACTTAATCAATCCTTTGAAGTGATTTTAGAATTCCTACGGTAATGAGCCGTTTAACCAGCAAATTTTTTAGGGTCCGTGACATTTGCCACGTCCAGTTTTTATTGAAAAAAATCTACATAACCGGTGGTTTGAGTTTCGTTGTTCGCCGACTTTAATATTTTTAGTACATACTCAGCAGTTATATGAAAGACTACTAAGAACAACACGATAAAATGATATATACAGTGTTATAAAATTGGATTATACCCAAACACGTTTAGTTTTATAGGATTATCAAGACTGTTTTAAATTCTATTACGCTTTACTACACATACCATTTCAAAAAATCAACCAGTAATTTGAGAAACCATTTACAGAAGCCATACCAAAATTGAGCTGGTATATTTTCTAAGAATAACTCGAGTCAAACGAATCAATCACGCTAATCCATTTTACTTTTAGCAACTTTGCATATTAAGAACTTACCCATTTATTTAGCTTCGTTTATTAAGTATACGTAAATTTTCAATCACTCACCAAGGTTAACGTGACAATATTTATGTAAATTTAATTCGCTTCCACAAAAACTAAACTAGCTATGTATTCCCTATGTATAGATAGAAACTACAAACAGAACTATAAATTTGCAGCTCTATTATGGTTTCGGTAACTAATAAAGTTATTTGTCTCCATTTAATACCGGTAATATTTTTTGCTGGTTGCTTGCTTAGTGCTGCTCATTTATACTTCTTGTGTCGTGTGACAAATCGAAATGGAAAATAGACGAGAAAACTATAAAACTAACAAAAAAAAATTAGTTTTGTTTACTTTTCTATTCACTATATGGTCTGTAAATTATAAGTTGATAGTTTTTTTGTTGGTGTTGTGTGCTTCGTTATTCGTTTGATGTCATTAGCGGTTTGATTATTTCAGTTGAACTTATTCCTACCTTATATGTATGTGTTTTTTTATTTATATGAAATAATTGTTATGATTTCAACTCTAAATTAAATTAAGGTTTATATGGGGGGTTGAATGTACGAGTATTTATGGTTAAATTAATAGTATTTTATCTGCGCGCGAATTATTAATTACATGTAAAACACGTTATCTGAAATCGTTAAACTGCTTCTCGCGCGTTCATATAAGGTAGTGCGCAACCAATCATATTTAATTAATCAAACGTAGGTACATAAAATAAGCTAATTGATCGGTTTACGTGAAGCACAACACAAATATAAACCAGCAACCGCTTAATTAAATTAATTTCGAATTTAGCGAGGTTGACGGTGTTTGTATATATATGCAACCTGTGTATGTTATAAAAGCGATCATTAATTTAAACAGAATAAAAAAAAAATTTATTTGGATAAAATTAATTAATTTTAATTTACAGAAATCAATGATCTTAAGTATTTTTTGTTGTTGTTGGTGTGGAGCGCTGGTTTCTGTTTAGGTGTTATAACAAAATGGATGAGTAATCCGATTAACGGTTTATTATAAATGGTTATTTACGTACCGTCGGCATAGTGCACAATAAGGAAGCATCGAAATTATTTACAGTGGCCAAGTATAATCAGTTTTATAAATATTGCTACCAACATTTTATGTCAGCCTTTATTAATCGATTTTATAACATTATGTTATGAACTATTACTAAAATGTAATTTCATAAAATAAAAATGGCGAATTCATAATTCATATATTATATGCATAACCCGAGATTAAAATCTATAATTAAAAATAACGGTATACTAGATTAAGTATATAACTAATACTTGTTTAATGCTTTCCTTGTACTTAAAAAAATTGAAGAAGAAAATTGGTGGTATTGTACGAGTCGAGTATGTATACATTTTATATCGTTTATTACATTTTTAATTTATTCAAATTAAAACATGATTAAATTTATTCATTTTTATATCGTTAAAAAAAAATCTGAAAATATTAAGTACCCCATAGTAGTCTTCGTATTTATTTCGTTATATTTATACATTTTCATAAATGGTAATTAAAATTAATAATCATAAGATTATCACATTGTGTGCCTGGGATAAGTAATTTGAAGAATCCGTACATCGTGTGATATTTTAACTTTTCATATTATCATTTTCCACCACATATCAACATTAAAGTAGAACATCAGAGCTTTAAGTCTGCGAAAGCCAAATTAGCTCCCTTCAAGGATATCTGTCGGAATTTGTTTCTCGTTTACTACGTTTTATAATATCGATTGATATTCTTTTGACATCGTAGTCATGCTTGAGCCAGAACTTATTATAAATTTCATTGATAGCTGAAGACCATTCCAATAATTTTCCGATTCAAATATTATTCAGGTGTAAAATGAAATATTTCTGGATACATTTTTTGCGTAATAAACTTTGTCTTTTGGTTTCTTGGAATTATATTTCTGAGAATTTCACACAGGTAAAGACTTTATCGCGGGAGCGGATCGATTGCGGATTGAAAACTGCATATATAAAAAAACATAAAACAAAATTTTAAAACATATTGTAGTATCACAGAAATTTCTATGGATTTTTATACAATTAGTAAAGAAAAATCTGTTTTAGATCCGCAAATATCTTATTGCGTTTGTACGGGGAATCATAAAAAACCATTTGCATGGAAATCAATACAAATTTTCTTGGCTACTTTGATTTATAGCAATTGTTTTGCATTTTATTTATATGCATTTTTCAATCCGCAATCGACCCGCTCCCGCGAATTCTATAATCGACTTGTCTGCCATTTGGAGGCATATATAACCGTTTATTAAATTTTGATATTTCGTGTTTTTTGAAAACCGAAGCAGGTATCTTCCGCTTCACTGTCCTTTTTATTAAAATGCGGAACGATGAACACCTTTGATTTTTTAAAAAGAATTAATGTCGCAACTGTTGTATCAACTGTTAAATTTTTTAGAGTTCTGGAAAGAAATCAAATAAATTTACTTCGGTTTCTTTTATCAGAGACATTTTGCTAAGGATCCATCCAGATCGATGGGTGCCATGAAACACGACAGATATCTAAACATTTGAAACTGTTTTGTTAATTCATTAAACCGGTTTAGACCAGGTTTCTTGCAATTGATTTCTCGTATAGCATTTAGGCCCTTTGCCAAACACCGAAATTTTTACAGATTTATTGACTTATTTGACGCCATCTTAAGTCGGTCATGTCGTTTCAATTCATTGTGTACCTACTTATTTGTGACGTAATAAAAAAAACAAAACGTAATTTCTATTATATGGAAGAAAAAAATTTCTTGACATGTTGTTCGTTGTCACTAATTTCGAAAAAATGCATGTATTACTTCATATAGTAAAATATACATAAAAGGGACGACTGCATGTAGACATTCCGAGGTTAATATATTTCATTATATAAGGATTAAATATAGAAAAAAAAATTAAATTTGTGTATATAAAATCAAAACTATAAAATAAGATTAACCTCGGAGAAATTGGCTTATAAAAATTGCACTACGTGATTTCTCTTATATATGTATTTATTTTTCGATGGTTATTTAGTCAAGACACATATTTGGAGACATTTCTTGTGTAGAAATTCTTATTCAAATAAGTCTCGTCGCGAGGTGACTTATTTAAATAAGTCGGCGTTTGGGAAACAGCCTTAGGAATCAATTTCATTAAAACTTGTCTATTTGGGTTTGTTGACATTATACACTAGCGTAAAAGTTAATTATTTACTTGAACAAAACATCGGAAAATAGTAGTCACTGAAGTCTGATGAGACGATGCTGTATAAGATAACGGAAATTTAATAGCGGAAAATAAGAGATTACGGTACTCGTCGCAAGTGGCAGCACTAGCACTAATGACAATTTATTTTGTTATGTATGGTAGTAATGAGATCTTGTAATGGTAAATGAAATCTTAAAATTTAACAATATTCCGTTTTTCCGCCATTTATTAACGAATTACGATAAAATTTGAATAGTAGTATTGGTCGGGTTTTTTAAAGTAAGTTTTGGGCAAAATTTTGGGATCTGTTCGTGCGAAACAAACATGGCCATTCCATAACCAATCCTTAAGAAAAATGGTATCTATACATTCTACACGAAATAAATAAATTTTAACTGGAGGAAACTCGGCTGTTTCTTAATTAATAATTGTATAATTTGCATCGTACACAGGAGCAATTCGAAAAAGATTTTTGGATTCGAATTTTCATTATGTTTTTTTTGTTTTTCTGCGGCCATATAAGTTATTTTCAGTTTTTGACCAATGTCTCAAAAACTTCCACTAGTAACTAACACTTTTTGTTGTTTTTATAATAGCTTAGGTCATATTCAGAATTTCTCAAAATAAATTTAAGGTGGGTTCACATTTACAAATATTTGTTATATTTTCGCAACAAATGTTTAAATCGACATCTGCCCATGCAGGTATGTTATAATCTTTTGGGAAGAAAACTATTGTAAAGAAACCCTTACGTATATATCGATTATGGGAGTTTTTGAGATATTGACCAAAAACGGAAAATAACTTATATGGCCGCAGAAAATCAAAAAATTATAGTGAAAATTCTAATCCATAAATTTTCCCCAAATTTTCCATATTGCCTGGGTATGATCTAAGCTATTATAAAAACAACTGAAAATATTGGTTACTAGTGGAAGTTTTAGAGATATTACCCAAAGGCTGAAAATAACTTAGTATTTGCAGGTCAATTCTGGTTTTCCAATAGGAAAAGTAATTAGGAAAAATATTTACATATGGTTTTTGTCAAAAATATCATTTTCTGGCCAACTGAGAAATCATGTTTGCTCTAAAATATTATAATTTAGGAAATATTTTTTCCGTATCGAAATTGGATAGAAAAAATATTCCCAATTTAATTTTATTTTTGAAAAAATTACACTAACTGTTTACCATAGTATACCAGAAAAAAAATTTTGTGACAAAAATACCATGAAAATATTTTTCTTAATTCGTTTTCGTTTAGGAAAACCAGAATCGACCTGAAAATACTAAGTTATTTTCAGCCTTTGGCTAATATCTCTAAAACTTCCACTAGTTTTTGGAGGGCACAGTGTTCTCTGTCTACAAAAAATAAAAATAATTAAAATTTTTAATGATTAAATTGGAACAAATAATATAAAATATATCACATGACAGAGGTTTTGAAATAAATATGTTTTCAAACTATATGTTGCTTTTGTGATCCACCTTGCATGTGATGTAGCACCTGGTTTTTTAACTTGTCCATTAATTGATTCCTCAAAAAATAGAAGCCCTTCTTCCAAAAAATCAAAATAGTCCCCACGAGCTTGATTAATTTTCAACTGTTGTTTCAAAAATTTCACAATTTCAGTTCGAATAGTTTCTGGGAAGTATTCTTTTACATGTAGATCTTGCATGCCAGATACATACGAACTTATATGTCTATATTATTCCATTGTTTTTAAAAGCGATCGAATATTTTAATCACAGGCCCTCTTGTTAATGGTTCTATATCGTCTTTTCGTATGCTTTGTTTAGCAAAACCTCCGGTATATTGTGTCGACAAGCGAAAAACATAATTGGGTTTGAAAATTTCTTTGCTATTAAAAAGGCTGCTCCATTTTCAATTCCAGTGTTCGATGCTGTGGTATCAAAGCACATACCTTTGATATTATCAACAATTTTCGAGTAATTTAAAATTTTGAAAACAGCTTCTGCTTGCATGTGACCCAATTTTCGGATGGCAGGCAATTTAGAGTTCCCACCACCAGACACAACTTTAGCAAAACCATTCAATATCCATATTTGATGTACTCGTAAAATCTTTCATTTTTTCCATCCCAGTGTGTGTAAGGGTTAAAAGTTTATTGAATATCGGTGACCATCGGAGACAGCTTTAAATCATTCAAGAAATGCCCTAAAGCATTTGATACTATGGATACTGTAATAAATGTAGATCAATTACTCAATCCCAGTCTATCTAAAGTTCCAGCAACTTCTTTTGTAACAATTTTTTGCTTTCTTTTCATACTTTGTGAATTTGCTCCTTCAAAAGATTTCTTGGATTTTTGGGGTGGTTCATATTCTGATGAATATGTATAATTATCAGTTTCAGTACTTTCTTCTGATGATTCATATATTTTTCGTAAGCAACTAGGACCTGCTACCGGTTCTTCAATGCTAGATTCCAGTAACTATTTTCATTTTCTTCTGAGGATGGGAATCTAATTTTTTTACCAATTAAAATTAATTTTCTCTTATTAGAAATGTCATTTCTATTGCATAATAAGAAATCTTTTGAAGCTTTGTCAATCAAATCCAGTGCATTTGCTCGAGCAACATAAAACAGTTTACTTGATTCGAGTTTGAAATGTTCTACATTTTTTTTTCTGAGTACTGCAATCTCTCAATCTATTTTTCTTTAACTTTTTGTACAGTTCGTAAAATTTTTCAAATTTTGTGATCGTCCATATTCGAAATATTTTCTTTTTGCCATTTTATAATAATTTCGTTCGTGACTTCTTTTACACTTGTTTTTATATCTACTTTGTCGATCAAATGAATATGCAGGAATCGGCAAAGAACTTGAGCACAACTCACTTGGGTTGTACAGAGTAATTAACATCGGGTCAAGATCTTTATCAGGTAGTTTTGTTCTTATGTTAGATTTTTATGACCACAAAAATTTATACATTTTTTTGATGTTGGAAATTTAAAAAAAAAATCAAATTTTAAGCCATATGAAAGATATTATTATATATTTTGTAATGTCGTTTAAAAAATTATTTAATGTGTCATAAATTTATTAATTGTGAAATTTACAAAAAAAATAAATTAATACTACATATATACAGGGTGGCTGAGACCAAGTGTTACCAAATGAAAACACTGTAATTTTTTTAATTTTGATTATTTTTTGGAAATTTCGTGGAATATGTTGAAAACATATTACATTTTATGAAAAACATGTTACTGCTCGATATGCCCTCCTTTGGCTCTGATTATTTGATTCAGTCTTCCATAGAAAGCATTGCATGCTGACCGAACGTGGGCTTGCGGGATTTTATTCCATTCTCGAACAAGAGCTGACTTCAATGCATCAACACTTTCGTATTTTTTAGTGGACACCTTACTCTCCAAAATGGACCATATGGAGAAATCCATGGGATTCAAGTCTGGTGAATATGGTGGCCATTCTTTCGACGAAATCCATTCCGACGAGGCCATTCTTTCGACGTAATTTTGTATAAAAATTGCTGTGTCGCTCGAGCTTTGTGTGACGGTGCCGAGTCCTGTTGGAATATCCAACGGTTCGTACCAAAGTGTTTACGTGCCCAAGGTAGCAAAGCATCGTTTAGGATCTTTTGGCGGTACACCTCTTAGTTTATCTTGACTCCATGTTCGATGAAAACCAGAGGAGGGCGTCCATCTGCAGTCACTGCAGCCCAAACCATAACATAAGCTGGTGATTACTTGCGCATCGCAACTCTTGTGTCCAAATTATCGTTGGACTTGTGCTCTTACCAAACACGATCATTTTGTTTATTCACATACTGTTGAATGGTGAAAATTTTCTCATCAGGAAAGACAATTTTTGAAATCTCATCACGTTCGGTCAGCATGCAATGCTTTCTATGGAAGACTGAATCAAATAATCAGAGCCAAAGGAGGTCATATCGAGCAGTAACATGTTTTTCATAAAATGTAATATGTTTTCAACATATTCCACGAAATTTCAATAAAAAATATTCAAAATTAAAAAAATACAGCGTTTTCATTTGGTAACACTTGGTCTCAGCCACTGTATAATTCAAAAAAGTTACGAAAAACTGCGTTCAATCGAAAATTCTTGTTTTAGAAAACAAATATTTTTTGATCCACGTAAGATATCAAAGAGTATAATATCAAGTTTGAAAGGTTATTAAATACCCTAAAATACCGAATGACTTTCGTATATAAAAAAAAATAAATATCAGCGACTTGCAAAACATTTTACATGCGAAAAAAGTCATAAAATTTTGTAAATAAGTGCTCAGAACTACCTTTAATGTTAACAAAATACAAATTTTTATGGTTTTACAACAGTTCATACAATTTTTCTTCAGAAAATGGTACATTTAATTTTTTTTTAAAACTTGTGTGAGATTTATATTTTATTGACAAGTATTAGGCAATTTTTCGATTTTTTTTGCACCTAAATTCATTAGCTTGAACCTACTTTCATATTTTGCCCGGCGAAATAGTATTCTCGATACAAAATTTTTTTGTATACACTAAATGTACACCCTAATGTACAGATACCAATTTTTTTAAGGATTGGTTACGAAATGGCCAAGTTTAGTCCACCACGAACAGATCCTAGAAATTTGCCCAAAACTTACTTTAAAATCCCTAATCAATACTACCTATTATACTATCCAAATGTCATCGTAATTAGCTAAGAAATGGCGGAAATATGGAATATTGTTAAATTTCAAGATTTCATTTACCGAGTTCCTTTACTTCGGGTTCAATTAATTTGTTAAGGATCACTTTTAATATTTTATTGAGCTGAGATGTTTTAGTTAGTGAAAAGGAGATACAAAATGAATAAAAAGTTTCCGCTCGTAATTACATAACAAACAAATTCTTTTTAGTGATAATGCTGCCACTTGCGGCGAGTAGCGTATGCTCTTATATTCCGCTGTCAAATTTCCGCTATTTTTACAGCATGATGAGACGACCGAATTTTTTATATAAAGAATTCAATGTTTCATTTGTTCGAAACCTACCTTCCAACGTCTTGGTAACCTCACCTTGATGTAAATAATTTTTTTATATTTGATATTTATTTTATGTTTGATTTTAATCTCATTTTTGGTTATGTGTAATTTTAAATAATGAAATGGCTTTCAATTATCGTATTTAGTATCGTTTACAGATTTTAAAATGGAGAATTGGAAGAGCGAGATACGTCCATCCACGTGGTGCACTATAATACATATTTTACGCGTTACCTAACACGAAAATTACTATAACTACTACACCAAATTGATATTGGTCATTCAGCAATATTCTTAAAAATATAAATTTAAATAAACTTAGTGTGAATTTTAAAATTATATAAAATTACAGGTAAGAACTTATTGAAACGATAAGGACAAATTGCTTAAGAACAGGATCTTATAGTCATGATTCCAAAATGAATTTCTGGTAAGATTTATTTAATGGACGGCACTAACTTTAAAAGTTAAGCAAATCCCCAAGGGAGATATCTTTAGGATCTACGCAAATTTTTAAACTCAAATAATTTAGTCGATTTTTCACATCAATCTTGAAGTGCATTGAAACCGTAAGGTAAACTACGAATTCAATGCCATTTTTAGTTTTAAATAATAACAATAATTCATATTGTTGTAGAGCACCAAACATTTAAATTGTGTTCACACACTGTTTACCTTAATGTGGATCCTAAACAGAACAAATAAAATTGCGATGTTTATTACTTTTCAAGGAAATAAATTAATATTATTTTAATACAATTTAATAAAAGAAACATTTTAATAATGAACATTTTAATAAAACAAATCCCTTATTTTTTGCTATAGGTAGATTTATTGACATATCTCGAAATGTATTTGCCGCAATAGGCCATATTTATACTCGTGAGTTGTAGCGTGTCAAATTGTCAATGATGAAGGTAAACAAAGAGAATATTCGCTATATTTACAAATTTTGCCTCGATAACGACGCAAACGCAAGTCAGGAGGCTGAAATTGTGAATGTTGTCTATAATAAGGCCACGATACTGCCACAGCCAATCATGCGCAATTTTGGTTTAGTCGATTTCGTTCCGGTAATTTCGAAATCAAAGATGCACTACGCACTGGAAGGCCTATCGTCGAAAATGTAGCAGTAGTAGACCGGCATTCGAGCTGTCTCAGCATAGCTCAAGAGCTGAAGTTCGACCACAAAACAGTTTTAAGCCATTTGTACAAGGTTGGCTACAAAAAGAACCTCGATGTTTGGGTGCCGCACGAGCTGACACAAAAAAAAATGAATCACCTACGACAATGTCTAGCAGAAAACATCATGGTCGAAGGCCGGCGAAGGGATGCAAACAATGGTCAACCCAGGATTGACGATCGAGAAGATTTTGCTGTGCGGTTGTTGGGATTAGAAGGGAATGCTCTTCTATGATCTGCGACCCAATGGCCAAATGCTCAATTCGGACCTCTACTGCCAATAATTGAACCAACTGAAGGCAGCGATCGATTATCATGTCATTTGGTCCTTGGCAAATACTCTTGATGGTTTAAAAATGACCTCAAGTGATGCTTATGAAACTGACTGTCTTAGTTTTTTGCTAATAGGGACGAGGCGTTTTGGAAAAGCGGCATAATGAAATTGCCTTCTAAATGGCAACGAGTTATCGAAAAACTGCTCATATTTGTCAGCCATGTTAAATCAAGCCCCGAAATAAAAGTAAAGATAATGAATTTCTTTTTCCCCAACCTTATATTTCGGAATGGAGTTTACATTTTTCTTGCATTTTGAACAAATTTTTCGGGATAGTAGATATTTAGCAAAGAAACACACTAAAATTAAAAAGGCGTTTTCTTGCTGGTTTCTCGTCCTAACTTTACATATACATACTTCCAAAATACTTTAAATTTAATATTTATTTATTTACAAGTTTCTTTCAATTTATTGTTGTTAAATAATATAATGGAAAAGGTAGTATACAGGTGCGTTCGCTCTGAAATCTTGCCAAAAACATGCTGGTGAATTGGTCGGCAGCAATAAAGTTTCCGCCAATCATCTCAACAAAACTAATCTTAAACAGAAATCTAGAAAATAACTGATTCGGAAACACTAAGACATTCGCATCCGCAAAGAAGGACATCTTAACTCTATATTCAAATTTTACGTTTTAGAGTGAAAAACCTACTTCTGCATCTTAAAATCCTAAAATAAAGAAAAATCCAATTCTAATAAAATCCACCAGTTTAAGGCCGTAATCATATGGAGAAGGACCGGAAATTCAACTCAATTAAAACTGTTGAAATTTTTTGTAATGGATGAAGGATGGTTATACAAAATTCGAATTCAGTTTCTATCGGTAGTAGATTTTCATATAAAACTGCTCGATAATGAATAGTAGTCGGGAAAAATTTTACCGTGAAAATTTTGTTTATATGTGTTTGTTTTCTTTCAAAATGTTCAAGCCCACTTTGATCATTTTTCGAAATATTTTTATTTGGTCATAGAAATATTCTCGTTTTGATTTCATGATTCTGTCCCAGGTTTACCGTAAAAATTATTTGCAGACAATGAAAAATTGACTGGAAAATACAACCATCAAAAAAAAATTAATGAATAATTTATGGTGATTCCTTAAAAAATTAAAATCTAAAAATTCTAAATTATTCATAAGAAATTTAGACCGAAATAAAAGAAAACAAAATTAAATTGAATGTAATTTTCTAAAAGAAAATACTTTATAAATGTTTGATTAATTACGGTAGGAAATCAAATGAATTTTAAAAATTGTGTATACGTGTTTTGAAAAATGAAAAATGGATGCGAGTCAAAAATTAGATTTCTTACTTCACTTCGAACATAAAGTAAGTCGGCCATGTCGCTTTGTGAGAAATTTGTAAGAATAATGAATGAATATAATGTTCAATGATACTTACTATAACAAAATGGCTTAGTTTTTTTATTAAAAGTAAATTCATCATCATTTCCCATCGCTAAGCACAGAATATTTCAAATGAATACAATTAGATTTTAACGGTTTAATATGCGGTGAGATTTTCTATTTCCACCGTGAATTTTATGTATAGTTTTTGAATAAAACAATAGAATTTATTAAGATTATTAATACTTTTACCGTACCAATCACCTCTTTTCCCACCTTTCTGTTATTATGGGCATTACCTGTCGTGTAGAAATTTTATATACAATTTTTGTTCGTTAGCATTTTTGTGTTTTTGTTTTGTCAAACAATTAAAAATAATAATAAAATGGTGTAATTTTTTAATTTATTAAATAATTGTATTGTTTAAGAAAATTTTCTTAAATACGATTTTGTTTCGCTTGAAAAATTAATTGAAAATAATAGATTCGAATAATGGCGAAATAATTAATTAAACGGAAATTAATTGAAATGAATAATTAACTGTCAATTACATAGCATGTTTCAATTGTTTTACGTCAAAAGGCGATACATTTATAATTTTAATAATATACAATTTTGAAATTTATTAAACTAGCGAGAGGGAACATGGTGAATTGTATATTTGTTAACGACTAAACTTATATACATGAAAAGTGACATGTGGAAGTATTTTTTGAAATTTGTATCCTTTTAAGTTTACATCAAAAATTTCTAACAATTTCTCATCCACCGATTACAATTCAAAAGTTACCTAATTTAATTCATAAACCTGATAAATAACGCCTTTTTTATTTCATATAATAATTCTTTTAACAATTTCTACAGTCCATCCACTCCAAATTTAAAATATAACAAAGAACAAACGCAAAAGAAAACCACGCCTTGTTTCTTTAAGAGTGTATTATACTCGTATACCAAGACAGTGTGGCGGCACTCTACAAAATAAAATTCCCCACTTTTCTTCTCAAAATAATTTTTGAACGCCTTAACTTGCATCTTATATATTATATTGATGTTACACCAAACACAACAATAATATAAAAATTTGTAAGCTTAAACGTAAGTAAATAATAACCGAAAATTAAGAAGCATAACGAAGTAATGAACTGAATTATAATGAATTTGTAGTTGTTGGAACAAGTATATAAAGACGCCAGATATGTATATTTCTTGGCGTTATTGAATGGCATGTTCAAAGAAATGTGGTTTGTATTTATTTTTATTTAAAGATGTTGCTGGGTTAGATGAACGATAGCGTGAGGGGGGAAGGTGGTTAAATTGTAATTACGTTGGTATAGTTAAATTATTTTAATTGTTAATAGGTTTTATTTATATTTTGTTGGTTCTTATAACTATGTGTATCGCAAAATGTTTCAGTCGTAATAAAAACTTGAAATTTTACAAAGAACTTCTGATTCAATTAACGTGTGGGTAATTACAGCAGGGAATCTTTCAAATTTCAAAATAAAACTTTGCAGACCGACCGAAACCGACCTAATTAATTAGCACACTAAAAAATTAGCACAAGTTCAAGAGCCGAAAAAACGGGTAAAGAAAATTTCAAATTTTACCTTAAACACGAAAAAATAAAACTCGATTTCTAGAACAAAAACAGACATTATTTAAGCCCAATTTTAACATTTTGAAAAGGCCGGTAAACTGATGAAACTGCAGCGAAAAAAAGGCGCATTGTCTCTGGTCATTGACTGCCTCAATTCTCCTGTATACTTTCACGATCTGCGGCAATGTTCTCGGCAGACCTGGTGTTTCTTTGCGTACGGGTTTTGGTTGATTGTTTTTTGAACCGGTTGTCTCGAATTTGACCACCAAACGTTAGAGCCGTAAAATGGGCGCAACGCGCACAACGCTTGTAGTGTTCAACAGAACACTCATTTTGATAATAAAGTTTTATGATTTGGACGTGCTGCTCAATAGTGTAACTTGTCATGGTGGTTTGGCATCAGTGACTGAAAAAAACACCAGATTACACACACGCCACCAAACAACATGGCCGCCACAGGCTGCCAACATCGACCCGCCCAAATTACCTTTTTGTTTTTCTTCAATTTATGAATGAAATTTTCTGAAAATTTTTCTATGATAAGCAGAAATTTATTCAGATACGCGTTAATTCAAGTGTTTCTTATTTCTCACGTTGAAGTACTCCTTTCTACTGGCATAAATACTAATTAACGTTTTTCCTTCTTCGTACGTTCAGCTTTTGGTCATGATCGATTAATACTCGTAATTGTCATAATAATAAGAATTTTATTAGTTTTTTTATTTTAAAACTATGCTGAAACAAAAAAATGTTCGATGTGTACGAAGTCAAAAAACTTGTACATAATAATTTAAATTAAGGTTATGCTTTACTTCTGTCAAAAAACTGCGATCCACTGAACATCTACTCACAAGCTTCAATAATTAAAATTTAAGTTGGTGTGTGAAATCAGAGCCGCCTACGATTATAAACAGCCGTAATATTAAAATGTGTATTTTATATAGAGTGAAAAGTTTTTCTATGTTTCCATAAGAAACGACGTAAAATAACTAACTTTTGAATACATATTTCTGAATAAAAATTTAATTAAGAACATATTCAAAATAACACATACATATATGAAAATCTTTATAATCACGATAAAAAATGGCGGGATCTTATGGCTCTTATATCTAGGTTGCTCTGGTGGAATTACACAGTGATTTTGAAAAAAATATTATTATTTTATCTTTCTACAAGATTTTAGCAATTTTTATTTCATTGAGAGACAGTATAGTGATTGTCAGAAATTTATCCTATTTGGTACACATAAAGATGCCGGTCTCAGATGTCCGAAAACATAGGCCAGTTTCCCGGAGACAGGGAATTTGGGATCAATCTTCGCTTGTTTTTGGAATGTCAATTACACATCCAATTGCGGAGAAATTGCTAAAACTTGTAAAAGGAAATAATAAAAATTGTTTTAAAATCTCAAAACTTAAAAATTCCAATAATCATTGTTAGACTCACTAAATTGACCCATATTCGCCCCATAGATAGAAAATATTATAAGTTGCCGAAAATTGTAAGCTCTCTTGGTAATGGCAGTACAAATGAAAACATACATTTTATTATAGACATAGAAAAGTTCATTAGAATCCAATCACTATAATCATATATTAAATAACTTATAGGACAGTCGTGTTATTTTTCTCTCTTATCTTATCGTAATTAGAATTTTGGCACGGTGCCGCTTGTGTCGTTTTTTCGAACTTCGAAAAAATATTCGAAGTAAACTGAAATTGTTAAATAGTTTACGATTTTTACTTGTCAAAGTGTCAACGACCAACTTCCAAGTAGTAGCTGATTGGGTACTTTCTATATTCACTGAACAGGACAAATTATCATTAGATGTAACGCAGTCTTGAGCAATTGATTAATGTCAGGATGAAATTGAATTTCAACTTTTGGATCAATGAACAAGTCATCCGTCCCTTTACAATTTAATACATTCAAGTTTCCCGGTTTTGATGTAATATTTTTTGGTTTTATAACTGGCGGGGAAGATACGAAATCATCAAAATTATCGAGTTTAACCTTCTCTTGGATAAGGTTCTGTTTTCCGTTTTATTCGGCTTAACTGCATTGAATGTTGATTCTAGGTATAACCGATAACCATTGTTATCTTTACAATACGATCCTACCCTACTGGAAAAATTGAAATTTTTTATACCAAAAATAAACTTACGATTTCATAGAAATTTAATGATAATTTTAGTAGGTTATGGCAATATAATTTTAGTATAATTTTTAAATTTAAACAAAAATTATACTTGAGATAGGAATATAATTGAAAATATTCCATTTATTGTGACTGCCGGATGTATGCGTATTGTAATTTTAAATCATTTCCATGTAGTTTCCATGTATTCGCGGTCATGCCAACCTCATCAATTCCGTAGTTAATTCTTAATCATTGTAGTGAATACTTGATCCGATAACATCGTTGCCTAATTAGAATAATAATCGCTTAATTTTGGATTCCGACTGGACTCGACCCGGTGACTTTTGGGATAATAAAACACTTAGCGGTGGACACCTTAACCACACCACCAAAGCAATAACTATGTAGAGTTTAATTCCTAACAATATAAATCAATATATTTAAATACACAAAAACTTAAAATATACTTAATTTGGTTTATTTCATTGGCTGATGGCACACGTAAAGAAAATACCGGATTTTTCCCTCGTTTCTTTCCCCGTTTAACTATGATACATGTTTTAATTTCGACTTAAACAAATTTTCTGTGCAACCACAGTAACACAAACAAATGAAATAAAAAAGTATTTCAAGGCCATTTTTGACTTATGCCAGTGTTTCCAAAAGTGGGTTCCGTGGCAATTTTTAGGGGTTCCACGAGCTAGTACCAGATAAAATCCGTGACATAAGGTTTCATTTCATATATACACACTACATTTCATACTAAGATTAAACAGTAACGATATTTATTGGGTACAAAATCCTTTCAAATGCAATGAAAAGTCAACGGGACTACTAGCATTAGAATACGAGAATTTAATTGAAATTAGTTCGGTTACTCGCTAACTTCGAAGAAGAGCCGAGAGTTGCTCTCTGCTGTAATATATTTGATGAATATAAAAATTTAGCCAAAAGGCTATTAGAGTTATATTGCCGTTCTTAACAACAAATTTATGCGAAACAGGATTTTCTATGAATAGGGTTCCATGAAATTTGAAGAATCGGAAAAGGGTTCCGTGGCAAAATAAGTTTGGGAACCGCTGATATACATTTTAGTTTAAATTTTATTTTCAAGAGAGCAGAATAAAACAGAATAAAAAAAATTCGAGTTATGTATCACGGATGAAATGCAAAGAGATATGCGAAGAGATTTCAATAATTTTTTTTTTTTTGTAAATTTTGTTACACATACACATACATTATCTATTACGACTAGTTGGCCTTAAAAAATCCCAGATACCAAAAACCCTGTGTGGAATTAGGCATTTGCTGCAAACTACACCAGCACATCAACATACAAAAGACCGCGAAATACGGTTACAACAAAATATATTTTTTCAGCACGATAGTATTGATGTGCATCATTGTTGCAGGGTCGTGGGAAATTCGTGGGAAAATCGTGTAGGATGATTAAAAAAGATTATTTTTCTAAAATGTGTAATACAATTTTCGATTCCAATAATTCGTATAAAATAATTTTTTAAATTTATGTTTCATTTTGACTAAATTTTAATATTTCTATATACAAAATTCATTTTTAAGTTTGTATAATTTTTGAGATGTATAATTTAAGCAGTATTTTGGTCTATAAATATATTAAATTTTAACCATTTTAAAGTATATTTTCTATTTAAAGTACTCATTTATACAAAAATAAATTGATTTTGGTATTCCTCAGAATATTTTTTTTGTATAAATATTTGAGTTTTTCTACTACGGGACGTTTGATTGATGAGCCTTTGGATATTTTAGTTTAAATTTTGTAAAATTGACGATGTACTCACATTGCATTCGTCTGTATCACCATTTATTATTTACGTATTATCATTTATTCATAACTGATACATAACACATCAATTAACCTACATAATGGTTCCTGGACATTACGTGCCCCTCCTAACACATACAGTTCGTCAAAACCACATGTAATATGAACAGCACTGCACGGACACGATAATTTTCGTAACGAAAGAAATCCGTCTCAAATTGTCTAGTCAGTCGACCGTAAACAGAAAACTTCTTGCCAAACCTTCCATGGATTAGAATCGAACATAATGACATGGTCTATAAACTTGAACGGGGCGCCATGTACTTACCACCGGTAACCAAAAAATACAACAGTAACATATAAATATTTTTATTGTCGATGGCTGATGAAACCATGATGGACTTTAGATTTTTAATTAGGAACTTCCAATATTGAGAACGGTGAACAATACAACGTTTCTAGTATTTTACCAAACAAGTGAAACTACACTAAAAATTAATTGAGAACATGTTTTTTACATGACAATGACAGTACTTATTTACTTTTTTATTTTGACAACCTACACACAGTTTTTTTCCCTAGCTGTGTTGATTTTCGAATTTTTTTTGAACTTGTACTAAAACACCTAACTTCACTCTTGTCTTATAGAAAAAATATTTTGGAACACGATTTTACAAGGCAATGCCCTATATTGACAATAAATTTGTTAAAAAAACAAAATTTTATTAACCATAGCAAGGTTTTTGAGAATCAAGGAACGTTGCGAAATTTTAGTGTACCTACTGGGGCCGTATCCTTGAAATCGTTGGAAATTTCCCCAATCGGAACACAATTAGCTTTGAAATTCTTCAAATTCGTCGGATACCTTAATAATTTTTTAAATTTCTTTTCTTTTTCTAAATTATCAAACATAATTGTTTCCCCCTACTAAGGGAAAAATTCCGACTGGGTAAATCGATTCAAAATTATTCGCTTAGTAGGAAGACAAATATTAGTAAACTAGAAAACGAATTTGAAAAAATGATTAAAGTAGCCGGCGAAAAATTCGAATAATATAGAGAGCAAATTCTATTCCGATTGGGGAAATTTAAACCGATTTCAAGAATACATGCAAACAGGGTTGCCATGTGTGAAGTTTTATCTTTTTTTTTGAAGTTTTTTCACCCTGAAAAAGATTTGAAGTTTTTTCTCTCCAAATGAAGTTTTTTTTAGGAAATTACACATTTTAGGTTTTGATCGTTATTTTTCATAAACTAATCTTATAAATGAGTAAAAAATAAATTCGAAAACGAACAATCAATTCGCTATTCATGGGGTTTCTGGGGACATATTTTCTCTAGTATACTTTTTAGTTTTTTTGTTATACTTTTTTGTTTACTGGGAAACGTATACGGTATACCACTTCTGTCAAATTTGAGTTATATTTTAAATTAAATTGTTTATTCGTGTTCTAGAACTTGAATCGATAAGTTCGTCGTTTGGGTGCTGGAATGCGAATCGTGAGTCGTAATAAGTGGAAAATTTTGAAAAAAAAATATATTGAATTAATAGAGAAAAATAATTTGGATGAAATATCATCTTGTTTGTATAATATTTAAGAGCAATTTGGTGGTTTCGCCAGCTCATAAATAAATGAATAAATAATAATAATAAATTGTTTAATGAGCTTATAAGTTTACAAAATTAAAATAATGGTTATTTAGCTCTTTTAATATTTTATTTATTAATACTTAAGCTTTCGGAACCATTTCGGTTCCATTCTCAAAAGTAGGACTTACTTTTGAGAATGGAACCGAAATGGTTCCGAAAGCTTAAGTATTAATAAATAAAATATTAAAAGAGCTAAATAACCATTATTTTAATTTTATTTTTTTTCATTATTTTAATATTCTCTCTCGTATTTGATTATAAGACTGAGGTAATATGTTCCTTGTTTATTTTTAAGCATTTTTGTTAAAAAAATGCTATATGGTTTCGGTTTGCCGTCTGTCCGTCTGTGTGCACGATAACTTGAGAACGGATTGAGATATCAACTTAATTTCTTCACTAAAAGTTCAAGCAATTCATGGGAATGATCCCTATTGATCTGGACATTTTTGTGTTTAGGGTGTTCGGAGATATGTAGGGTTTTGTTAACCCCCCTCCTCAAAATTGATAGATTTTTTTTAATTTTTTTCTATTCTATTTTGATTTCATCGAGCATGTGAATGTGGAATAAAAATATAACTCGTCTGGATGTGGATTTGTGTGGGTGGTGTAGTTGTGGGGGTGGTAGGAGTGGTGGTATGGGAGGTGGAGGGGGTGGGATGGGGCGTTTTGGGTTTGGTGTGGGAATTTGGGATTTGGTGGATGAGAGTTTGTGTGGGTGGTGTGTGTGTGCGTGGAAGTGAGTATGGAGGTGATAAAGGGTGATAATATGGGTAGTGCGGTATAGGGTGGGGCGGGTGAGATGGGTTTTGGGGTTTTAATTGGATAGTGGGTCGGGGATGGTAATACTAATAATGTTTAGATGTGGTGGTATGTGGTTGATTGGAGCCAGCTGAGATATGGTGGATTGGGATCGGTTGGGCTGGGTGTAGATGGGGTTAGGTGGGTATGGGAGTGGGTGGTTGTAATATTTAAAATACGCCAACCACACGGCATAGGAGTGCTTTGTAGGCTACAAAAATGCTTAAAGAGTTCGGCTCCGAACCTTTCCCGTCTTTTTTTTTATTTATATCGATCAAATCGTTTTTTTTTTTGTTAAACCGTTTTGATTAAATAAAATAAAGTTATTTTTCTGAAATGAAGTTTTTATTTTTGCTTGTATGAAGTTTTTATTTCTAAAATATATGGCAACACTGCATGCAAAGTTTATTAGGAATTAAATCCAGTTTATACACGTTTTGGAAATATTTTGAGCTAACTAAAAATATAGGTGTAATGCTGGACAGCACTAAGATCGGCGGTAAAAAATTGTTCATTAGCAAGAATTATGAAACCTTTAAAATGTGTATAAAATTAATAAAAGGATGCTCATGGTACAGTATTGGTCAGTTCAAGAGTAGTTATAGTTTCTCTCATGAATTTTTAAACACTAACCGGGATTCTAGCTTGGCCGTTAAAAGGCTTGAAATATACATCAAATTAGTGAAGTTACTAACATTTCGCTCATTTGCTGCAGCAGTGACGCAACTCAAAGTTCACTCATTTCTAAGATATTCAAATCAAACGATTCCCAATAATTCATATTGTTATTATTTTGTATTAAAACATTCTCCCTTATGTTGTTATTTCTAGCAAATTATGTAAAATTTCCACATAAAAAATTACTCAATTCGCGAAAGGAATTAACATTTTAAGATATTGGAAAATATCCTAAGAAAATTTGCAAAATATTAAAGAATTACACCAGACAATACATTTTGCACCTTTAGAGACACCGTCATCTTAGATGGCTTCCAGCCAATTAAATAATAAATAAAGCAGCTTTTACATTTACAAGCATCTTGATAACAAAATGTATAAAACAAAAATTATCAGCCCTCATTTATGTTGAAGTTTAGAAAAATATGTGAATAATTAGACGATTTCGGTTATGTGCAGCATTCCGGGTAGTTGTCATAATTCCCATTAACAAACTTTCAGAAGTCATAATGTTTATCTTAATTTTTCCATTTCGCGACTACTTCATAATTTGTTTGCTTATCTAATTGCACAACATCTTCATATTCTGTCGTGAATGAGCAATAAACAAAAACATAAATCTGCATATGGAGACGTAAAACACTTAACAGGTCAATCACCCTCCAATATAAGCTTATTATTTTCGAGTGTGTAGAGTGTACCCATGTATATAATTCTTGTTTGGGCGTATAATTTGTGATTAAGTTGTTAATCATGCCATAAAATAAACGACACATGCCATTTCCATATTAATGTTTGCGCTAATATACCTTTTATCATTATCTAAGGCAATTAAGTTGAATTAAAAATTTATTAAAGTGTAATGTGTATATTCAGTCGGTAAGAATTTAAATTAATTTTCTTTTTGAACGTACCAGAGACTAATTTCAGACAAAAGCCATTAAATGTCGGTTAAACTAGCATATAATCTTCTACCTATAAAGATGTATAAAAAAAGAAAACAATTAACACTTGGAATTAAGAACTATATATCTTTATCACTATCATCATCGCTCCACCATGGCTATATCATCATTAGTTAGTTGGTCATAAATTATAGTAAATTTGTCAGCGTTGTTATTTTATTATAAGGAAACATAAAATTTTAAACATATATTTTTATGTATAGTTGGTTTACCTATACCATTTATCGGGACGGCGAAATTATTTTGTGTTGTGTCCCAGAATGTGCGACCAGAGAAACACCGACCACAACATTTCTTATTATCGAACTGTGTATATTGGATATCATTTTCCGGTATTGTATCTTCTTTCCTATATTTGGGACTAAAAATTTCGCGCCCATATTATCTAAAAACAGGCTACATATCGATTAAATTATTTTTCAATTTCTTTAAAACACAAAAACTGAAAATGCATTTTAATAATAATTTATTGACCATTAAAAATCAATGAACCATATACAACTTTTTTACGTCGCGACGCCCATTTTTGTTATTTGCATTCAAGTATAAATGTTGTTACCTTAAAAAAGCGACCAATTAAAATTTATCGAATTAATAAAATCTCGCGCAGTTTTGAGAAAGGATCGCGCTTAATTACTTAAAATAATAAGCATGCAGCAATTTAATGTTTTTCTTTTGTGTCTCACGTTACATTACTCTTTGTTATGGTCCATTAAAATCCATTGGCGGAAAACCAAGAAGAATTAAAACTGATAACAATTTTATATAGCAGAAAATTACCTCTTTATTATACAAGTAAATATTGAGTTGCGCGATGAACTTAAGTTATTTCTGGTAATTTGGATTAAAATATATTTTACAAGAATTTTATTATTTTTCAAACGATTTCGAAAGGCTGTAGTCGAGGACGCTAAGAAATTTTTAAATAAACAGTTTTTAAACAGATTGTATCTATAACGCTCGTCCATTTAAAATAATTTTTATTAAAACCAACTTCACCAAACAAAAACAAGCAGCAATGAAAACAACAGTTGCAGTATGCATCTTGCAGCAGCCATGGACCTGGTAAGGATTCAATGGATCAATCATTTGTAATTCTGAAATCGAAAATTGATTATGTAACCTTAGGAATAAGGCGGCCAAATCCCTTAATGTGGAGGGATGTTGCCAAAAAAATAAAAAAAAAATAAAATTAATAATTTCTTTTTAAATTTTTAGTATGAAAAACATAAAAAATGTATTATAATTTAAAATTGTATTGTAATTTTTATAAGAAAAAAATGAGCATTAAAAGTATAAAACTAAATACGATTAAATTATAAGCATGGAAAATAAATTCCAAAATATTAAAGTGGTAAAAAGTTATGTCCCTACGCATTCATGTGTGAATTATTTTAGTAAGAAAATTGAATAAAAATGTCAATTTGCCAAAAGTGAATTTTGTTCAGCCACATCAAACTGCTTATATGAATTGGGGCAAAAATGTTTTTTCCTATTTGCGAATCCACTGAATCCGTTGGTAAGCAATGAGAGGAATATATAGAATTATTTACTCCAGTGGCCCTATTCTGGTAATTCCGGGGGAATGGAAATTTTAAATTTCGTAGTAGTTTTATTTCCTTTTCCCCAAAAGAGATACTCTCTGGTTCAACGTACCGTTACGGCATATTTTGTCACCGATACATAAATTTTGTTTCCGAAAGGTTTGTTATTCGTATTCCGATGATTTATAATAAACTAACGGAACAGCGATAAATTTGGTTGGATTTACCGAATTTTATTTTTATTGTTTTGCGTTGGTTTACATATTCAAGATTCCCTTTTGGGTTTTCTTTTGAATCAGAATTGTTGCTATTTCTTCTTGCATGATTATTAAAAAATTACGAGTCGATGGGCACACCCGGTAAATTATTTCCGTTTTTTTTGCAAGTTGTTCCATTTCCGCGGTATATTCAAGCATGCTATCATGTGTGCAAACCCCACGCCTATAGTCCTTCGAGTTTTAGCCAGCTACATAAAACCGCGTAGATCTGTGACGCCGGATCTGCTAATGAACCTCTTCGGGTGCTCCGTTATAATGGATCAGACGATTTGGTCCTATTTCTTTCCAGCATGATCACCAAATCTTACATGTTTGGATTTTTATTTAAGGGAAAAAATAAAGTATGTATAAGCATATTTTATTCGACCTACGACAGCAGAAAAAATGAAAGAAAGAGTTAAAGAAATTTTCAGAAATAATTAATGCTGCAGAAATTAAATTTGAAAGACAAGTATTTTGCACCCAGGTGTTTTTTCTCTATTTTAGTTCAGCTTTTTTATAAATTTTAAAATTGATTAGTTATAATAACTGAATTCAGATGTTTTGGAAAACTGATCTGAAACGGTATTGTTTAAAAATTAATTTCCAATCTTTCAGTCGATAGTCGTTTTTCTCATAAATCATATACTTTTCAAGATATTGGCAAACAACGAAAAAGCTCCTTTGGAGGCTCCCAATAGCCAAAAATCATTGTGAACTCCCAATTTATGAGAAACGCTTAAGTTTCTTCCCGATCAGTGAATTCGTCTAGGCTGTATACAAGCTACAGGTATATTTATTCTGCACGGTACCTCAATGATAAATACCTTACTATATCTTATTTTACGATACGTAATTGAAAGTAAAATAGATGCAAACAGGTAGGGCAATTCATTTTGATTTATATAAAATTTTCCACGATAATTGTCTTCATTTCGCCGGCAGGCACTTAGATTGGAGTCCAATACAAGACTTATTTCAAAAAATCGACTTATTTGACTTATTCAAGATGGCGTCGTAAAATAAGTCATTTGCCCGTCCAATTCAAAACAGGACTTCTTTATATTAACGTCACCTTTTATTAATTGACAGTTTGTATGTTTTTAAATTTGCTAGTGAAAAATACATTTCATTTTAAAGAGTGATTTAATAATTAGAATAAAAATCTTTGTATTTAGAAATTGTGCAATTTTTGAAATGGAAATCCGTTATACAGCCAATTGTTTGTGGTAGCAGTCATGCTCAATCGGAATATTACACTTTATTCAGAACTACTGAAATGTGATGCTAATATAAAATGGTATTTGCTAGATCGTCATGTACGAAGGGTGAGTAATATCACACATAAAGTTTTTATAGTGTTAATCATTTATCTAATTTAAATATTTTGTGTAGCATCTGAAATAGTCTAACACGAATTTAAATTTGGGAATTCTTGCAAAAATTATTAATGGAGATTGTCATTTGAACAGGAAACATTTACGAATGAAGTACAACACGTTCAAAAAAGTTTTAGAAATCATCCCAAGTAAGCGCTCTCGTTATTAAAAGGAAAACGAACTTATAGTGTTCCTGTTTTGGTTAGCATGTGGCGCGAGCTACCGAGTATTATCCTTGCCACAAATATTTAGATATTTTTCAGTCTCTCTTACCAAAAATAATCCATTTACCAACACTCAGCGAATTAAGTGAACTTGGTAATGGGTTTGCGACACGAGCTACATCAATCATGTTAAAATTAAGTGCCCAGTTGGGTATCAAGACGAATATATTAACCGAAAATTAGATTATTCCATTTAAGGTTATATTATTAATTTTCTTGAGCCACATAAGTTTACAACATTATTCTTTTTCAGCTGTCTATGATCGTCAAAAAGATTTATAGATCTCTGCATCGGATTTGCGGGATCTGTTAATGATCAACGTTTGTTGAGGAACTTGAGGAAATAGTGGCTTGCAATGCACGACTAATCCTATAGCAATAATGACGTCTTATAAAATAAATCACATTAATGATGCTCAAATAAGGTATAACCATTTGCATAGCAAAGCCAGGATCGCTATAGAACAAGCATTTGGGGTATTAAAACGAGATGGAGGTCTATTTTAAGAAGCTTGGAACTGTCTATTAAAAGAAACTGTAAAGTCATAGGTGCGTGCTGTATTTTACATAATGTGTGTTTAAGTATGAGTGTCGTTTTAAACAATGAGATCGCCCTGAAAGAAGAAGCAAATATCGTTAATATTACAGAGTCAACTGTTCAACTTAGAGACATAGTGCTTCTATCTAATGTTGGAATTGATTATTTTTTCACTGATGTATGTAGTTAAACACTCTTGTTCTTTGTATTAGTCTTTATTAAATTAGTTTTATTAGTTCATTTTATAAAATACAGAACTATAATGAATTTATATATCACTCAATATAATTATAAATATTTATTCTACATTAATCGGATAGATCTATATCTGGAAAGTATTTTCTACACAGTTTTTCTATTTTTTTTGTTACAATTGGGTGCAAAAAAAGCGCACATTGCTCAATTTTCAACAAAAGTTCAAAAATATCAAAAAAACCCAATATTTGTTTAATTTTTTTTGATGCAGATTCAAAGTCTATTTCAATACCTATCCAGTGGTACCTTTTTGTATATTTACACGTACCATCAAACTGATTTTTGGGGGTAAATATCTGAGGTACACGTTTTTGTGAATTTATCAGCATGAAAATTAGGGGTAAAAACCGAATTAAAACATGGAAATTAACAAAAAAAAAACAGTTTTATTAATAAGAAGCATTCCCTCCCCTGGCCCGAATGACAGCTTCCATTCAATGCTGCATTGATTTCACCAAAGTTTTCACAAAATCTTGAGGTATCGCCTCCCATTCCTTTACGATCGCCTGTTGCAGCTCTTGGAGACTCTTTGAAACAACATCTCTGGCTCGAACCCTCCTTTTCAACTCGTTCCATAAATTTTCGATGAGATTGAGGTCCGGGCTTCAAGCTGGCTACTCCATAATAGGCACATCCATCTCTTGAAGGTACTGGTATACTATACCAGCCGCATACTACACCAGCCGTCTCGCATTATCCTGCGGCAAAAGTAACGACGCACTCCTCGAGTACTTCCTCAATGTACCGTTGAGAATTCATACCTCTTGATCGACAGCCAGTATTGGCTCGTGTGATGAATACAAGATCTGTCTTTGCCTCTAATGATATGCCTCCCCAGAACATACACGATCCACCGCCGTACCTTCCTCGATGTTTTCTGTATACTCTTTCGCGTCCATCGGCGCCATATAAAGACATCCTGCACTCGTCAGAAAACAGGACTGTTCTCCATTCTTCGTGGGCTGCGGTCGTTCACGGACCGTTTGCTAGTATGTGTGCAGTGATATTGATTTCTCGAAGTTGTCTTCTAACTGTTCACCGAGTGACTTCGACTATGCGAACTTCTTGGAGCCACGATCCCAGTTGAACCGCATTCATACGGCGATTTCGCAACGAAATTGTTACAAGAAAGCTGTCATCATGCTGTGCTGCAGCACGGGGTTGGCCAGATCCTTGTTGCCGTCTGAAGCCACTAGTTTCCTGATATCTCTATCACACTTGACGAACGGAGAACCAGCTCAAATTTAGTACTTTGGCGCTGCCCCGCATAAATTAGTGCAACCACTTGTACGGCTGCCTCTGGTGTGGTATTCATTTTCTTGCTCCGGTTGAAGACGTAATAGAAGATCGTTCAGGCTAAGCGTCGATATGCGAATGATCACAATTCCGAGCGAGATATTTCATGGCATGCTATTATATTGATCTTGTTGAATTATTTTTAGAATTTAATTCGAAAGCTTGACAAAAAATCACTTTGTTGGCATGGTACAAGTACAAAAAAAGGCACCACTGGATAGGTATTGAAATAGACATTGAATCTGTATTAAAACAAATTAAACAAATATTGGATTTGTTTGATATTTTTGAACTTTTGTGTAAAATTGAGCAATGTGGGATTTCTTTTGCACCCAAGTGTATTTATTTTATTTTAATTTCCTTCAACACGTTTTGAACTCTTTCCTTTAAATATTCCAAAAAATGAACAATGTTTTTTGGGATTTTCGCTTTGCTACCAGTTTTCATGTTGGATGTTGCTACCAGTTTTCATGTTGGATACCAGTTTTCATGTTGCGTTATTATTATTACTTAATTTTGTTAGTTCCGTTTCATGAATGGTTTCGTTATCAGAAACCCCCAGATATTCTACATGTTCGTACTGAAATTCATCATGAATTTTTTGCAGTAATGTTACTGATACAATGGTATGACGACCACCCAAGTGATCATTCAGTTTTGCGTAGAATACGGAATTCTCCGACGTAAATTTATTTGCCGTCATGCCTCCTCGTCCGGTTTTTGGCTTTTGGCTCCTTCAATTATTTATATTAGATTCTTCCATTTTTTCAAACATTCTGCGCCATCTTTTGAAAGATTGATCTCTTTGGCTATTTTTCTATATATAATAAAAGATACACATATTCGTGAACATGGATGGAAGTCCATTATTCAAAAACTTACGTCCATAACTCTTTAGGTAATACATTTTTCTTCTTAAATGACGCTTCTTCTTTTATTCTGCAGTCAATTAGCAAGAATGTTTCCTGTTCCGTCCCTTAAATAAAATATGTTTTCATAAAATAGACAAGTGTAGATAATATACTCGATTCCCTTAGACGTATCACTTCATGCGACGTGACTATGGATCTTCCTGGTTACTAGATTTTAAAATTAAAATTTACTAAATAATTTTGTGCAAAACTCTCAATGAAAGCTTTTTAAATCTTAGTTGGCTGCATTAGTATGAATTTTTTTTTAAATTTTTTTTTTCACGTCAAGGCCGACATGTTGTAACTATCACTATTTTCGCTTCAACGAAAAAACCGTGCTACTTTGATGAAAATTTAAAAATTTCCATGAAAGAAAAAAAATGTTTACTTCCAAAATACCGTTATGAAATGCATCGAAGCGAAAATAGTGATTGTTACAACATGTCAACCCAGGATTTCAAGTGATAGAAGAAGAAGAAAAACTTAATAAAGCAGCATACTAAGATTAAAAAAACAGCTAGAACGACTTTATCGAACAATTATTTTGTAAGTATCGATTTAATGATCTAGTAACCAAGAAGATGAGTAGTCACATAGAAAACATTAGTTACTTACTATACGTGAAGTATAGAACTTTTGTTTATTTGCCATTTTAATTGAAATAGATTTGTATTCAAAATCTTTCTATTGCTATTTAATAATAACTAGCTGTCACAGTTTAATGAGCTAATAAGCTAAATTCAAATAATACTGATATTAATCTGGCTAAAAAAAATGTTTGTTTCTTTAAAATTTCCCGCATATTTCTCACAGTTTACTATATAAAACAAATAAAATTTCATTTTTGTATAGCAAGTCCCAAATAATTTCGGAAACTCTACAATAAGTCTCCTGTCAAGGTAACTTATTGTAGATTTTCAAATAAGTCAGCCTAACAAAATAAATCTTGAATTGAACCGCAGTCTTAATCCTCCGCTTAGACCTCCGCAGTGGGCTGGACATTCCACCATGGATATCGCTAGTAATGTGGTTTGATCGTCACCCATCGTACTGATAGCTATTCTATTCTGTGTACGGAACATGGAAATGTTCGCCCATAGTGTCGTTCAATTTTGTGAAAATTATTGACAATTTCCGTTTTAATAAAAAAGGACATTGAAGTAAGAAATATATACAGAATTTATAAGTGTGTGGCCTCAGAAGGATTTAAATAAAATAATATTAAGCTATTAAAATAATTATATTTAGCTCAAATTCAAGAAAACAAGAAAACCTCACGATAAGCCAATTAATTTTTGATTTTCTGCGCATGAGAACTGTTTTCTAAGACTCATTCAATCCGTAGCCTTTATCAATCAACTGTGCAATTATATAGTTAATCATTTTGTTTTATCGTTATAGGAATTGAACATTCATTATTCCATATATGTACGAGTACATATGCGATACTTTTAATACAAATCTATAATCATTTCTAGCCGGCCAACAACAAAACACGTATACAATATATGAGCACACTAAAATGATTGATTGACTTGTTAATTTTTTCCGTATTTCATGCAATTTCTTGCAAATCTTAACAGTAAATCTGTTTACTAGTTTTCTATTAATATTGTATGCTTTACTATCAATAATCGCGCAGGTATATACAAAGTTTTCTTGTGTATAGTTTTTCCAACTTGTTTGCGTGTCTTGTAAATATATGCAAATATTTTTTTTTATATAAAAATAACAATCATCATGATATTAGCTATCAAATATCTATAAACAAAACGTAAATTTTTTAGTGTGGTGGTAAATAGTTTTCTTCATACATAAGCGACCACCAAAAAAAAATTCTAAATTCTTCAAACACAGGTGGAAATGTGCCTGCAAATTGAATTCATGAATATTAACCTCGTTAGATAAATTAACCATTTTTAAAAAGGCACGCATTTAATTGCTTCACTACTATTTTATCCAATTAATGGCCATTAATTAGCGCACACGAAAAACTACTTAACTATTCATAATGAAAATACCTTAAAATTAATTTATAAAGCTATTTATTTACCGGCTGGCATTTTCCGAATCCAATTAATTATAAATTCATTTTTTCGAACCGCTTGTGTACATATATAAAATTAATTATGGCATAATGCTCCAAATACGTAACGACTGTACATGTATCAAGGTACAAACTAAAATTAAAATACAATTGATTATGAATATTAATTTTTGGTTTTTATTTGTTTCATATTTACACACAAGTATACTCGTATTACTAAACACTGTGCATTGTTCACATAAAAATATTTGTACACACGCTCAATCGGTGACCTCAAATGTGTATTAAATTTTATCTTCAAAACGATTACGAACTAATTTTCTAACTTCATCATCATCATCATCAACATTCATCACACAACAATTAAAGAATGTTATCGTTGTGAAACTATCTACCGATTTTTTGTTTTAGTTTTATTTCTAAATTTCTCTGTTATCGGCTTTGTTTAACCTCGATTCTTGCTTACTTCTTATTCTAATTCTAATTCTTTTGGTGTATGTTTAGTTTAATGTTTGTAAATATTAATTTAGTTCTGGTCGAGGGTATTTATATGTATTGTGAAACGAGTTTACATAACTGGACTGCCAGTTGCAGTGTGCTGGTACTTTAAAAAATGGAGGGGTAAATATGTTGTGGCCAGCACCCAACTTCTAGAAAACTGTCTTGTGTAGTAAAAATCATTATTCCTGAAAATCAAATCTTCAAATTTCTCCCCTTGGTTTCAATTTCACATTGGAACGAAACATACTTCGTTAGATACAGGTCAAACTATTAGGAGTTAGCCCTATATGGTGGCATTTCGGCGCGTTATGAAGTCTTGTATTGGCCATAATGAAATTTACTCAAAAATAAAAAGGACGTCCCTTAAGCTAGCAGAACCCATACGGCAGAACATTACAAGATACTATGGATAGTTATAGGCTAATTAAATGCTTTATTAAAAAATTTTGGGCTCCATCCCTTCCAACTAAAACGCGGGTTCTGCTAGCTTTAGAAAAAGTTAGCAGAACCCATATCAAAAAATGTTTTAAAAACAATTGGAAAATTAAAGGTTAATTTTAGGTTAATTTTAGGTTAATCAAATGCCCTATTTAATTTTTTTTATTATGCTCGTTCTAGGAAAAAAGTAAGGCTTTATCACTTAAAAGCTAGCAGAACCCAAATTGAAAATCGGACCAAAACCGAAATTAGAACGCACTAAAATTATTTGTATGTCCATTGTCCTTGTTTTGCGTTCTAATTTCGGTTTTGGCCCGATTTTCGATTTGGGTTCTGCTAGCTTTTAAGTGATAAAGCCTTACTTTTTTCCTAGAACGAGTATAATAAAAAAAATTAAATAGGGCATTTAATTAGCCTAAAATTAACCTTTAATTTTCCAATTGATTTTAAATCTTTTTTTGATATGGGTTCTGTTAACTTTTTCTAAAGCTTGCAGAACCCGTCCAAAAAAATCTTTGAGCTCCATCCATTCCAACTAGAATTTTTAATAGAGCATTTAATTAGCCTAAATTATCCATACTATCTTGTAATGTCCTGCCGTACGGGTTCTGCTATAGCTTAAGGGACGTACAAAAGAGCCTATGAGAGGTACCCTACGAAACATCGTTCTGAACAACTCCTTCTTGAAATGATTCATACACCGTTTGATGGATCAGGCGCTAAGGAGTTACTTCTATATGATTGTATTTGGGTGCAATCCCTGTGAAGTGCTGTTATTGGCCTATATGCGACTCACTCAAAAAACAGGGAGCCGATGAAAACGAAACATGCTTCGTTAGATAGGTCAATCTATTAGAAGTTAGCTCTATATTTCGAATCGATTTTTCGAATAAAAAAAAATTTTGATTACAATTTAATTTTTTGTGGTATTTTTTACAATTTCAAGTTCTATCGGGCTTAAAGAAACACCCTTTATATTAGAAAATTCTTGAACATTCTTGAACATTTGTAGAAAAATGTATTACTAATAAATGTGTATTTTCCACTACAAGGGTTGTCTGGAAATTGTCCAACCTAACGAGACATTTTTTCCTCAAATTTTTTTTTATTTCTCTACATTGCAAGTCTATAGACTTCTCTCTGCGATGTTCCCGTCTCTTCTACCCGACAAGCCTCTGTAACAAAAAACGGAGAGTTCCATTAGTAGATACGGCATAAGAGGTCTACAAGGTTATATGAAGCTCTGGTTAAGTCTCAGGGACGTAGGCGTGGGGTTTTCAGACATGATACTGTGCTTGAATAAACCGCAGTTCCGATCGCTAGCCATAATGAAGTGGCATAAGAGGGTAGGGAAGTCTGCCCAACAGACTAAGCCTCTCGTTATCCGGAGATACCACTAGAAAATCTGCCGCATTAGACACTCCGACAGCTTATCACACTGTCGGAGTGCCACGGCGAGACCCTGTATAGTATTTACGTTCGTTCTCGGATGGACTATACGTGTGCTGGATCCATTACTCCCTTGTAACGACTACACGACTTTTGAAGACTACACCAGGGGTGGATGGGAGTGTTGAACCCAGCTTGCAAAAGTGGAACAACGACACGGAGCGAAACTCAACTTCCAACATATCAAACCGAAAAAATTTAGTAACTAATTTGCTCAGAAAACAAAATAAATTTTGTTTTTTTATTTCACTGGATCCCAAAAAAAAAACGATATTTGTACCGCTGAAGAAGGAAACCTCTCCTCCCCAAGTGAAGCACAATTACTCAACCCGTCCAAATAGTACTCGGCGTCCTTCTCTGCAAAATAGTTATTGATTGTGTTGGCATTCTCATTCGACGGAAATGTCTGTCCCCCGAGCGCAATTTTTAGCTTAGGGAACAAAAAAATGTCGATTCTCCCTTAGCAGTCCACTGTTCTGACTGTATTTTTGATTCTGGAGTGTAACGGTGTGTCAACCTTGAAATGGATCCATTAAGAAAGAAATCATAGAATTTCGATGGTTGTTAACAGAAACAGTAATTTTCGCATCATTTTCGACATATTATGTACATTCTTTACATAGTCGACACCATTTGTTTAATTGTCGTCTACCCATGTAGAATATTAAAAAAATTCGCAGCGTAGACAATTCGGCTCAACACTGGTTTAGATCGAATAAATTGGTGGGTTTAGCTTCATTATCCAGGTGATAGCGGAATGCGGATGAAGTTTGGAAGCTAATCATCATCCAAAAACCTTTCAAAGTAAAAACTTATTCAAAAAATCTTGCACCAATTTTTTTCGAAGTTGTTCGTACCGAAAAACGATTTAAAATGAGATCTGGGCCCAAGGGAATCCTTACATTCTTTTTTAAACTAAAATTTTTGTAGATTCAAACCAACACAAATAAAAATGACATAAAACAATTCTCATAGGCATATTTTTGTATTTTTTTTTAGTTTGATTTTGTTTTTGAACCGTGCGCATCACGAAACAAAAATTTTAATTGTGGTAAAAATTCGGATACAAATAGTAAAAAAAATAAAATAAAATTTAATGAAATGTTTTTTAATGAAATGAGTAAGAAAATGATTTTTTTGTTAGCATTTTACACAAACACATTGAAAATTATAAAACTTACCGGGTTTAAATAAAATACGTGTGGATGCAAAGTATGTAAAACATAAAAGTTACTGGATTCTAGTTACCCTAGTATGAATATGCACAGATCATGTGGGCAATGTCACAGAGTACTAGTTCTACCAATGATCGTTATGCATTTTTTTATAGTGGCTGATTCTTAACTTATTCAATTCTGAAACTTAATGGCCTACAAAATATTACGTACAGGGCTATCACTGGTGTTTTGCCATCTTGTCCATTCTTTGCCATGGAAGACATTAGACAGAACTTGCCCAGCGTCTAATCGATTGCGCAAATTAGTTACTTTTTGCTCTAACTATCGTCTTGATTAATCCCAAGCTCAAACACATCATAAATCTTCTTTGTAGTTGTTAAAAAGTTACCGTCATGCAAGTGCCAGCCAACACTGACTTGGAAGATGACCAAGTCGGCAGATTCCATGGCCAAAGTAGGTTCACGCACTGTATTTACAGAACCAGAACCTATAATTCGTTTCATTTCAGTGGTAAAGTTGCAATCAGACATTTCGCCCTTCTTATATCAATTTTATTTTTAAGGTGGCAATGAATGAACACATAGCAGTCATATACCAAAAATTATATTGCCAAATACCTGGAAAAGGGATAATCTAAGAATATTCAAGTTTGCCAAGATGTTATGCATCATATTTTTATTTTTAACAGAAGCTAAAAGCCCATTTTTGTTAAATTTAATTTTTTTTATTTAACCCTTCTATTTAGGAGAAAATGCTTTGTTGCGTAGTAACATTCGGTAACGGAGACGTAACTGTTACTTACAAACATTCATTATTTATTGGAATTCGTTGGTGCCACCACACATTTTGAAATGCAATTTTAAATTAAAACTCTTTAAAAAGTAGACTAATAAACCGGAAACCTAATTTTATGATATACCCGTAAATCGTTTAGAGGGTCTCTTGTTATTTCCGCTTTTCGAAGAAACCAATCCAGCAATCAGTTGCATTCAATTGAATACTTCGAAAACAATTTCAATTAATCACTTCTTTTTCTACTGCGGGTAGACCAAGATTCTACTCTCAATAATCATCGATAGAAAATACATACCGTTTAACACCTTTAAACCATTAAAAAAAATCAAATCACCCTTTCCAGTTTAGTGACTTCTTATTATATTTATAATATACAGATACGACCATCCAAATTCATTCATCGCGATCTTACTTGCGGACCAAAAACGTTAAAAGACAGAGAACAAACAGAAACAAGACGATATACAAAGCGACGCGAGAAAATTGATTCTTTAATTTGTTCCAATGTTTGTTGTATTGATCCCACTAAGAAAAAAACATCTCTGTTTAAGAGCTCAAAATAATTTACAACGTTTGGATCTTATCAAAACTGAAAATCTTTTAAATTGACTGTAAAGTCCATAAGTTTTGGGATAAAGTCGTTTATTTTGTATTTTTTTGGTGTGATATCTTTATTTCTAATTTAATAAGAGTGTTGGTGTATCCCAAAACCTCAAGTGTTAAGTTTTATATATACCACCGATTTCTTAAATACACCGCGTATTTATATTATCATATTATGGAGACAACAGCACAATATCGTTGGATCGTATTAACAATATAAACTAAAAACCTATAAAACTAATAATAAACATTTTTTTAATTTTATTTTTGTTAAAAGGTTTCAAAAACTATTCAAACACGAGATAAGGATCAGACTGCCTTTCGGATGACAATAATTAATTTCATGTAGTTATTTTCAGTCTTTAATTCTTGAAGAGATTTTAATTGGTTTATAGTTTATAGTTTTTTGTTTCATTTTGTTAGTTTTTATGTACCAAATCAACCAGATGAACAAAACAAAAACAAAAAAGTGTTGATGATGTTCAGAAATAAAAAAAAAACCGACAAGAAGATTGTTTTGAGTTTTATATATAAGTTATGTCTTTTAGACTATTAATGACTTAATTTATGATAATTAAAATTGTGAGAAAGTTTCGGGACAAAACCGTGCACCAAGTCGGACTAATTTGGTTTATTATACATATCTATAACATTTTCAGATGATTAGATGTGCAGCACAAACATTTTTCAAATTTCATATTTATATTGTTTGTTAACACTTCTACAAGTTGATTAATTTATTCAATACTACTTAAATGAAAACTTTTCGCTTTAATAGAGCGATGAAATGACGTCTAAAGAAAATATTATTTTCTACTCAACAATGAAATCTTCTATGTAATGTACCGTATAATATTCGTCTTATTTTAAAGACCACCAAACTAGCGTGTACAATTACTTGTCTAATATTGAATTGTTAATAGAAATGAAAATAGAAAATAGATTTATATGCATTTTAATGTTTGTACAACTGGCGGATATGTTAACCGTTTTTGCCTCTGTTATGGTTCATGAAATGTTGTAATGGTTACTTGATCATGTACCATAATTTAGATAAACTAAAATAATTCCGCCAATATTGCAACCAAAACACAATCCTTTAGTATGTAGGCAACTTAGTCTTTGCGGGGTCATATTTAGCACTTTTTGATATATTTTGGCACCGTAAAAAGCAGTTTTGCTCCCAATGACAATTTAGCACTACTTCGATATTTTTAACGTTAATTCTAGCGTTTTCAAATAATTTAGCAACAAACAAACGTATACTAAAACACATTTTGGAGTAATAAAACACATTTTGGAATAATCAAAATACTTTTGTAACAGCTTATATTTAATCAAAAATTAATATTTTCACACATTTTTTATATTTTAAATATGAAAAAATAGTTTTAGCTATAAATAAAAGTTTATTATCAAAAATCGTTAATATAAGTTTAAATTTTGAAGAAATGATTCAACCCAGTTTTGTTACGTAAACCGATTTCCGCCAAATTTCGTTAGGGCTTCTCAATTTATGAGAAAAGTTTAAGTATGAAATTTAATGCTTCAAAAATTAGATGAAGAATCCAGGGACAAGTGGACTTGTGAAACTGTAGAACTCCAAACTAATCAAAATTTAGTCGGAAACTAGTTGATGCCTTGAATGCAGAGGCTATCCACGAAGAACAGTTGCTCAGATTAAGTCAGCTCCTAAAACTTACCAACGCTATTGTATCAGTTTCAGTTTATTACAAGGATTACCATCCACTGTTCAAATCCCTAAATTCAAAGAATAGACCGTTGAACAAAGAAGAGAATTTACGAAAACAGACAATCGTTGCTTCAATTATTTAAATTAATTCCACTCCGTAAACTATTGCTGATCCAAGGGAAGATGCCACATATGCGAAAAAATCACAATCCATTGTTGCATCCCGCCTCCAATGCCAATATAGTTCCTCCAGTTAAATCCAAGATAGCAGCAGCATACAAAACGTTTTACTTGCAAAGGGTCATCAACCACAATATGCATCTTGTATCCATGCAGGTTATAATTTAGCCATACTGCCGACCACGAAAGTGAGAGTACAAGATAGGTGCGGTCAGTTTCAGTTGTGTCGAATTCTTCTAGAGACTGGGTACCAAACAACACACAAGTTCCTGAAGCTTTCATCCAAAAATTGAGATTGGAACGTAAACATGGGAAAATTTGTATCTAGGGACTTTTGTAAATCAAAATATTGTGACTACTAGAAGGTTAGTCGAGGTAGCATATTACCCCATTTTAACCTTTCATCACTAAAGTAATTGTAATCGAAGGAACAAATTTGAAAAACTACAAGTCCATTTCAAACTTGACTTTAGGGGATATAAGTCGTAAACCTTCATCAAAAACTGACTTATTGATTGGAGCTGATAAATTCTTTCAAATTCTTAATACACAGCAATTGAAATATTAATACGGCCAAAATTATGCTCACAATTCACAGTTCGGTTGGATTTTTTTAATTTATTTTATTAAGCCCAATGATTGAAATCAATGAAGGGCATTGCAATATTTAATACAGATACATAAAAGACTGACATGATATACAGTTTAAAAGGTAATTATGAATAATAAGCACGGCGTAAAGTAAAACAACGTGCTAATTTCGTTAATAACTAATCAAAATTGAAATAACAATTAAATAAAATAATCAAATTTTAAAATTTAAACAATAGAAAAGTAAATAAAAATTATGATGAAAATTGATTAAGATTTCCATTTCCATTAAAATGAATGTTTTGATGACTTTTTGAAGATGTTGTTGTCCAATGATTTCATCTCTATTGGTAATCTGGGGCGGTATGTTGTACCATCACTTCGAATCGAAATTCGAAAAAATGATAAAGTTTCATCATTTTGAACCAAAGTAATAATAAATGTAGCTGACATTTCATTCTAGAAAAAGTATTGCAAGATTAAAAAACGATAAAAGTCGAAAATGATACAACTTTCGATTCGACTTTTTTCGATTCGAAACAACATACCGCCCCTGGTCTAAGCAGTTATGGATGCGTATATAATGGATTTCGGATCTGCTTTAATTACATGTACGTGTCGTTTTATTGGGGTTTCATATGCGTGCATATGCATTGGATATGAATTTCGTGTTTGTCTGAATTTAGTCGTTCATGATGCTATCTATGTGTGATGTTCAGTAATTTATGTTGGTAAATTAAACATGTATCGCTCGTATGTATCATTTCTTTTGGATTTTTTATAGCTCTGTTTTGAATTATTTGTAATTCGGCAATTTTGGTTTTATTTACAGATTCTCAAATTGCAATCCCATATATTAAACTACTATTACTAACAGTGCATAGAATGTATTCATTCTCATGCTATCACTTAAATACTTTGAGATTCTTCTAAATATCCCAGCAATTGATGGTAATTCTCGCTCAACCGCGTCAACATGCACAGTAAATTTCATCTTATTATCAAGTGTTATTACGAGATATATAAAATACTCGACGCTTTCCAAACTGTAACCATCATAGCAAATACTTAAAGGCAAACTTCTGTAAAACAACATGTGTTTGGATTTTCGGACATTCAGTAGTAGTTTATTGTTATTTAACCATTTAGCAATAATCCCGAAATCAGAATTGATTAATTCTTGCATCACATGGTTGGTGGGAGATTCGTATACAATTTCTATACCCTCAGCATATAGAAATATTTTGCCGACAAGTGGTAGCATTACTATATCGTTTATAAATATCAAAAACAGCACAGGTTCGAGAATACCACCCTGAGGGATGCCGCAGCTAAATGCTAATTACTAACCCGTTGTGTGCGACATGACAGAAATGAAGATTTGCAGTCTAGTGCTACTTCATTTATTCTAATACTAATAAAATGCCGTCTGAAGCTCATGAAACACAAAAGCGGTTTTTTGCTTTCGGAATATGCTAGTTTGAATAGTTGAACATAAATAATATAATGCAACAGTGCGGTGTCGGAGTTCGAACGTAATCGATATTATTGTTTGCAGATTTATTTATTTATTTATTTATTTATACAGTTAGACGATTTTGATTGAAGCCCAACCCCATTTTGAGCTCACTAGCTCATTTATAACGAGGTTTTTGAACTTCATAAAAATTTCCGAAATGACGACCATCTGCTTCGTGTCAAATTTAAAATTGGTATCTGCTACCATGAACAATTTCATGAACCCTTTACTAGGCTCCTTTCTGTTGTACTAGGCTCCTTTCTGTTGTACAACAACTCTACTAGGCTCCTTTCTGTTGTACAATTGTCCAATAGTTCAATCCTTGTGAGGTAACAATTTTCACAGCTCAATAAGGTACCCCAAAAGTAACATTAGCAGGAATAATTGAAAACATAAAATTTTGAAAAATCAGGAACAAAAAAAATTGTGACTATTTGACGCGAAAATCAAAGCCAACATAATGATGATGTTATTTGCTTAAAAATAATGTAAAAGTCAGCGTTTGTATACAGATTCAAAAATCTTAGACATGACGGAGTTAATTGCAATTGGACGGTAGTTCAATATTTCGGTTTTACATCCCTTATTAAAGATTGGTACAATTCTGAAGCACTTCAACTCAACCGGAAAGATACCTTCGCCGAACGATTTCTTAATCGCAACCGCTAAATTTTTGGAAAGAACCTTTGCACAGCTTTTTACTAAATCAACACTGAGATCGTTAAACCCTTTTGATGACTCCTTTTTTAGAGTTTTTTTAATATCTATTACTTCAATTTCGGTGGCAATACTGAAATTAAAGAGCTGTAGCTTGGACTGATTTGGGCTGAGAGTCTGATGTCTGACATTGATTCCAGCCATTGCAAGTTGATTATTGATAATTCTAGTTTAGAAATAAACCTGAAATGATTCTGGGATTGTGAAGAAGTATTTACCATAGTAACGCACCTCTGCTACACTCAAAAAAATAATAGGGTAATATTTACAAAAAATATAAGTAAATTTAACTTAAAATATCTGTTGAAATTGAGCCTAAGTAGCGCATCGTAAACTTCACAAATTTTGTGATGCAAAATTAACTTCATGCTATGTAACAATATTTTCTAAAAAAAATTATCTCGTTGCATGTAATATTTACTTCGCATTTTGTTGATTGAACTTAAAATATGTGTACATGTTGAATTAACTTTAATTTAAGTAAAATTTATGTTTTGCTTAGTAGAAATATATGAAAAATATCTTTCAATTCTTAGCTATATGGCGGTTTTACTTATAGTAAAGTAAAATACACACTAAAAAATCGTGGTTGTTTTGGATGATAACAAAATATTTGTTATTACATCGAGATGAGGTCTCACCTTTTCAAAAACCGATGAGGTAAAAATTTTGGATCCTTTTAATAAAAGATTCTTTCCTCATCAAATTATGTAGTTATCAAACTATGAAAATAATGTCTCACACTTCGTGAATTTATATGAATTTATGTTTATTGACCTAGCGAATTATATTCAAAATGTAATAATTATTGTCTAACATTGTCGATGTAAATTTAACACAACAATTTGCCACCTTTACTTGTTAACAATAAGAATAAATTTTTTACTTGTTAACAATAAGAATGAAAATATAATGATGATTTTTTGATTTAAAATCTTTTTACGTATCATAAAGTTCGTTTAACTATTTAAAAGGTTTTGTTTCATTTTATTTTGACAAATAGGCTTTAGATTTAAAAAAATGTTACTTTAACTTAGGCTAAGTACGGTGAACTTTTTAGATTTTTACTTAGCATGGGTAAATAATGTAAAATATTATGTTAGGTTTACAATTTTAAATTTACTTAGCAGGTTAAGTAAAAATCGCATCGATTATTTTTTTCAGTGTACCAGAAGATTAAATTTGTGAACAATTATTTGATAAACAACCACGAAATTATCAGATAATTATAGTTTATGGCAAAGTTACCATTTAAGTTATAGAAAGAAATCCTAGGTATTGCGATAAAACGATTACACGCAATTGAAAGCAAGTTCACATAAACCAAAAACTTCAAAAACATTACGTTGAATTTATGGAAGAGTACAGCAACCTCGGACATATGAAAGAAGTTGAGTATAGTATTCAACGCATCGGTCAAATCTATATCAGGGTACTCGTTGAATGTTACCTTGTCAACAAGGCCGATATTGTCCGAAGCTAGTTGAATTTTTGATACATTAGACCTGTTGGTTTCATTCACCATTAAAATAAAGAGCCTTTATTAATTAATGCATTGCTTTTAGATTTGGGATAGAACGACGAGCTACCAAAACCTGTTCAAGAAAAATGGATACAAATTCGAGAAGAAATAGCATCAATAACTACCCTCCAAACACCTCGTTGGGTCTCGTTGGATCTCGTTGGTGCTTCCATAAAAACAGTTCACTGCCACGATTACATTTAGAGTCTTATTGTTAAGCAGATTAATAAAGCACGTCCAGGCAATTCATACGTAAATGGAAGACATATACGTTGCGAACCGTACTAAGTAGCGAAATTTTGTAAGTTCTCCCGACGGGCAAATGGTGACATAGGTCATCAAAACTCAAACCGGCAGACTGTGCGACAAAAGAATTAAGTTTTAATCAACTGAAGAGCCATTCGTTCACTGAGAAAAATGTTGAGTCGTAAAATTATTGGCGAAAATTATTAATTCAATATTGTTTCTGGTTCAAAAAATCAATCACGTTTGTTGATGAATTTATCATGAAACGGTGTTAAGCCAAAAAATATAGTGTTAAATTAAATTTAAAATTGTTGAACTCCTAACTATACAAATTGTAGAGTTAACAATGGAGCATCGATGAATTTACTATGCTTATTCTGTGATTTTTGACTGATAATAATTTTTGGTTTATTTATGAAAAATTCGCTATCTTAATGAGTGATTAATTTGTATGTAAACACTAAATATCCGTTGTAGGTTGTAGCTTCATAGCTGCAGTAATTATGCGATTAGCAAATATTTTATAGGAAATGCTAATAAAAGTTTGAGTTGAGATGATAGTGAAAAACAAAACTTTCGGTGCTCAAGTAGGCGGAGAAAATAAATTCCGAATATTAATGATTACAGGCTGTAATTTACAGCAAGCATAAAATGATGACGCATTAATATAGAAAGAGGAACATAAACTCCTATAATACCCCACCCACCCCAAGTGACAATTTTGTACCATTTTTGTTCTACAAATTGTAGAGTTAACAAAGAAACATCGATGAATTTACTATGCCCGCTGATATATTAACAACGTTTCATTTATGATTTAAATATATAAATTGTTGAATTAACAACGGCTCATCAATGAATTTACTATACAAAGTAATAAACTAACATTGTAATTCTTATGATTTAACAACAAAAACTGTTGAATTAACTACGATTTATTTTACAATGCATTACTATTTTTAAACATAATTCAATAAGAATCGCTAATAGCGCATTTTCATATTTGAAAGTTTTTGAATTAAAATGGTTTGTTAACAAATTTACAATTTTTTTTTCTCAGTGTTGTGATGGTGAAATGGACCAGAATTTTTGAAAACTGATGCAGATCAATAGCCAGTTCTTCAGAAAATTAAATTATCTGCAGATACTTTGATCAGGATACGAAGGTTTGTTACCAAATATTTAAAGTTATCAACCACCTCCGGCTATAAATAGCGAGCAGCAGAGGCATCAATAATACGATTTACCCAGCAACAATACTTCCGACATAAATTAAGAAAAAATGTTATGTTTTTTCGAGGAGCACTCTCAAACAACTTAATCAATTCCTGGACAAAGAAAGTCTTCTATGATCCAAACGACACTTTTCGTCCTATTATACTGGCGTCTAAATCCGATATAACCTCCAAATTAGTGATGAGGTCCAGCTTTGTTATTAAGGCGCAAATTGTGGGTTATTCACAGTCGAAATACCATAAAATCAACAATTTGAAATTGTGTTTATTGCATTAAACAACAACCGCTATTAAAGAGAACCCAATTGGGTTAGATCTCACTGGTCCTTTCAAAACCTATTTAAAACTATTTTGATAATTTACTAAAGTACCAAGGCGGTAAGTTTATAACTCGAAGAGTATAACTACCGATTCCTTTTTGGATGCACTTTACCGAGTTTTTCCCCGAAGGGGTGTCAGTATAGTGACATATTTTCGGATAATGGATCGAATTTTAGAGGGGCGTGTTTAAATATATCAAATTGTCTGGCACTTTATTCCACCATATGCACCACAATTCAGAGGGATTTGGGAAACTGGTGTAAAGTCGGCAAGAAAACATTTGCAGAAGGTAATTGGAGCTAACGTGCTTACGCAAGAAGAGCGTCGTGTTGGCCATCCTATTACCACTATACCACAACCAAATATTACCGAAGTACCGTATAATCTACTTTCACACTGGAATGCCATACGAAGAATGACTCAACTATTGTGGAAGCGTTGGCATTTGGAATGTCTGACTTTGTCTGTTTTTGAAAAATAATCGAATTTACCGAAAAATTTACTATAAATTGACTTTTACCTTATGTTTGGCACATAGCCTAAGAATAATTCTGCATCGGTTTACCCAATCGGAATTTTTCCCTTGGTAGCGATTTAGGGAAATAAATAAAAGAAGACTTGCAAACAAATTTAATAAAAAGATTAAAGTAGTCGGCGAAAAATTGGAATAATATAAAGAGCTTTCAAGCAAATTATATTCTGAATGCGGAAATTTTCACCGATTCCAAGAATAGGGGCCCTGGAAATGAGGGACGAGTTCGTGTTGCTGAAATACTCGCAAGCAGCCAGTAAAACATTCACAGACCAATTACCAAGCTATCTCGTTTTGGGGATTGTATACGTTTTACCCGGATATTCTCACCTATCTTTCAGGTCTACCTAAAAACACAAACAAATTATTGTACCACCCTGTTATACAGGGTGTCCCAGAATTGAACGATCAAACGAAGCAGGGTGATAGAAGAGCTCATTTCCCATAAAAACAGCCAAGTACAGTTTTTTCGAATTGGTGATGGTGCAAAATTTATTCCACTTTTAGTATTTTTTAGTGAAATTGCATATAGCAAAAAAACCAAGAGTTCTTTTGTTTAACTTTCTGTTTTAATACGATCTAGAAAAGTGTACCTTTCCATTAAAATCATTTTTATAACCTGTATTATCTTCTGTCAAATTTTAAAATGGTATCACACACCGGGTTACTCACAACAGAATGTCTTTTATCAATTTTTGTCACAAAGTAGGTCGTGTTTCGAGTTCATAATAGAGTGGGAAATAAAACAAAATGATGAACACAATGGTAAACTAAAGTATACCAATTTTTTTAAGCAAAGTTGCCCGAACTAAACAAAATTTGTGGAATAAAAACAAAAACGTTTATAATTAACGTTTATAGAAAACTCGAACGTTGGACTATTCCCACCGTGAACATGCAGAAATGTATTTCATTTAGGGATTATGTAATCCAGTAAGAGAATACTGTAGGCAAATTGGGCACGCTTAGCCGATTACAGAGTATTTCAAATCGTACATCAAATGTACAGTGAAGGCAAAGTCACTGGTCATCACAGCCGATCAACTTCATATATGCGAACATATAGTAATTGGGATGGTGACAAACGGTGATAAACATTCGTTGTTTATCAAGACGTTCAGCAGTGCCAGTTTCACCTGCTGACCATGATAAAAGGGTGTAATTTTCTCAAGAAATGCCGCGTCGATGCCAACAAAATTCGCAAATTTTTAGCAATATTTTATAGAGTGACAAAACATGTTTTAAAAGAGAAGGGATAGTCATTATCCATAATTTGCACTATTGGGCCCGTGTACATTCAAAAATAGTGCGGCGTAGTCGAGTTCAACACCAATTTAGAGTGAATTTGTGGGCGGGAATAGTCGACGGAAGATTAACACCCCGATTACGCTAGTCGTGTCATTTGTCGTTTCAAGTGACTCTTTTACTATGAAACCATAGTCGCCTGCCTTGCCAACATATGTAATTTGTTTATTATCGTAGTCACTTCAAACGACAATCGGCGTATTTTATGTTTTTTCGAGTCACCTAAAAATTTCACATGACTCGAAATGACAGTTTTTAGCAACTGGCTAATTTTCCATACAAATAGCAAATTTTTATTGTCATTTGAAACGACAATCGACTCGACTAGCGTAATCGGGGTGTAATTGGCACATTTGAACTACCACGTCAGATCAACAGGAAATTCTTTCAAGTTTTCTGCAAAACGACTTAGATGAATTACTTGTCGACGTGTTTCTATAAACACGTGAAAATATGTGGTTGAAGGAGCATGATATAGCTCCCCTCATTGCATGGTAGTGTGAATTATTCGCGCGCGTTATTTTAAATTTTACTGTGTGAAATCAAAATTTCTTATGGGGAATGCCAACCTACTCGATTGCTAAAGAAAAAACCTTTTATTTTCATTATTTCACGGAACGCGAATTGACTCTCTGGTTTATAAAAGAGTAAACCAGGCCGAGCAGAAGATGCGGCAACGTATAATCGAAGCGACACATATTATTAAAAATAACGAACTTGCGTTTCGACGGATTAAGCAAAATGTTATACGGCGATGACAATTATGCATTTTGGTAAATGGTGGACACTTCGATCACTTATTATAATATTTAAAATTAATAAAAAATTAATTAATTATTTTCCCACTGGGACACCAGCAAAAGTTTTTGAGAAACAAAAAAACTTTACAAAACTATTTTTTTTATTTGACAGAAGATAATACACGTTGTAAAAATGATTTTATTTCAAAGCTCACTTTTCTAGATCGAATTAAAAAAGAAAGTTAAACAAAAGAACTCTTGGTTTTTTTAAATTGGTGGGTATGCATGCGATTTCACTAAAAAACACTAAAAGTGGAATTAATTGTGAAATTGTGGAAAAGTGGAATTCTCTGTTATTAATTGGCTTGTCAATAAGAACTGGAACTACTTTAATGTTATTTAAAATTTAATTACATACGGTTTTCCATGGTTGGTGTAGATTCTTAGAATGTTTTTCTTCGTCTTTTCAAAAAATGTCTATAGGCAAATTATTCCAGTTTAACACTTTGTTGTTACAACGTGATCTTTAGGGAATGAAACGTGGTTTGCCACGAACGATATTTGCACAGCAATGAAAAAAATATATCTGCTTCCAGTACCATAGAAATAAGTTAAGTGGCCAATTAAATGTAATATTCCAGTAAGAAGTTGACGTGCTCCGGTGTTTTTTACCAACCGATTGAGACTGTATCGTTAATTTAGAAATTATCGAAAGTAAATTCCACCCTCAAGATCAAAAGGTTGTATTCCTTGTTAAGGAATTTACGGCAATCTGAATAGTCTTACATTTTGCAAAATAAGAATTTAAAAGTTGACATTTTCAAATTGACTCTGAAAATCATTAAACCATATTTTACAATTTGGTTCACATTCGCCGCGCTTTTCGAAGAAACAAAATCTGACGTTATCTGACCTGCATATACAATTACGCACATATACAATTCAATTAAAAACAATAACGTAATTATATATTTCAGTCCTGATCATACACAACAAGTTCCCATATATCAACAGGTCTGTGGCTGTGATCAAGATATCTACTTAAGAGCGCTCAAACTGCAAACAAATAAAAAAGTTTCGTCCGCGAAACACAAAAGAAAAAATTAAAAAATTTTGAGAAGCACTTAAAGATTTATTTGATTTTTGACTTCTTTAGCGCACAATTTTATATTTTATTCACCAGATAGTTTTTTTTCGTGTTACATTTGGTATCTAAATTACAAAGATTTATTGCACTTTTATACATATTGAACACAGAAACTACTTTTTTTGCTTACAAAAACTAAATAAATAAATAAGAAATATATTCAATTATGTATAATATGGATTGTATACGGCCTTTAGATTTTTTTTTTTTTAATAACTTAATCTTTATAATGTTTGTGGTGTTTGGAACCTATAGTCTAAAAAGATGCTGTTCCATTTTATATATACAGTATACAGCTTTGCTTTACTTGGCCATTGCAACATTTTTCGGTTAGCCACAAAGAATTTATACCTCACACATTACAGGAAGGTTACAGTACTTAATAGGGGCTATACAATATGATACAAAGTTGTCCGCATCTGATTTAGCGCGACCATATATTAGTTGATTGTTGAAACCTAAAGAATACTAATAATTTTCTTATCAATTTATTTTCCATTTAGGATGCTGTATATCCAAATCCATACACATTTGAAATAAAAAACCAAGAAATTGAAAATTATTTAGTTAGATATTAATTTTAATTCTTATCTTTATTGCTTTAAGATGGTTGTTAGTTTCTTACCTAAAAACAAAGTCTTATTTTTTAATAAGAAAATTATTTATGGCACGTAATGCATATGTAATCCGCGCTCTTATTTTATTGTTGTTGTTATTGTACATTTTAAATAAATTTATTAATTTTAGATATTTCTGTATGTTATGTCTAGTGAAAAACGTGAGAATCTTGTTTTAGTTTTTTTTTCTTGGCTTGCATTGCACATAAAAGATAAGTGTACGAGTATTTTGCGCGATAAATATGAAAATCTATCCGCAACGCATAAAATTTATGGTTATTGTGTTGATAGTCAAGCTTAAATTATAAAATGAATATTTGTACGTAATAATATTGAAGTACTTTGTAGCAACGTAGTGTAATGGATAATTTAAAGTTAATAAAATCATAAATTTAAACCTATACCTCCTACCTGATTTACGTGGTCGAGTTTCTTAATTCAATATGTACGTACGTACAATGATTAATTTATTATTTATAATATATAAAACAAAAGAATGTATACATAAGAACTTTTAAATTTTCTTAAAGCGATTATAATCAATCTTTATACAATCTCGACTCTGTATATATGTAGTAATATAAAATAATAAACTTTAATCATTTCCGTTTGATTAATAAACAGAAAAAGCATTTCCGGTATATAATTAAATTGTGTTTGGTATGAACTATTTTCTTCTCCACAGTTGTGACTTGCCATCTTGATCTCTTCTTCACAATTGTATTTATTTGTGGTACAATAAATAATTTCTCAAGAATTTTGAAAGTTAATTTTTTTATAGTTTCCATTTGAATTGTTTTTTATAGAAGCAAAAATTTTAATTTAGCACAAATATGAATAATTTAATTTTTAAATAAACGTATTGTTGATTTTTGATGTAAGTATGTATATCTTATATAATTTGTGTTCATCTTATCTTGTTTGGTATAATTGAACAGATCGCACAGTTATTGTACTTGTTAGTAAGTCAACCAAATGATTTCATTTTGTATTCCAAATTATGTGTTTAAATATAAACGGAATTAACTGTTATGTAATCTAAAATAAAAATTAGTTATTGGTAGAAAATCGTTTGGGAACCAATAAAATCATCATGATATGATGGTTTGGTTTACGATTGTCAATGCCAAGAGGGACGCATATCCGTTGCCCTTGATAGACAGACTTCTTGGATGGTTAAGCAGTACCACCGCAATTTCCAGCATTAATCTTAAGGATATGCCTTCTGACAGATGCCCCATGATCAAGACTCAAGAGAGAGAACTATACCTTCACCATGCCAAGATGCCTACTTTACCATTTCACGGTCATGCCCTTCGGCTTGTGTAACTCGCTGCAGACCATGTCCCATTTGATGGACAAAGTCGTTTCACATCAACTGCACGACCAGATGTTTGTATACCTCGATGACCTTCAGGTAGTATAGAAGAGCACCTAATTATGTTAAGACTAACTGCCAATAAACTAAAAAAGGCTGTTTTGAGTATCAATATCTCTCAAAATGTAAATTATTACAATAAAAAAGTTCTCTCCACCAGCCTGTAGTCTCTACCAAGCAGACACGGCGTTTTTAGGAATGACTAGCTGGTTTCATAGTATCATGGGAAGTACCCCGAAATAAGCACTCCGATAACCAAAAGGCTTTTAATTATTTAAACACTACGTCCTCTGTACTAATGAATCTAAATTATGCTAAACTGTTCTTTAATCGTTATGGTATATGCGGAGTACGGGGGTGAGAACTGTATTATATCAAATTGACAACAAAGGAAACGGCCGCCCTATTTCTTATACATATTTCGAGAAATCTGAATAAAACAAAATACAATTATTCGACCATTGAGCTAGAGTGTTTGGCCGCTGTTCTCACATCTTTATAATAATCACAGATAACTCTAGTCTCAAGTGGTTGATGTCTTAAACCGATATAAACGAACGATTGGCTCGTAGAAGTCTGAAACTAAAATCTTTGACTTTGAGATACAGCATCAGAGTGGCAGTCAAAATATTGTCCCTGATACACTTTCTCGAATATTAAGCGATTCTGTTGGAACATACATACTATGGCTGCAATCAAGGTTTCTCTTGTATCCTTTGAAGGCTTCGATAATAAAAAGCTAAAAGAGAAAATTACAACTGGTTCTAAATTTTATGAACATTTTAAAATTGAATATAATCGAATTTACATTAAAATTAACTCAAAAATTGACCCAACCGTCGCAGATAGATTTTTTTTCGAAATTTTGTATTCCTGCTAGCGTAACAATGGCCCTAATCAAAGAAGTACAGGATCATCCACTTGGAATTATTAAAACATTCGAGCGTTTACGATCATTATATAAGTTTACAATTGTATAACAAATTGTGAAATTTGTGATCTTACGAAGATCTCTAATAAACGGAATATTCCTGCTTTCGGGAAAACGATATTAGCACAATGTCCATGGAAATATGTTTACGTAGATTTAATGGGACCTTATATACTCTAAGTCGAAAAATTGGAACTATACTTCTTGTTAGTTATTCTGGATCAGATAACTAAGTTTGTTTTACACGACCTGTTTCTATAGTGTTTGGAATCCCAGAAAATGTAATTACCGATAATGAATCACAATTTCCATCCAACGCGTTTTAGAATCGTTCGAGAGGGTAAACAGATTAATAATTGCGGCGGTTCGTGCGTATATCAATTGATCACAAGTCTTGGGACAATCGTCTTCAGAAGTAGCATATGCTTTGTCTACTGTTATACATCAATCAACCGATTACACACTGTACTTTTTAATGTTTGAGTACAACATGGTTACAAATGGTCAGACTTACAATCTTCTACGTGAAATAGATAATTGAATGAAACTGTTCAAGTGCTACCAATATCTGATAAATTAAACTTGATTCATGTTATAGTTAATAAAAATCAAGGCTTATGATTAATATTCTGCACATAGTACAATTGAAAACCCCATATGCCTCATGTCGTGTTGGTCAAACCAATTATGCAAAATTACACCCATTAATCCACTTCACTTGGTAATTTTTAAATTTATTTCGGCACCGAACTTTTCACTCAAGCAAAATGAGAGTATCGACTATTTCGATTTCGTCGATCAACAGTGAAATTCAGAGACAGAATTGGCAGGTTTGGCCTGAGACATTGTTAAATCGGTCCCATCAATGTATAAGAGTGGCTGTAGTTTCATTAACAATGTTAACAACGAACGGTTAAATGGCGATACAACTTATAAGTGTATTTTACAAGTTCGCCACTAACATGATGCAATATACTTGGATAATCGCTTAATGTATCAGTAGGACCTCATGAGGGTGCGTTGCCTATAATTATGATTTCGTTTAGTTTTGAGTACCTGGTGGTGGTTTATAGAAAATTGAAGTAAAATCTATTACTGGTATATTGAAGTTGAAAAAGTTGAAGGTGATATATGGAATGAAGATGATGTTGTAAGAGCTTAGTTCAGCAATTTGTTCATTAACCAATGATGAGGCTATGGATTTGAAGTTGGACCCACTCTTTGAAGTATAGTGATAGGTGCTGGTGTATTGAAAATGACGAATGTTTTGGTGTTTTATCAGGGAATCTGAAAAAAAAATTGGGAGGATTCAGTTCGTTGATTCTAAGATACATATTGTGGAACTGTCTTGATTTTAATTTTCTCCTTGTATATTTTCATGCTCTACAATGTTTAATTAGTTCGGTTACGTTTGAGAAATATCTGTCACTTAAATGGTACTGTAACTATACGTAATCAACTTAGTTAACAGCACGTCGATGAGGCGATCTTCCGGTTATGGAATAGGATACTGTAATGTAAGACTCCACATATGCTGGTAAAAATCTTCAGACAATCTTCAAATTTGTCAACATATGTGCTTTCCAGCTGGTCCCATTTCAAATACGGTTATAGCGATAACTCGAGTACCAGTGGAGGGCGGTTTCTTTCAACACGAAACTCATTTTATTAGTTATAGATATTTTCAGTTGTAAATTTATATTATTTTATTAAGCAACGATTCTTGATTTACGCGTATAAAACTGGCCAATGTTTCATAAGCGTTTTGGGATTATAGTGGCCCGTAACATGGTTATTATTATTTGAGGGAGACATACTACTGTAGTTTAAATGCATATTCGGTGTTGCACATGTGTTTGTGGCTGAAGGAAGGCTGACTACGAAGGAGATCTAAGGAATCTTTATCTCCACGCGTTGGAATTGGGAATATAGTGTTATTTCTTGCGGGAATCGATGGAGCAATTGGCATCCGTTGATTTAGATGGGCATTGTAAGTCTCAGGCATTGGTGCTACAATTGCCCGTATGTTTGACATATGCTGTATCATTGGTGGTGTTTATAAATTTGGGTGCACGCTTTTATTGAGTTACTATTATAAGAAACCGTGGTAAATGGAAAATTTTAGAGCATAAATTTATGAATAAAAAATGAAACAAATCATCTAAATTTTAATTTTATATTTTTAATAAAATATTCAACAAACACTATTTGAAAATCAGCCATCATAGTGTAATATTTATATTTTACTTTGGTTATTTTCCGATTTGTAATGGTGTTATCGTGATTGTTCCGTATATTGGTCTATTTTTAGCACTCTCGAATTAAATACACAATCTTAGGAAGTGCTTCCATTTAGCGTCACTATCTGTGTGACAACGACTCTGATAATCGACACCTACTTATACACAATCAACTTCCCGCAACCACCCCATACTTTCTTTCCGTTACGGAATGTGAAAGAACCGAATTTCGTACGCTATGCAGTAATTTGCTAATAGGTAGAACTACATGATATTGTTCTATATATAAAGTCAAAATTCCACTGTAAAATAATACATCAGTCATCGCGACCTGATGTGAAGCCTGATTTTTTCAAATCAATAATCTCATCTGTTCGAAACTGTTTGTTGTTGTTATTCTTACATATTTGCCATCTATTTAATTATTAAATTTAAACTAAAGCGTACCATAAATTTATAAAAATGGATCGTGATTTGTCAGGATGCTTAAAGCTTGAAAGCGACTGGATCAAATTGGATACTTCCTTCTGCGGGTTTGTTCGTAATTGCTATGCAAAGGTTTAGCAAAAAATAGAAGTCGAAAAATTCTCAAGAGGCGGCGCTGACGACATTTCGTTTTCAGTTCAATTCAATTTCAGTTCAACAGGTGGTTCAACGCTCAAGTTAAAGGTGGCTATTCCGTTTGACAGCTCAGCATATTGTTTGTTATTTCTGATCTGATAATTTGAGCTGTGCGGTCAAGGTTAAAGAACTTTCCGATATTTTTATCATTTTTCATTGATTTTTCAAGTGAAAAAATTTATTGCTCAATTATTTACGAAATCATTTCGAATCTGTGGATTATCTATTTCTGAGTGATATTATTGATATTGCGATCACAAAAAGTGAGTTCATTGTTTCCATTGAAATAGATCGGTTATCGATTTATTGGGTTTTCCATTTGATTTCAAAAATTTAAATTGCATCTTTTTCGTTCGTTTGTTTCCTTATTTTAGCTATTTCAAAGGTAAATTATTGATTAGTGCAGAAAACTTTATGGGCGATTTATACAAAGTGATGATCATTTACAGTAGATATTTGTTACGATGCCAAGAAGAGGTCATGGTAACATTGGTCGACGTTCTCAGAATACAACGAGACACCGAAATGTCGCACGTCGAACGAAAGAGGAACGTACTATTGAAATGGACTCAGCTCGAATCAGAATGATTGAAAATCGTGCGCGACAGTCAGAAAAGATCAACGAAACTTACAATGAGCAACAACGATTGAGAAGAAGAGATGCTCGGGTTCGGCAAAGTGGTGAAGCAAGATCACAACATGCGACTATTGAACGACACCGTCGACAACAACAAATTCCGGTGAACATTGAATGGGCAGCCTTTCAATATGAGCCAAAGACTCAATACAGTGGGCACCCATCAGTTCAATTCAGTCAGATGTCCGCCGTTTGTCAGCATTGCAATGCAACTAAGTTTGAGAAAGAACCGCCTGGATTGTGGTTGCGCGAGCGGCAAGATGAAATTGCCAGAGTTGCTTCCACTACCAGAGCTATTGCGTACACTGCTTTATGGTGAATTTCCTAATTCGAACCATTTCTGGCAACACATCAAGATGTACAACGATTGTTTTTAAATGACGTCATTTGGTGGTGAAATTGTAAATGAACGAAATTACAATCTTACATTCAAGGTAATTTCACCACCATCAGCAGTGAATGCTAATATACACCAACACTAACACCACAAAATACACTAATACACGATACATCACGATATAACACAAACTAAAACTTATTTTGCCAACAAGATACAAAAACTACAAAATTCCCCTTCCCCGCATCCAACGCTGTTGCCGCATCCATATCAAGAACAATCAAACTGTTTACGACTTCGTTGGAAGAGATGCTATCCGATGATCACAGCATTGTCAAAAAAGCGGAAAAACGACCGAGTGAAATATCAATTGTTGTTGTTGGTGAAAATTTGGAATCGCGTGATATAATCATCAAACGCTGAACTGGAAACGCACTACAGCGAATAAGTGAGACACATCGATCGTATGACGCACTGCAATATCCGCTTATGTTCAGCCGTGGTGGAGACGGATTTAATTTGAGATATATCACGATAAATCCGGTCAATGGTTAGTACAAAAAAAAAACACTTTTGATTGTTACTTCATAAATTGTAAATTTTTAGGGGTCGATACAAATAAAAAGGTCCGTTCAATGAATTTTTACGCATATCGAATGATGATTCACCAACACATTGACAACCAGTAACGATACTGAGATATCGCTAATTGCCCAGTGGAATTCTTAAACTCTTTGAGTTTGCCTGGCATGCAATCTGTCAGCATTATGATACGAAATCTATATTTCCCGAAACTGTGCAATGGCACCTATTTGATTATGACGAGGCTAATGAACAATGTGATAGTGGCAACGATTTTGAAAGGGCCGTTCAAGGGAGAAAAATGCCTAATTTGACTTCCCGATTTGCCGTTCCATGTGGCGTGTTCTCGAGTTGGGAAACAATCCTCACTTTTCATTTACGTTTCGGAACAGAAAACAAAAAATGTTTGTCATGCAGCCTTAAATTGAATACAATCATTGTTCTATTCTTTTTTTAGATTTCAATTCGCCATATATTGGATGGAATGAAGCCCGTCGGGTCAGCTTTTTGTATAAATATAGGATATTGAATTCAATTTAATTCGAAAAGTGTTGCATTCAATCTATAATTGAAATTATATTTCAGTCGTCTGTTAACGATCGATAATTTTCGATCAAAAAAACAAATTTCGGGTGGAATCGTGGATGGTCGAAATTCATTCGATCGAAAAATCTATTTTGGACAAAACGAAGTATGCCGGATCAGGTAGTTTTCTATAAAAATGAGCATTTCCGTTTGTGTCGGTTAGTAAAATAAATAAATAAAGGGTGCGCAGATTCCTGCTGCATCCAATTTAAAATTTAGTTTTATAAAAATTTAACTTATTTAGTAAATTCTGGTCCCATGCACGTCAGAATTTTCGAGATGAACGATGGATTTAATAGCAATCTAAACGAGTTCTCTAAAGCTCTGTTTTGTTTATAGTACAGGATGAAACGATATGCAAATTTGTTACGAGGAAAAATGAAATTATTAACAAGTAACGAAAAGACAGTTTTCGAAGTTTGTTCATCAGCAATGTTGAAATAGAATCCAGAATAAAAAAAAAATAAAAAATTGTGTTAAGACTAATTTACCGACCAAATGGAACAGCGGTTAAAGCTTTGGCATTTGGATCGGGAGGTACCGGGTTCGAATCCCGATAGGGGCAGGATGCAAAAGTGAAATTTCATAACCGATTACGATCGGGGATGAAATGTAACACATCTATGACCCCCTGTCGGAGTGTAAAACTCATGGGCCGACCCATGAGTCCCCAAACCGGCCCTATAGCCGTACGTGAGCAGGGAGTGCTTCGGCCCCAAAACAGATGGCATGGATAAGAAACAAAAAAAAAAAGACTAAAAGACTAATTTAAATGTTTCTGCGATTAACTCGACATAATATGACTCAATTTTAAAATACTCAATTTTAAATTCCTGAATATTGAACTAACCATTCCAATTGAAAATTCAAACGATACAAAATATTTGTTTTTATATACAAAAATCTTCTAAAAAAATTTTAAAATCCACCGGGAGTGAATTCGCGTTCCATGAAATAATGAAAATGAAAAGTTTCTTGATTTGCAGTCGAGTAGGTTTGAATTGCCCATAAGAAATTATGATTTCAAACAGTAGAATTTAAAATTAGGTGCAAATAATTCAAATTACTAGATTGCAAATGAATTCATTCTTTTCATTTTCATTTTTTCTTGGAACGCGGATTGACCCCCTGTTGGTTTGAGAAATAACAAAAAGCTTCCCCTCCACGGGAAAATCATGAAAAAATGGCGGAATCTACGGCTTTTATATTTAGGAGCCTCTGTCAGCATATGTTGGATTGTATTTTGGTGCTCATCGTCTACCCAACCGCGCCGAAAAACACAGGCCTGCTGTATTCAATTGTATAAGGATTGTAACAGGTCTGAAGATGCGTCTTGACCCAGCGATCAGATATTTCTTAGCTTCCCATTCCGTTCCAAATTAACCAATATACCAAAATCCAACATCCGACCGTCCTTTCCTCACAACTCATCTGAACAGTTCTATTAACCAAGAAACAAATCTTTATGAAATTGATTTAATGGTGGTATGTTGAGGAATTAAACCACCGAAAAAACACAGCTAACAATTTTTGGCACAGCAGTATCGGGTTCCAAACAGCAGATGACAATATAAAGACGGCGAAAGTTTTTGCAAAAGTTAAGTCGTGGCGGCGAATTGAATTACCCATCCAATGACTTAGATTATTTGAAGGAAATTAAAAGAAAACGGCAACTGAGGGGACGCTAAAAACAAGGTATAAATAGAGCAGCAAAAGTTTGACGAGAGGAAAGACGATAACCGATACGGGCCAGATCGGACCAAAACGTTCATCATACATTTATATTTTGATTTTTTTATTTTTTTTAAAATTGTAGTTAATGAGAAGGGTGGTTTCATTAAGCCCTCTTTCTCCGTGGAATTTGGTTCCTGGCCTTTTCCGAGATAAAACGACGTTCTCAATATTGGTACATATTTTTATTCCAAACATGACAGAGGTCGACATTAAATACAAACAACAACAAAGCGATTGCTCATAGTGTGTAAAAATGTGATGACATTGCCGTGTGTGGCATATCAGCTTTTGCAGGGTTCTACAAAAATTGAACATTACAGAATTCATTACTTTACAAAAGTGGAATAAAACGCATACAATTTAATTGTTTCTAAAGTATAGTACTTTGACCTTATATATAGAGTCCGACCATCGAAATCAAATCCGTGATTAATTTCATTGCAATCAATCTCAATTAAATTTCCCAGCATAACTCTGCACAATATTTTTTATGTATCTCGTCCGAAGGTTTCTCGTTCATAATCTACATATATACGTATTATTATAGATTTTTCATCTGATTTAATATTTTTAATTATAAAAATATATATATACTTTTCCATGTGCATTTCAAATATTCTGACATGAACATATGATGCATGGATATGACAATATAATTGTTTAATTTGAATGTGCATTCAAGGTATAGCAATTACGTACATGAAGTAAAGAATAAAAAACGTTAAATCAGAGATGAATGGACCCTTGATCTTAGAACTATATAAACATTGACTATATATTACAATTTAATAAGCTAATTACGGTGAAGTGAGTAAACACTGCAAATACAAATTTAAAGGACATGGTTCGAAGCCCCTCTTTTGTTCCCATTTCAAATTTATTGTCAACCGCGTATTATATCGAAATTGCGTGCAAATATTTTAACGATTTTCAAAGATAATTTTCTTAAGTTTAAAATATAAACTAAAAAATAAAAATAAAATTTCGTTTTAAACCTAATCATCCATCTTCATGACTGTTTTATAAATTTATATATACATATTCGTTTCTTATTTCTTGAATCATCTTGTGACGTGAAAAATGGGATAAATCACGATTTACATACTAAACAAAATATTTTAATCATATGCAAACTAATTTTTGACGCAGGAACAAATTCATCAAACATTTTTATTTTTTATCTTAATTCGGTATTTTGTCAAAAAAATAAAAAATAAAAATTTTTAAATCATGCATGAAGCTTATAAATATTCTCATATACGTCCTCATTTTTATGATAAATTACGATAATGTGAGGATTAATGATGATAACATTATTCATCATGTACATTGTGTACGTACACATCATATTTTTTCGATATCATAATTTATCTACAAACGTATTATTTAGTAATACAGATGGATACAGAAAGAAGATGTACCTGATTCTTTATTTGATTAATTCCAATTTCGTCTCAATTCCTTTATTTTATCGTTTATTGTATAAGATTTGTCACATTTAGTCAAGTTAAATATTCTATTATTCTTGGAGAAGTCACACACACACACAACACTGACATTCATACACAAGAAATTTTGTATTTTTCGGATTTCAGTTTTTTTGAATGAAATGTTTTTTGTGTGCGGATAAAATATTAGATCAAATTTATATCTTTCGTTATGAATGGATAAAGTCGGCATTTCTGAGGTACAAATTTTATTGCTATATGATGGTCATCTTGATTTGATGTTATTATTAAAGCGTTTGATTAATTCGCCTTCGAAATTATTGAATACTCGATTAAGTTATTAACATTTTGTTGTTTTGTGTGATATGTCGCAGGAAATGTTATGTGATGTCACCGTCAACATTTAAGATTCATTGAAATTTAATGCGTGAGTTTATTTACTATAAATCAAAAAAAATTCAAGTAACCACCTGGCGATGTTTTATGGGATATTTGTATTTTATGCAATAATTTTTGTTCAACGCAAAATCCCATATAAGTGAATGTAGCCCCTTATTCGGCACCAACGCAAGGTCAGGCCACCATACCTCAATGATGCACATAAGAGCTGCTTATACTTCTAAAGGTATATACATACAGGGTGTCCAGGAACTTACTGGCACAAATTTGTAAACATCAAATCAAAGAGGAGACAGCAGGCGATTAACTATACCTGAAAACAAATAAATATATTTTGTGTACTGTAAATTATTATTAAATTATAATTATTTATATAACATCATATAATTTAATTAGGCACTACACCACAGCTACACTATCAAAATTCTATAACATCACTACAGTAACTTTCCTAACTCTCTAACAACTGCGTTGTTTTTTCGTGTCCGTCACGCCAGCCGGAACCAAGAAGACTAGGGCACAAGTAGGACGATGAATTGTGCATCATTGTGCACTATATGATTTTTCGGCGGCAACCTTATAAATACAGCCGGAACCTTACCCACAGCTAAACTAACTATGCCAGTTATGCCACTTTCAAAATAAACGGCTCATATGTTCGTAATAAAGAAAGTTTTTTAAAATAAAATTAAAAATTTGTTTGTTGTAAAAATTTTGAATTTTTTGTGTCATAGATGGCGTTGAAGTCATACTATGGATATTTATGTATTGTTTAAGCTGTTCAACCCTAAAATGAGTGTTTAAAGAAATTAATAAAAAAAACACCGAACACGAAAAGGCGTGTATAGTGGTAGTGGCTTTTCTTTCTGTGTTTCATAAAATATTAAAAGTTAATAAATATAAAAAACCGTTTTAATAAAATTTGTGTTCATTGGCAACAAAGGCGATAGCGGTCTTTGATGGCACAAGACATTTTAACGTAAGGTATATAGAAGCTGCATCTACAGAAGCTAAATCAACTAAATAATTAAAGTCATATAAGATAATCTAAAATTGATGAGGCGGAATCTGGAGAGGTTGGTTTTCGTGTACCGCCGGTCAGATCAGATGGACGATGCTAAGGATATGCACTAATGTTTAACCTATTACCGTCGCTTAGTGGTATATTGATCCAATTCGTAGATGACTGGATCGATAAAATTGAGGAGTTTGGAACGATGTATGAATGGGATGATGTCACCATTCGACATTATGGATTACTTAAAATGGTGGACGTAGCTAAAGAGTGGCGGGAATTTACCATCAATCGTTGGAGAAATAATAATCGAAAAATCAAACTGAACGACAACAAGGAAAACACTGTTTTAAAAGTTAGTAAAAGTAGTATAGAATCAAACAGAGTAACGTGTTTTGTCTATAAATCAAAAATATATATCAATACATAGAACACAATTCCGTGATGGAGTCACTTTAACAGCTTTATTAACAATCACGACCCAACTATTGCAGCCCATGAATGTAGCTGTTTTCCAGTCTCAAGAGTTCTTGGAGAAAAAAACGATATTCTTGGAGAATGGAAAACGATGGAAGTCGTTTAAAACGTGAAGAGTTTGGCCCACCATTGTTGTATTTAATCAAGAATGAATCCACTAAGCAATCCACTAATGAATCCACTAATCCACATAATATACCGAGAATAAGAAGAAAATGAATCGACTTTGCTAATTTTACATTGGAGGCAAATTTTTGTACCGAAATCTTTACGAATAGTATCGATTCCTAGAATGGAAGCCTAGTCATTTCAACTCCGAAAGCTAACAAAACCATATTCGAATCTTTCCACAGTAGAAAACTGTAGGTTCCACAGTAGAAAACTGTATAAATGTAGATGGATTATTAAGCGAAAACGACACACCAGATCTTCTAGAAAACAACGATGGCAATACAAACACTAAAGAGAATAGTTGTAAAAAGGAACTGATGAAGAAATTTATTTCGAAATCGATATTCCTATAAAACCAATAAAGATTGTCACTATAAGGAAGTTTTACAAGTGTTTTAATTAAAACAATTTTATCAGTTTTGTAAGTGACAAAAGACAACAGTAAAGCTAAAACAATGGACTTCAACCATTATAGCACAAATTACTAAAGAGTCAATGATTGTTGAAAACAGTCCAAGAGCTGCACCTTCTTCTTCAAGAGATATGGAAACTACAGTTGTATCCGTACTCAGTAAAATAACTAAGAAAAACATACAACCGAGTGGTTCGAAATCATCAGACTTTCCAACTCTATTTAGAAATGCATTTTTTGGTCACAAGCTTCAATCGAGTTAAAGGAAAATTAACTCCGACAGTGGTAACAGCTTACGAATACATCGAGTACAAAGGTGTATCAAAGAAGAAAAACGGTCAAAACTGGAAAGATTGAATTGGAAAAGATTCGAGGACGTATGGCTATAGGTTTGATTTTTATCGCAATCTGCACATTGCATAGCTTCATGCCAGCCTATACTGTGGCATAGAAGATGGGTCGGCCCATTAGTTTTGCACTCCGACAGGTGTTTGGATAAATGTGTTCCATTTACTCACAGATCGTAATCTGTAGATGAAAATTCCCTTTGCATCCTATCCTGCCCCTATCGGAATTCGAACCCAGTATTACCCGATCCAAATGCCAAAGCTTTAACCACTGTGCCATTTGGTCGGTCCATTAAAGATTTTGAAATTTAAAATATTTATTTAATTATATATTTTATTTTTGCTTTACTTGAATTATTTAAATATTTATTAATCATAAATAAACGATGAATTTACTTGAACACTAATTTTGTATTTCATTTTTATCTTTTTACTGATACAGTTGCTCACAATTAATATACAACGCACGGAATAAGGTACTGGTAATCAGTGCTGACTAATTAATCAATAAATAATATAAAAATCAATTTATTGTAAATAAATCATATGTTAATATGAAAGTTACATTTTTATTAACATTGTCATCTCATGGATATTTTGAATTCCACAAACCAAAAAGTCAACTTAAAATTTCAAAGCCCCTAATAATCCGGAATATGATACATTTACCTTCATTTCAAGGTGGCATGTTTAGTATTATATGAATTTAGAAATAAAAAAATTATTTTCTTATTTTTTGCCGTAGAGCCATCTACCAAAAATATTAAAACTATTAATATGTTAATTTATATAATGTTCGCCAACAGATGTCACTCTTCATAATATTCATATTCCGAAAATCAAAAAGGAAAAAAATATTTGTGTTCTATGCATAAATGAGAAAAGACATAGACATTGGAACTATGTCGTATTTTATGAGCCGTTTATTTTGAAAGTAGCATAACTCACTTTTTCAAAAAATCATGTTAAGCTAAGTATATAAGCTCGCGCTAAGATAAATTTTAACGCGATCTCCACAAGTCGCCTCTAAATTACAGATAAATTAGTAAGCTAAAAAGTTTATGTAGAGCTAAATTTTGACGTTTGTTTTATTTGTTTTATACAACAAACAAAAACATAGTTCGAAACTATTTTCATAGTCTAGTCTAGAAAATTATTTTGTTCATCCATTTAAAAAAATAATAAATTTCACATTTTGCTGTCAAAATTATTCTAAATTTTATTGTTCTGGCAGATAAATTGCTGCGAAAACGTTTGTAGAGTTTTCACTAGCGGATCAAGAAACACAATGATGATCTTTGTGCGCTATATATGATTTTTCAGCAGTAACTTTATAATTCCAGGATCGGAGTGAAGTTTATGTCAAAATAACAAAATATACACTGTGTCCTTTAAGTACTTACAGAATTGAAAAAACACTCAAAAATTGATATTTCATAATAACATTTGAAAAATTTTAATAAACACGAATATTTCCATACTATAAGTAGAAAATATTTAATTTTTGTGAATAGTTTTGAGTGAATTTTATAAAACGAAATTTTTTAAAACAAAACACACTTCGAACGCACAGAAGTAATCGAAGTGATTCTGATCTAGTATTTGATGTAAGAAACAAATCTTATTTACCCACATGCATGGAAATCTCTGAGATTTTTGTTATTTGAGAGAGAACATAATTGAGTGTGATATTCTTAAACATTTGAAATTATTTAACTCGGCCCCTACCGATCGCACAGAGGTGATCGAGATAGTTTTAATTAGCATTTAATGTAAGAAACTATAAATCAAACTCCACTAAACGCTCGGGAATCTCGGATTATTTTGACATTTCAGAGAGAATATCGTTGAGTTTAATAAGTGAGTGTGCCTTACCTAACCACGTCGAGGTAACAAACTGGAATAAATGGAAATTTAATTTTATTCCATCAAACTCAGGTGATCGAAGTAATTAAATAAGATTTGATCCTTACGTGAATAAATAAGATTTGATCCTTACATCAAATGCTGGTTAAGAACCACCTCGACCACCTCTGTGCGATTCAAAGTGATTTTTTCTTGTTTTGTTTTGACCGACCAAATGGCACAGTGGTTAAAGCTTTTCCGATTGCATCGGGAGGTACCGGGTTCGAATCGCGATAAGGGCAGGATGCAAAAAGAAATTTTCATCAGCAGGAACACAATTTATTATAAGGAACACAACTACGACCCCCTATCGGCTTGCAAAACTCATTGGCCAGGGAAATATGGATCTTCCATGTCCAGTAGCTGGCATGGAGCTACACAATTCGGAGATGGTAACTTAAAATTGGCCCTTTAGCCGTACGTCTTAGACTTGGCATAACTGCGTAAAGTAGGACGGGTAAAATGACAAAAAAAAAAACAAAAAAAGTGTGTTTTGTTTTAAAAAATTTCGTTTTATAAAATTCACTCAAAACTTTTCACAAAAATTAAATGTTTTCTACTTATAGTGTAGAAATATTATATTTGTGTTCATTAAAGATTTTTTATTGTATATTATTGTGAAAGTTCAATTTTAGAGTTTTTTTTTAAATTCCAAGTATTTACAGGTCACAGTGTATACAGTATGTGCAACAAGAGCGTGTACGGCATAAAACTAAGTAAAAATGAAGCTACAATTTTTTTTATTTTTATTATGAAAGTTTATTTTATTTTCTAGGGCGCTACCAACTAATACATAGTAAAGCCCCCATTACTGTTGATAGTTGCCCGGCACCTTTTGTCTATACTATTAACCAAATTTTCTGCATATTGTAGTGATAAATTTTTCCATATCTTCCGGACCACTCGAGCTAGATGGCTGAAATTTTTTATGTGGTACATTTTAAGCTTAATCTTCCAATGTGACCTTATGTTTTTGACCGGATTGGCATCAGGTGACTGAGATGGCCAATCCAATGTTGTGATACCCTTTTTCAGTTTAAACTCCGAACAGAGTTTCCTACGGTGTTTTGGACCGTTGTCTTCTTGCAAGAACCAATTCGAGTTCCCCGCTCCAAACTATTTAAGGACAGATGGTAACAAATCTCTCGTGAATAACTTTTTTTCATGAAAGATGCATATACGCTCCGTGTGGAAACGATTAATTTACCAAAACCTTGCTTGGTGAAGCATCCCCATTCATGTAGCTAGGGTGGGTGCTTCACAGTTCGGACAATTCTTGTTTTTGCTTAGTTGACCAAACACGCCTTTTAAAATTAAAACCTTAAAAGGATGACTCATCAGTAAACACAATATTCGTAAAATCTTTGTTTTTATGTTCATTCACCTACTTTGTCGCTTTTCCATGTATTTTTGTATTACCATAGTGGTTTGGCCAAAGTATTGCCATATCCATAGCCATGTTCCATAATTCTATTTTGTATTGTTGCTTTCGGTATAACAGTATTCTTTTTCGCCAATTTTTTCACAGAAGCATCCAGCGTAAACGAGGAATTTTCATCAAATAACTGTATGATCCGACTTTTTCCGACTTTTTTATATATTGCAAGTGCAGCGCAACCGACATTTTTTGTCCTTTCGGATGTACACTTAAAAACACCGCTTCAAATCGTTTTTTATAAATCGCACTCATTTCTTTTATATCTGCTATCCGCTAAGCAGTTGCAATTAAACTAATTTTGGTTTTAGAGTGCCCAAGAGGAATCAATATAAAACAAATTTAAGCCCCGTCCGAATTTGTTCCTATAGTTTTAAGTACAATTATGCCGTACACGCTCTTGTTGCACATACTGTATTTTGTTATTTTGGTAATAATTTCACTCTGATAATTCCAGTTGAAACCTTATAAAGCCAGATACAGAACCATACCAACTACGGCCAAACCAACTATGGCAGGCGAAGCTTAACGTATTTTGCATCATTGTGCACTATAACATTTTTCAGTTGGTAGGTTATAATTCCAACCTGAACCTTCCAAAGCCAGCCGTAACCATTCCCTTACGTTTTCGACCATTGTGCAAGCGCCAAAGTAAACATTTTGTTTCGGCTGGATTTTTATGGTTCTGCATGGCATTATATTGTTCCGGCTAAAAAATGAAATAGTACACAATGATGCACATTGTACTGTGCTACTTGTGCCACAGTTGGTTTAGTTCCAGCTTATATGGTTCCGGCTGGAATTATACGATTCAGACTGGAAAGATTCCGGCTGGTTTTATTAGATTCCACCAGGATTTATAAAATTCGGTTGAAAGCTTATATGTTTCACAACTATTTAAGAGGATTTGGTTCGTTGTGCAAACACTTAATGGCTTCTCGCTGGCGTAATATTGGTTCCGGCTGGCTTAATATTGGTTCCTGCTGCAAAATAAGATAGTGGACAATAATACATAATGCATTGTGAAATAGTTGGTTTGGTTCTGGGTGGCAAGATTCCGGTTGGCATGGGGTTCCGGCTGAATTTATATGGTATAGAACTAAAAAATCATATAGCGGCTGGAATTATAAATTTCATTATCAATGAAGCGCGACCCATTATGCTTCGTGTCATAGTAGGCTGGGCTGTAGAGGTTATGGTTTGGGCTGACTTTATGAGGTTTCGACTGGAATTATAAGGATCCGGTTGAAAAACAATTGGTGTACGTGGTTGTGCTTATATGTCATAGTATATTTGACCGTAGCGTGGTTCTGGTTGGCTTTATTAAGTTTCGTCTAGAATGAGAAGCTTCCGCTGAAAATCAGATAATGATTGGCCATAGTTAGTTTAGCTGTAGAGAATACGGTGTCGGCTAGCTTTATAAGGTTCCACGTGCTATTCGTGCTATTTGTGCCATAGTTGGTTTGGTTTTCGCTGATAGGGTTCCAGCTGCCGTGGCGCATATGTTTCTCTGCTGCTTACAAATGTTTTTTTGACTTTGTAAGTTGAGTTTTATTTATTTGGTGGTTTCACTTCGAGGGATTTTAAACAAATATTTTAAGGACACAGAATCACATTTATACCATATCGAAGTTGGTGTGGTTAGATTAAGATGGTGCGTATAAATTTCGACTGTAATCATTTCGGCAAGCTTGAGATAAACAATATCAGGGCTCCCTGAATTAAAAAAGGCTGAAATTAAAAAGGTGAACTTAAGAAATGTGTTTTTATGTGAAAAATGGGACCTTTTTTAAGTCATACTTTTAACAAATTTTCTGACTTTACAAGGGTGGTTTTTTACAAAATGAAATTCAATTCCAAAATGACACAAGAAAGGCATATTTTATTTCACATTATAAACATAAAATTTACATTTCAATTTATGCCTTTCTGCATGCGTAATTTCACGTTTTTAAGAAAATGGTTTCTTGTTTTTCTTGTCACAGTTTTTTGTTGTATTGTAGAGAAAGCTAAAAAACGAAGAAATGCATTTGTGAATTATTATTTGCGTGTTAATTATGAATTAAAATATGCATTTTTTAATTCATTTTGAAATTTGCAAATGTTTTTTGCACATTTTCATTAATGAATGCATTAGTTGAAAATTTTGAATGACTTTAATTTTCATATTACAGTAAAAGCCCGATTATCTGGCATCCAATTAACCGGAACACTCAGTTGACCGGAATTTTAACTTAGGTTTTTTGCTTTTTTCTCTTTCTTTTCTCATTCATATGCATTTTTTTAAATTCATTTTGAAATTTGCAATTGTTTTTTTCACATTTTCATTATTGAATGCATTAGTTGAAAATTTGGAATGGCTTTAATTTTCAAATTACAGTTAAAGCACGATTATTCGGCATCCAATTAACCGGAACACTCAGTTAACCGGAATTTTAATGTTTAGGAATATTTTTTGTCTTTTTCTCTTTCTTTTCATATACATTTTTGAATTCATATTGAAATTTACAATTGATTTTTGAATTTTTTGATTTTTTGACATTTCCATTAATGAATGCATTAGTTGGAAATTTTTAATGGCTTTAATTTTCATATTACAGTAAAATCCCAATTATGCGACATCTATTTAACCGGACCACTCAGTTAACCGTAATTTAAATTTTTTCGAATTTTTTAAGTATTTTTGTTAAAAAAATGCTATATAGTTTCGGTTTGCCGTCTGTCCGTCTGTCCGTCTGTGTGCACGATAACTTGAGAACGAATGGAGATATCAACTTAATTTCTTCACTAAAAGTTCAAGTAATTCATGGGAATGATCCCTATTGATTTGGACATTTTTGTGTATAGGGTGTTCGGAGATATGTAGGGTTTTGTTAACCCCCCTCCTCAAAATTGATAGATTTTTTTTTTATTTTCTATTATATTTTGATTTCATCGAGCATGTGAATGTGGAATAAAAATATAACTCGTCTCGATGTGGGTTTCTGTGGGTCGTGTGGTTATGGGGGTGGTAGGAGCGGTGGTATGGGAGGTGGAGGGGGTGGGATGAGGCGTTTTGGGTTTGGTGTGAGAATTTGGGATTTTGTGGATGAGAGTTTGTGTGGGTGGTGTGTGTGTGCGTGGAAGTGGGTATGGAGGTGTTAAAGGGTGATAATATGGGTGGTACGGTATAGGGTGGTGCGGGTGAGATGGGTTTTGGGGTTTTAATTGGATAGTGGGTGGGGGATTGTCATAATGTTTATATGTGGTGGTATGTGGTTGATTGGGGTCAGTTGTGATATGGTGGATTGGGATCGGTTGGGCTGGGTGTAGATGGGGTTAGGTGGGTGTGGGAGTGGGTGGTCGTAATATTTAAAATACGCAAATCACACGGCATAGAAGTTCTTTATAGGCTACAAAAATTAAGGGAATAAGGGAATTTTTTTTTATTATTATTCGGGGATTCATAGAAAATATACTTTCCTTTTTCTGTTGTATGCATTATTCTATTTGAATTGAATGTGTAAAGTGGTACCCTAACTAGGGTTAGGGAAATATTATATTATTAAATTTAGGGTACTCGTATGGGTGTACTCGTATACATAATATGTGTGTATTTATTATTTTCAATAAATTCAATTAACTTAACTGATGTATAAAAAAATGTTTTCTGGTACATAATTAGAAAATAAATAAACGAAAATTATAAAAATAATGAAATCAAGCGAAATTCTTGTAAAATTTCTAGTTTTAATGAAACATTCAGTTATCCTGAAATTTCGATTATCCGGAATGATCCCAATTCCCAAGCATTCCACACTACAGTAAAAGCCCCATTATCCGGAAGGCTTGGAGATGAGGTAATCGAAAATTTCGGATAATTGAATGAAAATTAGAAATTTTACGAGAATTTCTTTATTTTATAGGATTCTCGTTTATTTATTTATAAATTTACTGTGTTTATAAATTTACAAGATAATCCTGCGATCCAACGATGCCAGAAGTTTAAAGTGATTTTGCGAAGCTATCCCATCGGTCATTCGGTGACAAATCCTTCTCACCAATTATGTCAGGTATATTTGTTATGCTGGACTCTGCAAAATAAAGTGCGAAGGTGTGAGGGTCGTTGATAATGATGAGCCAGAAAGCGAATATTCAAAGCTGGCTCAATTTCGATCAGTAACGTGGAAAATTTCTCGATTCTGATAATTTGTTCTCCATTGGTTCGATTTAATTGAATTATCGCTAGTCGAACAACCGTATCAGGAGCACCAGATGAGTTGAATTTAACTCAATCGTCCATCAATTTAATGACAATTATTATGAAAGTATTTTCAAAAAATCTTTTTTATGTCTTTAAGAAAATTGGCAGCGCCTCCGAAATTGGCTGCGTTGCCACAAAATAATTGAACGGCTGTCAGCATTATATCATGGTTATTAGCAATGAAGACCAAGGCTGACAATAATACTTTTGGATTAGGTTTACGATACTTCAACTTCTCACCTCTTTTGATGAAAATATGATTAGGTATTTCGAGTTATACGGTGCCAAGCTATTCTTGAGAAAGAGAAACGAGAATTACACCATATATTTTTAATATTTAGTATCGATTGCATCATATTCAATTCGTATGCTCTATGTCATCATCATCCTTGTATTCGATCATAACAGACTTTGATTCCTGATCATCTTCTGGGATTATTAAATCTTCTAAATTCCATACTTAATGTTGAAAACGATCGGCGTCGAAATCAATTTATGAATCATTCGGTATGATTTGAAGATGTCGGCTGAACAGTGTTATTGTTTATTGTGTTATAATCCGCCTTATCCAGATGGGTAATTCTTTATTGGTGCTAGTATGAATTTCAAAAAATAAAGTAAGATATTGGATGGAACTTCATGCTTAAGCCTATTCTAATTTAATTTTAAATTTTATTTAATTCAACATAGTTTTTGCAGAAAAAACAAACTTGCACCGTAATGCCATATAGCTTTAATAGCTTTCTTCAAGAAGTACAACCGATTATCAGCTGAGCGGGGGCCTTCAATCTGGCCAATTGTCGCGGGATGTTCCAATGCCGGTAGCAGCCATATAGGCATAGATGAACATGCTTGTTGGACATGTTGCTATAATGATTGCTGATATATATAATGATTGCTGATATATATTCTATATTTTTATATTTAAATATCTTAACCTTCCAAAGCGCCCGAATAGTAGAGCGAAGCTTCTCTCGATAATTTGAATTAAATAATAGAAAAAAGTAAGTAAAACGCTTAATAAAAATAAAAGCAAAATAATAATTAGTTACTTGAATGAAACATGTATTCTATTGAAATTTTTTTGATGGTCAGTCATATTTCCACGGTCAACCATAATGGTATACTTTTCAAAATATTTGAAAAAAAAAATCGACAAAGCTCCTATGGCTGTCACTTCCAGTGGACCGATTTCAGCCTAACCCAAATGAGATCTCCCAATCTCGACACATTTTACCATGTAAAAGAAAGTAAAAATGGAAATCGACTGTATTTCATAATAAGATCAAGTAACCGACTTTTCCCCGAAAGTGTAAAATATGTCATTATTGGCTGACAGTTATTGTTATGCGATTACTTTAGATATTTTGAATAAATATGGAAATTGAAAATTAACATCTTGAGGTAAAAATTTTTAAAAAATTATATAGCTCGTATTATTTCAAAGCACATACAAATTTACTAAAAAGTTGTAAATGCTGTGATAAATTCCAAAATGGTTTAAATCCAAGTCGTGGAAAAGTTTAATTACTATAGTCAATGTGCATTCTATCATGCTTGTCGATTGCAGATAATTTGCGCTTATTCTAAATACAGATTTAGATAAACACGAAGTAAGACATTTTATTTATACAAAAAATAAAATTATCTATAACGATTTTTTCAAGAAATTTAATTTTAAAACGAAACACTTAAAAGGATATTCGTGACGGTTATTTTCAAAACAAAAAATTTAACACCGTTTTGATGTTGGTTCTAATTTTTCTACTCTAGTCTATGAGTATATAAATATCGAGATATAAAATAATGTTGAGGTAGTCAGTCATTGAAAATTACATATAATGATATGTCCTGTCGTTCAAACGAGAAACAAAAATAGTTTTTCACCTGTCTTGTAGTTACATATAAATATGTTACCTCTAATCCTTTCATTTTTTCTTGTATGTCCACTAACACTAAAAGGTATCTAGGTAGACAGAAACTTAGGTGTAATCCATCTTGTTCCATCAAAGTCAAAATTGTCGATTACATAAAACATAACAAAAACTGCTGTATATGTTGGTAGCTTTTCAACCGACATACAACATTTAATTTGTTTTTTTTTTGATTATGGGGCAATGTAACCGAAAATTATATCTAACAATCCCGATATACTAAACAAAAATTAGAATATTCTAATTTATTAACAAATGTGACTACATTACGATGACACCTGGACATATTTATATAGATTAAACCGAGAAAGAGTTTAAATGTTTTTCGGTTTAAAGCGATTTTGGTGTACGGCGGATCAACAAAGTGTGTATCGGAAATCTGATTTAATTTAATCACTGTCGATTATAGGCATCAAAATATTAATTTTATTTTTGATGTTGCGTGCAGGTGTGATCCAATATTCGCGCAGACACATCAAACATCCTCCGGCCAATTTTTATTTTTACAACACTTGTTGTTCATAATAAACTTCAATAATCCGCTGTACTTTTCCTCTTTAAGTAGTTGCGCTGTGTGGTTGAGGTTTTATAGTTTTTAAGAAGTTATACAAAAACAGAAAATTGAATTAAACAAAATACAAAGCAGACCTCATAAAAACTAACAACCTAAAACAAAACAAAAAAGAGTTAAATTAATTTATGCTTATAAAATAGACTTATTTTTATATGGTCTTAAGAAATTAGAATTACAAAGTGACGGAATAAATTTAATTTTAATTGGTTTCGTGTAATTGATTTAATTTAAATAAAATGTATAAGTGGAAATGCAAACGAAAATTGTTGTAGTTAAAATAAAAAACAAAAGTTCTTTTTATGACCGTTAAATATGACGGGTTCTGAACGGTAATGCGGTAGTGTATAGTTTGTTGTTTTATCTATTTTGAACATAAAAGGTGTGGCAATATCACATTACAGTTTTATGTGTCTTCATCTTTAAATCAAGGAGATGAAAATATATTTAAAATATATTTGCTACTACATATAGAATATCTAGCTAGTGTAGAATAGTATCTCTGAATACTGGGAATCGTGGCCTTGTTTAAATAATTCTTTTGGAGATTTAAATCAGTAATATTTACACAATTGCATGATTAGATAAAAAAAGTTTTAAACAACAACGCCAGAAAATATCCCTTTTCATCGGTAATTAAATCAAAAGAATTTTCCTTTTAAGACAATTTATTGGGAATTTAGCTTTGGTGCTGCAGACATACAACTTTATAAAGATGAATATGATTTTTAATTAATATCGGTTTTTGTAAAGGCTGTCCGCCACTTCCGGTATACAGATTTCCATCAAATTTCGCAAGGATCCCGAAATGTGAGATCCAAGTGTTGAACATTACTATATGGCTACGGGTTCTGGAACAGGTTTGTTTCTATCCATATTGTAGAGCGATCTATGAGTGTTACGCAGTAACATTCTCTCTGTGATTCTTATAATTGTCAATAATGTCGTTCGCTGAATTTCTTTATGACCCAGTGCGTAATTTCATGGTTTGCTTGAAGTATGACAAATCCGGTGGTATCTGGAAGATTTTTTCCAATCGAAACGTCGCAATTGATAATCAAATCTGAATTGCAAGCTAACCGAATATTTACGAATTTCAAGGTTTCTTTGGTCTCGATAAAATTGCTTAATTCCTTGGCTCTTTGCTGAGCTTCCGCTCTGCTTTCATAATTTATGGCTTCGGATAATGATATTGAATCTACCACGGAAGTTTATCTGCGACTATGTACATTACCCGACACAGCATTGGATGTGGCATGAGAGAGTTTAAATGCAGAGATAACTGTATCTGTCTAATCGATTATTTGGGAATTGCTTTTCTTACTCCATTTTAGATAATCGGAAAGAATCGCTTGGTTATTCCCAACATTAGGTGCCACAGTCCGATAGAAATTCAACATTCAATTTGGGTAAATCGTATCCCTAAAATTTAATTTGATCTTTTGCCAAATAGCATTTTACAACGTTGATCCCTAAACCTGCGTAAACTTCCCGAACATAATTTAAGATGTTCTAAATGTTGTATAATTGTGTCTGAAGCAATTAACAGTTCATCATGGTAGGAAAAACAAAACGTTCCTCAAATTGTGGTTTTTGGAATATCTACTTCTTTGATAAGCGTCTGGTGGTAGGCCCGTCGCATCATGTTGATAGTTAAAAACGGTGTACGTGTGTCCACGAAACTCTTTCTAAGGCCGATATCTTAATATATTACCGGGAACTAAAAATTCTGACTGTTGGATCAACAAACAAATTGATAATCGAAATAATCGAATCGAAACCGAAAATCGAAAACTATCGAATTGTCGCCTCCCAATTTTTAGTCCTAATCTAAACCAATTGTTTAATAGACCACGGTACTGATATTTTCAGTATTCCTGCTTATGACAAAGAGAAACATAACTCTCTACTCCAGATTATTTGCATTAAAGTTTTATTCTTTTTCTTTTTGTCATTAGCAGGAATAATGGAGATATCATTGCTTGGGTCTATTGAAAAATTGAATTTGGATTTAAGACTAAAAATTAGGAGGCGACAATTCGATTCCTTCACAAGTCGCTGTTTGTAAGGGATTTTTTAGTTTTTTTCTTTGAATTAATTTGGATCAAGTTGGATTACAATTTCTGGCTTCGTCCTTGAATCGTTAGTGGAAATAGTATACCTGTTATTCTGAAACTTTTAAAGTAATGGAATGTCTGGATATGTGCCATATGTGGATATGCTTTGTGAGTGGAGCTTACGATCAGAAACATTTTATGACCTATCACGTGTCATCTCATCAACACGATGATTAATTTCGTTTACTTACAATAAGTTAGAGGAATCGATCAGATTCTCAGGCTAGTTAGACATTACTGGCATTACTGGCATTAGTAATAATCGATCGGCTAATCAGCGAGTAATTTAATGAATTGGAGCTAATAGTTCCTGTGGTGGTTGGAGCTAATAGTTCCTGTGCTCGGTTGGGTGTACATTTTAAGCAGTTCCTCTTGATGGAATCTTATTCGACGTTATTTCCTCCATATATTTTCGTGCGAAGAAATAACTGAAATGGTTTCATATCACTAAGCTCTAAACCCTGCAACGATCTGTGTCTGTTTGGTGCAATAATCCCATATGAGCTAAAGGTTGTTCTCGATAATGAATCTGATGACGAATTATTTGCCGTGTTGTAACGAATCTCCATCACAAGTTTCGCGGATCGATCACGCTCGTTGATCGATTATACAATGTTGGGTTTAACTCCGCTGAACTTTTTTTTACAATATAAAGATATAAACTGTGTAACATGGACATTTGAGTGAAACCTAAAACTGGTGAACATATATAAACTATGAAAATCATTAAACAAAACAATTATAAACCAGGTAGTTTTGTGCATTTAGAATGTGATCGCATATACGCAAATTATAAGTTTCCTTGTGGTGTGGCGAACATTCTACGGTGAAATACATTAGCACGAGTTGTGTACGTGTAAGTAATTCGTACAAACCGAACTTTAATGTGCAAACGAAATACAAAAGGGTGTGAATGAATCAAATGCCCATTCGTATATCATTGTACTATTCCACACGAGGTTTCTGGTTTCTTGGTTATTTTTTCAAGGCCAACTAGTCGTAATAGATATGTATATGTATGTGTGTTTTATTTTGTTTTGTTCTGCTCTCTCGAAAATAAAATTGAAACCAAAGTGTATGTCAAAAATGGCCTTGAAATATTTTTTATTTCACTTACGTTTCTGTTAGTGTGGTTTCACCGAAAGTTTGCTTAAGTCGCAATTAAAACCCGTATCATTACCGACTGCTTTCATTTAGTTTAATTTATATAGCATATACGGCAAGACTATAATATTGTTCAATATTGGAACCTATCTTAACATAATTTTATGACATAGATACACTTCGCGTAATTCAAGCCATCCTTAATTTTTTTGATATGAAAATAATGCTTAGCATAGAGTTTGACCTTGAACTATAATCAGGTTTTAATTAAGATGTCAATGTACACATTTTATTAATTAAAACATAACTTTTTGCAAATGTATACTAAAAAATAGATTTTATACTGCGAGATTGAATTAAAATTAGTATTTTAATAATGAGTATAACCCCCGTTTTTATTTATTCCTTCTAAAATTTTTCTCGGCTGGGAATTAACCAATTTTTGCAATTCCGTTACGGCAATTTGCTCTAATACCTGTACAACGGCTTTATGCAACTCAACTAAGTAGTTGTACTGCTTCCCATTGTGATAGACCTTTCGTGCCACATTGCCCCATGGGAACGTGCCGGTCAGCCTAAAATTTCGTTCTGTCGGGGTTTTCCCAAACAAAGAAAGAAACTTGCGGCATAATTATTAAAAGTGATAATAAATAAATTTAAATTTTTATTTATGTGATTTTATTTTCCGATGTTTTATTTATTTTTTTGCACATATTGACACATGACACTAAATCCTCTATAACACAATGGAAAACTATTTATTCAGTAAAATATACTGAAGAAACAAAAAGAGAAAGCTAATCAATAAATTATATTAGAGTGACAGAAAGAAAAACAAAATTAATGGAACATTTTATAGTTAAATTTTCACACCAACAAAACTTCACAAAATAAATTTACTTCGAGAATTTAATTTGTTTAATAGGATTTTAAGGATAATTGGTATTACAATTCATCAATATCAAATAACAAATATTTTATAAATTTTTACTCGGGAGGAAATCACATAATAAACAAAATAATAAAAATGTTGGTTTACCATAATATTTTCCCAACCATAAAACGATCTTAGTGTGCGAGAAATATTTCTCGTTTCTCACTTTTTTATGTAAATGTATTAGAATGTTTGATGCGCCTATCATCAGATTATAGTTTGCTGAACATTTGATAAGTAAAGTGTTGTTGTTGTGTTGCCAATTTCCATAAACACCATAAGGGTTTTCCTAAAATAGGAAAATGCAACCTAAATCATTAAGGGGCGCCTCCAAAGTTTCGGCTCATTGGTACCTTTTATCCGATCTTAAATCATGCCGGTAATACTTGAATCCATCAGGTCCGTCTAAATTAAACTTCCCTCGTCCGAGAAAGCAAAGTTTAATCTATTGACTTTATGTGCTTCTGTTAAAACTGGTTTTATTAAACTTTTGTCCTATTTAACACGGTTGCTTTGATGCAAAATTTGTTGTACGTGGTGGGTACCAACTGATCCAAAACAATTTATGTGGCCGTAGATTCTTCTTTAATCGCAATTCTTAGGATTTGAGTTGTCTGCCTAAATTTATAGCGTTTTGCCGATTGGAAAGCTTGAAATCCTAGGCTCGAATTTTTCCTATTTCTTCGGTTGTTATAGTGTTTTCCTTTGCCCATTTTTTTTCAATATTTTATCAAATATCAACTAATAATGTCACTTACCATAGAAAACTCGCTAAAATACACTAATAGTAAACAAATTAAAGCAAACGTCTAAGATATGCTAGCTGACTTTAATTGAATTTCGCATTTATTGATGTTGCATCAGTCTTTTGTTTTTTCTAGTTGAAACATTTCGATTGCTACACTGAAAAAAATCCACATATGAAAATCGGGCATAAACCATGTCAATCAAATTATACCTGATTATTATTTAAAGCATACATGACTCAGACAAAAATATATCCGAATTGAACAATGTGATTTTTCATTATGTTAATATCTTTATTCCCATTAATTTATTTTATTTCCTATTATACATTATATGAAATTTAGAAATATAATGTTTACTACATTGAAATAGTTTTAAGAGATATAGCCAAATCATATTTATTGTTTATCGTTTTATAACATAATATATTTCTATACTAAATTAAGTACATTGCACTAACTCGAAATAATAAAATGTTCAACGCTTATTAGTAGTATAATATAATTCGCTAAGTCAACTTGTATTTGCTTCATATATAGGTACTTGAAGTATTCATCTTTAGTTTATAGCTGGTGGTGTGGGGCCACAACCAAGCTACCAAACACTTGGTAACTGGCTATTATCCAGAAAAAGCAAGTTCTTATTTTTTTGGAAGGGAAAGCTTTTAAAAATAAGTCAAAATGAAACATGATGATACAGGCACATGGGTCAATCTGACATAAAAAGTCTCCTTATTTAGAAATTATTATAGTCAAATCAGTTATTGTAACAATGTAAATTATAAATATTTTATTTACAAGTTAGGCATAAAATATTTGGCAATTTCAAATTAAATATCTCCCCTGCTTATAAAATTTTATTAATTCCGAAACATTTTTTTTAGTAGCAGCTTTATTTTATAGCTACATACAAAATTTTTAATGTTAGTTTTGAAATTTAATATTTTCATCGTAATTATTAATTATTTGTTAAATGGACTTAAAACAGACTAAATAAAACATTTCAAATTGGAAAATAAATTGTTGTTGTCGTCTTTTCAATTATATTTTATATTCGAAACATGTATAAACTGTGTCGTTTCTGAACATGAGTTTTCTCAGTGTAAGTCTAAAATTTTATTTATTTATGTTTCGTGGTCGTGAAATAATTAAAAATAAGAGTGTATTGTACAGTTGTCAAACAACAAATTAGTACAGTTGGCGACGTTCGTTTGTATACCATAAAAACAATATTTTTTTTTGTATATCGCAGATTTGTCGAGTGTACGTAATGCATTTTGTTATCAACATTTAGGTGTATATAAGAAAAACAAAAAAAAAATAAAAAAATAAATTTTATCTAAAAGCTCAAAAATTACAATTGGTGTTAGCTTCAACTTTTGTTGGTTTGGAGATGCATTTGGTAGCAATATAAATATGCGAAAACTGTTTTAAAAAATGTATATTTTTTCGAGTTATTTGCCCTCGAAATCTTAATGTGTATTTTTACGTCATCAAATTTGGTGCTTTACAGTTACAGAACAAAATTTACGTTTATAGAGGCAAGTTACGTTTTGTGAATACAATTTTAGTACATTTAGGAAATTTTACAGTTACAGAGCTTATATACAGTTTGTGAATTAGACAATTAGGATTTTTTTTTGTTTACAATTAGAAGATTCTTATATTGCGATAATTATTTATTTTTTAGCAAGTATATAGTATAGAGTGTGTTTTTAAATGTCTTAAAATTGTAAGATACAATAAACTGTTTGAGATTTTAAATTAAATAAAAGTGTTTCCCCGTATTTAAATAAAAATAAATAATTTTGAGGAGGGCACATTTAACCAAAACTGGGGGGAGGAAGTACGAGTACTGTTGTTTCATATTCGAAACCACAAATAAAATTTTCTAAATTTCCCTAGCCCGATAGAAATTGAAGAGTGTTACGATTACATGATCGTAACAAGCGCTGTTTGTATGGTATTTTCCTCGGGTTTGTGCCTCCACTTGCTATGTTTTCTCAATGTTGGTTGTTGTCCCCACTTTTGTAGATGTTTGTTTTATACGTACCTTTTTGTAAGGTGGCGCGAGGGTGAGAAAGATGCTGGGAGAGAGAGAACAATGCGTATCGAGTGTGTGTCAAGCAAAACATTCCATAAGAATGTTTTTCTTATATGCCTCTCGTTTACATCAATGCGAATTGATGTAAACGCGAAACAGAGAAGAAAGACATTCTTCTGGAATGTTTTGCGCGTCAATTTTTTTTTGGAAAATTTCATTCGAGTTTTGGTTTTGAAAAAAGAAAGTCTAGTTTTGCTTTTTGTATTGAAAAGTTTGTTTGAAATTCAAAAAAATAAAAAGAAACAAAAATTGTATTAAATTGATAAGTTCGATTGTGTATTCAAAAGTGCTGTTTTTGATGTATATAATTTTAGTTAAGTACATATAGTCTTATTAAAATTTGAATAATAACGATGTAGCATACAAATTATATGGTTTATAAAATTGTTTATTAAGAAAATATATAAAGTTCTATTGAAAACTACCGAATTTATTATATACATCTTACTATTACATAGTGATTTAACGAGACTATTTGTGTTGTGTGTACAGTGATAGAAAAGTATATATGTACAGTTATATACTATTTATATATATCACGCCTGCCTACATATAAATAATACGGCAGTTTTTGGTGGTGGTGTGATAACGGGTGGACAGTTGAGGCCACTTCATGTGTCTCCGTTTGTAGGCGAGACAACATCCCAAATCAAGTTGTGTTTAAATTTATTCGGAAAAGCCACATTGTGGTTCGTGCGCTATATTTGTTACGGTGCACCATTTTCTATCGGTATCGGGGAAAGGCCCCGCAACATTGTGCCCAACCAGGCACGCGCTCGAGCGCAAAGGCGGTTTTGGTATCGGAGAGAGGCTCCGCAATGAACGACCGCTCAAGGTCGCACCGACACCGGTGGGGTAACGGCACCTCAAGCCGCAACGGTCCGGGGGATAGGAGTCCCTTGTGGCATGACGGCCGCGCAAGGCCGCAGCAGATTTTTTTTTTCTGCTTCTAAAATAATTAAGGTACAATTTTTTATTGTTATTTTATTTCATTTTGATAATTTTTTTTTATTTTAAATTTTGTTTTTTTAAATTTTTTATATATTTTACATTAATCAAATTTTGAAAATAATTTGTAATCGAGCGCCGGATAACGGTCGTAAGTCGCGCGCTCGGTGCTCATTGTTCTTTCTCTCTCTCGTTCTCTCTCGCGTTTTCTCTCTTTCGTTCCTTCCCTTTCTTGTTTTCTTGTGGGAAGTTGGGTTTTTTTTTATTTTTTTGAGTATAAGTAGATTAAATAAATAAATGAATTATTAAAATTTTTTCGGTGTGGTATGATGAGGGGGGAATTCCCACCCTGTGTCGGCGTAGGGTAAGCGGTTCCTTGGTGCCCGCATCCGGATTCGAAACCGGTGTTTACCACCGTGCGAGTTCGGGCGGATGCGCGCCAGGGCACCTCTCTACCGTTATGATTTTTTTATTTAACATTTTCTGCTGTTCGTTCCTCAGGTTCCGGCCGACGAATTTCGGCGGAACATCGGGTTTTTATTATTTGCGTTTTTATTTTTTTAAATTTTCTGTATTAATCACGGTGTAAGCCAGGAGCCATGCATGCCTCAAACCCCACGACCCTTCGTACTTCTCCCTGAGAACGTAGCCGGCAAAATATCACCGTGGAGGCCTCTGCATGCGCTTAGTGATAACTGCAGGTTGGCAGTAGCCAGCATGTAACAAGAGGTTGGTTAAACAATTTAAATCTTATCTAAATAAAAATAAATATAATTGTTGGGCACAATCGCCCCCAAAGAACCATAACATCAGTAAATATTGATAACAACTGGTATTACGAAAAGACTTGTATTTAAAATCAATCTTACACTTTATGCTAAAATTAAAGACATTCGTGCTATTGCAGTAAATGTATAGTTAATTAACAATAATTCCCGTCCCGGAAGCAGCTTAAACTGCTTTCACTAAACAGATTTATTTCATATACAGCTTCAATACATCATTTACCAAGATTTCAATAACCTAAGGTGAATTTATGCGGCATATACGTATTGTGTCATTGCTTCAGAATTAAAGCTTCCCCATCCTCCATATGCCAATCATTTGTAAACTCGAATGCACATGCATACACGATACATAATTTAGATCGATTTCTTTATAGTGTTCTTACATACGGTCGGTTTATAACTAAATCATTAATTATTTCACGAAAGGAAATCGATTGTTAATACAAAATGAATGGCAAGGAATTATGTAAGTTGCGCAAATTAACCGTTATATAATACTTAGAATAGATTGATGAAAGTAAATAGGTACATCATTTATAATGTATGTGTGTAGTATAGTGTATTATTTTATTACTGCGCCATTATTATTTACCTTATTATATAGTTGGCACTATATGCATTCATACATATATTATATACACATACTGCAATTTTTAGTATATTTATATAATTTTTTTTTTAAACTTTTTGCATTGGTGTGCACTTAATACCATAATTGATATTTGTATATTCATAATTTATTATAAATCCCACTTTACATATTTAAAAATAAATAACTACCGATAGTAAAGTTAAGTAGCACCATGGCAATTATATATAGTTTTTCACACGATCCGATTTACAAAACACACACACGAGAAAGGTTTGCTTTAGAAATTATGCAAATTGCATACGATAAAATTTATATGTTACATGAGTTACATGTGAAGCTTCTGCAATCAGTCTTAAGATGTGACACATGTATAATTACATTGCGTTTATAAATTGCATTGGAATGCAGGTAATTGTAAAATATCGATTTCTTAAGAAACTCGCACTATAAGACACGAGAAACACTTGCTATTTGGCCGTTACAAAAAAATGAGCTCAATTAATCTTACGTCGTCTTACTTAAAATACATATTTAACCATTTATCTGTCTGGCTTATTATTCATTCAAAACTATTATTTAACAAGCTTTAAAAAGCGATGTGTATCCTACAAACAGTATGTCATAATTTACTTAACCAATTCAACTACCGTGTTTTTATTTTATTTTTGTCGTTTCTTAAGATCCGTAACAGATTTGGAAATTTATGAGGTGAACACAACAGAAGAACAACAAAGAAAATAAATAAAAATTGAATATCTTATTTTCAGATGAATGACATTTGTATGTTTCAGATACGCTATTTGCTCTCTCATTTTTCTTGTACAATATATCGTATTGTTTGAATACAATACATGAATATGTCTGATGATGAATGTACCTGATGACAACAGAAGCATATTTATCATGTGTCCATCAATAGGTTTTGTGTTTAACACTTAAAACACAGTAGTAACCTTAATATCGCCTATACATTATTGTCTTAATTAGTACCTCGGCCATTGAACTGTCTATGTAACTGGCTCATTAGCTAATCATGAAACAAAATGGTTTAAAATAAATTTTTCCATATATTTCCCACACTTTGATTTATTTTTTTTTTCTTTTGAGAATATGGTGGATTGCATTCATGAAAATTATTTTTATGTATAATGAAAACCAACTCGAATCATCATTTTTAAAGCGCAGTAACACGCGATTTAAAATATCAACCATGTTGACTGACTTGACTGCTTAGATATAGAAAAATATTAACTTGATAAAACAGAAAAATATTCTTAATGAACAAAATTTATTTTTACCGTGATTTTTTTTTATGAACTGCTTGATTAACTCATTTTTAACAACAGAAAAAAAAACAATTATATTTTGCTAAGTGTCAACATTTGTTGACTTCTCCCAGACCGCCAACACGTTAATAAATTATATTATCCCGCTTTCGTTATTAAATAAATTATAATTCTGCAGGTACTCATAGAGTTCTCATGTCAAAATATTATATCTAATTTTAATTTTTTTTTTTGTAAATACATGAAAATTGAACTGAATTTAGATGAAGTGCGTGATTAAATGTTAAAAATTAAAAAAAAAACACAAATCGTTTTTACCAACCAAAATAATTATTGCGGTTGTGCATTGATTGTATAATGCAGTCGTATGGTGGTGGTCTTAAATGCGCAGCACATCTTATATCATTTTCCGACATCACACAACAACAGGTGAGAAATATTAATGTGAAACGTTTTATTGTGTAAATGATGACACACATTTATTAAATCAAGACTTTAAAATCTTAACGATGTCTATTTTGTTTTACAAAAGATCCTTTTTTTTCTATAAACAAAACGACATTCAATTAAAATGCCATATATGTTCGGACCAGAAACCAGAAAAGTGAAATTAAATATTGCGTGTCTCTGATTTCGATCCCAAAAATAAAAGACTAACAAAAAATTTTAAATTTTATTTGATTTCTTTTATAAGAAATTCATCATTATAGATCAAAGGATCTCGTATTGTGTTATATATATGTGAAAATATGTATCAAAACCTCAATTGTTTTATATTAGCTATAAAATATGTTTAATAATTTTACGACACTGTAAATGTCTTAAAGATTTTTTGTATTTTAAGTCGATTTACTTTTCATTTAGAAGTATGGTCGACATAACTCTCTCTAACCATGTTTTGCGGGTAATGTACGCGGATTAATTACTCTATCTTACGAATAACGCATGTGATATTGTTTTTGGGATCTTTGGTTAATAATCTATAGCGGTTTAAATCCCCCCTTTGCGAATTTATCGTTCATCAAATCTAGGGCCTTACTATTGAATTCAACGTTAATCATCGACGACTATCGTTTTCCTATTATAGCAAGCGTAGAAACAAAAGAGGAAAGAATAAGAATAGTAAAAAAACTTCATACATTTGCCTTTTTTCTTCTTTTGTCTACTATAGAAAAGCGATAGCATTAGAAAATGAATGTCGAATTCAATAGTTAGGCCTCTGTTTCTCAGTAAACCAGAAACGAAAGTGAATAAAGGAATTGAACGAAAGCTACCAGCACTGGGAGTAGGGATTCCAGCACTGGTTTCCGAAAACCGGTAAACCGGGTTTTTAACTGATTTCTTAAAACCGAAAAACCAATTTAGAGCTCCAGAAATATGTTAAACCTGAATTTGGAATAGAAAGAAACTTCCCAGAACGCCATCTGATGCTGGAGAAATTCTATGAGCTTAGGACGTGCATTCAAAAGGCGCTTATTGACTTAAAATTAAGTTACTCATTTTCCGAATTGGAATTTCATAGTTAGGAGTTACTTGAAACTGTAGCGTATAACGACAGTATCGCTGGTTTTTGTTAATGGGCAAGTGTTAATAAAATATAGAAGGCTGTTCGAAGTTACGAATAGTTTTTGTTTTTTCATTTTTAATGTACTTTTGTTTTTTTTTTGAAAATCAATGAGTCAAGAAAATCATGCCACGCAGTATTATAGTCTTAAAATTGTCATCAACATTAAATTATTATAACTAAAAATCTAAGTTAATTTAATGTTAAAAAGGCAATTATATAAATAAATATCTACATGTGTTAAAACTAAAAATATAGAAAGTGTTATAATCATTGTTAAAAGGATAAATCTGATACGACATTAATCAATATCCACAAACGAATAATTAATGGGATCAAGTTTAAACTGCATTAATCAATGCAAAACAGTATCTGAATAAAAATAATATCAATTCAGTGGTGACCTAAAAGCGGATTCAAACTAGGATCAAAAAGCATATCCAGCAGCAGTTGGAGGACCATAAAAGCGGGTCCATAAAACCATATGTTGACAAGGTTCTAACTAACCGCTAACTAACTAAATGTGTCCGCTAGATATCTGTCCGAACATAACAATTTTTTTGGTAATAATGACAACTTATGAAAATATTTGGATTTATTGTTTTTGCCAGAAATCCCGTTGTTTTATTTTTCAATTCGTCTATATTTTATATAATTCGCCAAATTGATATGTTCTTCTGTAATACTAAAGGTATAACGGTTTTAATTTTTGCAGTTTGATCGTGGCAACCTGATGAGTAGACCTAATTTTTATTAGTACGAAACCAAACGGCTAAGAAGAACTTGAGGAGGTTCTCATTATATTTTTTTAAGGGTTGTTTGTATTTTTACACAATGGCCCTGCATTGGCACACAATGGCCCTGCAAGTTAAAATGGGGGAGGGGGAGTTAATTTTCTACTTTTTGTGGTAGATATAAAATATAATATGTTATGAGTAGATGACCTCTGTATTTGTATAGTGTATTACGGATTACTTTGATTTAAAAAAATTGTGTGACACTGACATTTGTTAAAAAATTATTATTTAAAAATTAAAATAAGTCTTTTAAAGCCAATAGTTTTTTATTCTTAAAACAATCTCTTATAATTTAAGAAAATATTTGACATAAGTAAGGAAAGTATTTTTGAAAATAAAAACAATTTTTTTAGAAACAATAGAAACAATTTTTAAAAAGATTATCCTTTTGATTTGAAAAACGAGACTTTTTCCTAAAAATATGTGTATATTTTTTTGATTTTATATGTATATTTTTTTTTACTTTTACTGTTTTTTTTCTCAGTGTAGTAAAAGAAAAGAAAGTAATTTTAGGAGACTGCATAGCCCTGTCTTACTTGGCTCATTCCGCCTTTTAGAGACCTAGGGAACCTAACAGATTCTCAAAAAAGTTTAATTAAAAACATTCCTCTACCAGTGTAGTTGTTGAGCACGCATTTGATCTACTAAAAATCGTTTTAGAAGATTAAATAAATTTGAAAACATTTCAATGATTTTGTTGTACCATGGCTTGCTTGTGTGCTCCACAATATATGCATTGATAAACGCGATTTGTTAAAATAATGTAGAAGGTGACATAGAATCGACAGTTGATGCGGGGAAATTTCATTATAGAGGAAAACGATAATAGTAGACAAGAATTGCGACAAGAAATGTTTCCCGATATCATTTAATAAAACTATTTTAATTTAATTTGTTATTTCATTTTTAATAATAATTTGAATGTACCTACATAAATAAATAAAAATAATTAAAACAAAATGTTGTCAAAATTTTTATTTTCAATGGTATCGACAACTTCCATGTGCCGTTGTAACCGACTTTCATACTTTTATAAGGCTTTCAGGTGAAAGCATCAATAGTTTAGGCATGTTACATATTTATTTAAAGGCGTGAAAAATGAGTATTTTTTGTCTATTTAAAACAAATAAGTATGTTAAATATTTCTGCATTTTTACTAAAAAATTATTGGAGTACTTGTGATATGAATTAATTTTTATTTTACGATAATTTATGAAGAAGAAATATTATGTTTCTTTTGTTAACTAAATTAATAAATTCTTTATAAAAAACTTACATTTATTTTGAACCGGTATAAAATCGGTTAACCGGATTTTTTAAATTTAAAAACCGAAAAACGGGAGTAGGGTGATGATCCAATAGACTAACATTCATTAAATCTAAATTAAAATGATAACAAAAATGGATACTAGAAGAAATAATACAAATCGGCAAACAAAGCTATCGCGGAACATCAGAACTCTAACAGAAGCATCGAGGCTAGCACAATGAGAGAAAGAAATGAAACGTTACAAAATTGAAAATGGCGAAGTAAACACAAGGAAGGACAAATTACAATTACCTGCCATTCTCTGGCCGAAGTGACTCTCATTAACACGGCGTGAACATATTCATAACGGCTAAAGCAAGGAAGGCACTAATATAATTCAAGCCTAATAATATCAGAATAATCGTAGCAAGATTCCATCCAACATACGAAACACAACTATAATTTTGTACTATGCACCAACAAAAGACGCAGATGAAGCAACCAAGGTTGAGTTCTATGAACAACTACAAGCCATAATAGCCAGGAAAATTGAAACAGATAACACTGGTCTGACAACCTTCATGGGTAACAAGCATTAAATCCTGGTGTAATAATAATATCGAATGACTCATCTACTTCGTCGCTGTTTATATTAAGCTGCAAATTTCTACTGATTTCAACTAATGGCAGAACAAGCATCAACAAGAAATTCCTCAGGTCATTACAAGATTTCAGGGCTAATAAAAGATGCAGACATTCACAGTGATAATGAACTGGTAATATCAGTTTCAAATTAAACCAATTGTTAAGCCTATAAATTTAACACCGATAAATTAAAAGAGGCAGATACGAAAAAACATTCTTCGATGTGTTGAAGCTCAACCTCCAAGCCTAGGCCACAATGAAAAAAGGCCTTATTTAAAAAGATACCAACACACTCGTTCACCAAGAATTCAGACGTAAACGCTGTATATCAGTGATAATACTTGGAAGACAATTGAACAACGCCGACAACTCAAGTTGCAAATGTGGCAACAAAACACTCCAGAGCTGAAACGTTAATACAAAGATGAGACACGAGAAATGAAGAAAATGGCAAAGGGTGGCCGTATAGGCATTAAAATGAAGACATTGTCACGGCAACATTAGTAGCTGCATAAATCCGGGTAATCGAGTTCAATGCAGAGGCAAACAAAGTGAACGACGTTGTCACAGCCAAGGTGTTCATGAGAAAACTAGACAAACACGATGATATATAACAGAATGTATAGCAGCTCTCAGGTCTTGCAAAGAAGGTTAGAATCAAAATAAATATCACGAAAACTTCTAAAGACTAGACTAAACCAATGCCTTCTATACTACTGGCCTTTTACTACTCTCATTTTTCGCACATGACGTCAATTTAAGTCTATACCGAGACTGCGCAATAATAATTTTAGGATATTTACACTAACAAAGCAACTAAAGAAAGCAACAACAACGTCGACTTAGCGTGTCGTCATCATTTGTGGTAAGCGGCCAGTAGTTTAGAAGGCATTGACTAAACACATCGATATACATCAACTAAGAAAAAATAGAAGAGTTCAAAAAAATTTGTATTCCTTGGTTGTATATACTATAGCTAAAACGGGTGGAATATATCAAGACATAAAGAAACGGATCATCAACGCCAGATCTACATTCAACATGTTACACAAAACTAGAACATCTTTATCATATTCCACAACACCAAGTTAAGAATATTCAATTCGCGTGTGAAACAAGCGTTGCTGCACGGTTGCGAGAACTGCAAGCATAGCCACATTGAGAAAGAATATAAGTCAGATTGAGAATGAAGCACTTTCGATCGTCTATGGCTGCAAAAAGTTTCACCAATTTCTCTATTTGTTGCAGAAAATTTATTCTGGTGATAAAATTCCAATCAATATGACAGCCATATTGATTGGAAATTATTTTATAATGAAGAGATACCGCTAAATTGTAACTAATTTTAGAATTAACTTGATTTTTAGAAAAAGTCAATTATGCCAGTTTCAAAATAAACGGCGCTAAGGTTGGAGGAGTTTCCGCTGCTGCAGAAACGGATAGTGATTCCATTCTAGCGAGTGTTCAGCCGTGAAGGAAGGATGATCAGACTCTGTCCAAAATCGAGATCTTTCATGTAAGAAGAAATTCCATTTCTGTTTTCAATTATGTTCTTCTTCTCCAAACTTAGTTTACCCGAGTCATAATCCTTCTTAGTCGGCGGAAGAAAATTTGTCCATACTCGACATTGGGCAATTGTTCGAAGGAAGCAGCTATTTTGTAGACACTGCTGGTGGCTAAACATTGACAACGAAATCGAAACACTGAGGGAATGTCGAGCATGCCAAGAAGTTGCTCCGAATCCGAGAAAAATGTTTGAAAGTTAAAAAATTACAACGAAGCCATGGGAACGGATAAATGTCCACTTTACCGTTTCCATTATATGTGGAGGCAGAATGGTTGGTCTTTCAAAACCGCCATGAAAGAACGATTGGATAATGGTGTTAGTAGTGATCGCGCGAAGCTGACATCCTTAGCAGTTATTGATTTTCGCAAAAAACTTTCTGTAATCGGCAACTAACAAAAGTGGACAAAGAGAAAGCAAGCAAATGCTTAGCAAGGTGATGTACAGTTTAGTTACACAAAATGGTTTGGCGCGACGACATCAAACCCCAATCAAAATCAACATTAATTATCGAGAGAAGTTGCTATAACCACTCCGCCATGATCAAATCTTCGACAGACACCTACGAACACTGACGCTGATGAAGAGCTACCATATTGTTCAGTAAGAATTCGACAACCTGTAGTAAAATTTGACCCTTCATCATAATTGAGGACTTAATCAAAATAAGGAGGGAGGGATGTTCTGTTTTTGTGTTTGTGCATTAGAACATACCAATTATTCATTTGCCTTTGTCATTTAAAATAGCAATACATTTTCACAGTTTTTTTCTCGTTTCCAAGCTGTTGTGGAACAAGAAAATTGAAGCTTACTAATTTTCAATTAAGTTGAGATCACTCTACAGGTCTCATGGTTTAAGATTTAACCAACATTAGTGCTACTAATAGGATTTCAAGTCCATTTCATTTGCGGTTTAACTGCCAACGAAGCCGACGTGTGAACTGCTTTTAAAAAAACTTGTCATTTATTTGTATGGCAATCTCGTCCAAGTGTTTCCAAATTAATGCAATTAAACTTAAAGATAGCTACATTCATAGTTGTAAGAAACATTTGTTCTAATATTGGTATATTTCATTAGCCTGCACGCTTGCACACAATAATACCGACCGCTTATTTGCTGTCACATGCTATAATGTTTATCGCGGAACAGTTAAAATTAGCATATCCCTTTCATAATTTATAATTAAATTAAAATATCATTTTGTTATGTTTACATTACATATGCAAACATTATAATATATTGAAATGTTTGCAAATTTGACGAAGTGAAACATAACAATGCTCACTTGTCAACATTACACAAAAAAATTGTGTTCGGCTTTTATTTGTTGTCTTATATGTACGTTCGATCAACAATAAATATAAGAACGAACAACAAGAACAAAAAATGTCATCGCTTTTATTTATCTGTGGATAAGGAGAATTTAAATTAGGTAGCAGAACGAATAAAAAAGCATTTGCACAGGTGGTTCTAATTAGAAAATGGAAGAATTGGAAAGTTTTCTGCGTAGTTTTTTTTTTCTGTTATATTGCCGTGTGATTGAATGTTTGAACAACTGATACGGGGTTTTGTAAATTAATTAAAATAGTTTGAGTATTTATATTGGGAGATTGCGATCGGTTATATACACAAGAAATGATATGCTGCCTAACGATATGATACCATGCTGGGAATACGAGTTGTTTGCAAATTGCTGAATTGTAACGCAATTAAACGCACCGCCATGAAAACATTTTTAATATGCTCAGAATACAAAAAATCCCGTTCCACGTTTTTGATAATATAACATGACATGTATAGAAAATTTTATATTTACATAAAACATAAAATAACATAAACTCATTGAATCATAAATTTCTATTTGAACCAATAATACATTTTCATTCCAAAACGTAAACGAAACGGAAAAATCACCCCTTTTCCTATATAACATATTCATGTTATAAGTAAAGGGGTTGAAATGGTCGTTAAATTAACAAAAAAGGTAAACTACTATAACATAATAACTGTGGTGTGTGCATTATACGGATTTCATTATGTACACGAACACAAAAAATTGGGGTGATGTAGTGAGTTGCCACTGGGTGGTATTGTAAATAGTTTTGTGTATTTCATTTTTTTATACATTTCCAAAATGGCTTCAAGCTACACGTCATCCATTGATGATTATATTAAATTATAAATTAACTATTCGTGTCACATTTACATATATTAATATCGTTATAACTTTTATTTTGTGTAGCCTAGCGCTAGGCCATATATACGGGACAAAAACTATTATTGTGTATATTATTTTGTCCAACGTCTGCACTGTTCACTCTCCAATTGTAGATATGAATATGAAATAAACGTAATTGAATGAATTATTGAGTAGGCAGTTTAAGTTGAACATTAGTTTTGTTTTACTTATTTATTTATTTATATTTAGTTTCTTTTTTGTTGTTGTTTTATCTATTCTGCTGCATATTAGTTTTATGTGCTACTCGTCTAGCAGCAGTTACGTGTAGGTAATAGAAAAAGCTTTATGAGTACAATAATAATATTTTGACTATATTGATTTTCTTGGAACTACATATTTTGTGTTTGTTACTCGTTTACAATAATCTGCTTTTAGATGGACTCATTATAGAGACATTGAAAGTTTTAAGTTATGTAATGAATTATTAATTTGTAAAATAATGTATTTGCCGAGACACTTGCCTTAATTTTCTAACCTTTGAACTGAGCAGTTTAAAATTAGATTACACCAATTGGTGGTGTATTACAACCCGATGAAGATACTCCTCCCTTCATAAGTGCTAATTATGATGTGACAATTCACTATTGCTTTTAAAAATATTTAGGCTGCTGGAATTCGATATATCACATTTATTAGCTCCACAAAGAATTCCTGGATGCAATGTTGCACCGATAACTAACATGCCTAAATCGATCCTTGGATCGATCCGATTAATTACTTTGCGTTTTGGCAGATAGAAGATTGTCTTGGTAATCAATGTAGTTTTTCACAATTTTCTTACCAATAATAAAAGACCGTGGTTCAGTTGGTTCAGGCCCAATGAATACCACACGATAACGCGGCTAAAGCGGCATTTCCTACACGAATTCAATGAACTGGATTCAACATACCACTTTTGCTGAAACAGAGATGGGATAGTAGAGGTTTTGAGCACAGTTTTGCAATCTGTATGCAGATTAATACTTCCGCCTGTAACAGCGTGATTAAATGCATCAATCACACACAGTGCGGACATTATCAGCTCCGTTCGGAACATCATTCAGTTTAAACTTAGACTACTGTATAGGTTCTTAGATCACGTGAAAAAACAGTAGGTTTCGCATCCAGCATACCATTGAAAGTGATAGTCGTCGGCGGAAGATCTGAAAATCCGATCACCCTATTATTGAAAACATCCATCCGTGTTCCAAGTGCTAAATCATTTTAGTCAAAAAGCAGGGAAGTAAACCCAGCCTGGAAAGATAAACTGCAATAATCGAAGATGATCTGTAAAGCAAGTGTAGAAGTCGAGGCATACCACCGGTAATAAACGATGTCAGGTCCGGTAATTCTTGCACCAAAATCATGGGAGGATTACATTGACCCAGTACGTTTCAACTGTATAAGTTCTGAGTGATGTTCTAATAAAATTGATTGATTGATTGATTGATTGAACTGTAGAACCAAGTGCTAGCCAAGAGTCCCGGATAACGCCGGGCCTATTCCTACAGCCTGTTTACACATAACAATAGGAAGGATAGGAAAGGTATTTTTTTTTTTTTTTTGGGACGGAACGATCCGGTTTCAGACACCTAGCGATCGTACAACACAATTCTAATCTACTTCTAATCTACTAGAGGAAGGATAAAGGCTTAATAGGTTAAATGGATATCGATGGTATTGGTCTTCAACAATTGCTTCTCTAAATCAGCAACCTGAGGAAACAAATCTATTATTTCACGTGCATCTGGAAATTTCCTGTAATATAATTCTACATTAATACTTTTCAGCTACCTAAACAAAATTGATTAATTAGATCAGCCCGGTTACAAATACCTAGGTAAAGCCAATAGTTCATGAACTAATGACAACACAATTCTAATTCTACACAACCGGCAATTAATATTTCAAAGAAATATTATTTCATAACATCTAAAGATTCCTGAAATAAATTCTTAATTAATCTACCGGTTTCCTAAATAATATAAATATTTATTAAACAACTCCACAACTTACAATATAATTTCCTGAAACCATAGTTATTTGAATTATATTAATAACAAATTGAATTATATTAATAGTTAATTAATATTAAATTATTAATAATTTCACTCATATAACAATAGGAAGGATAGGAAAGGTTTTTTTTTTTTTTTTTTGAGACGGAACGACCCGGTTTGAGACACCCAGCGATCGTACGGCACAACACAATTCTAATCTACTTCTATTCTACTAGAGGAAGGATAAAGGCTTAATAGGTGCAGCAACCTGAGAAAAAATATTATTATTTCACGTGCATGTGGAATTTCTTGAAATATTATTCTACATTAATATTTTTCGGCTTCCGAAACAAAAATTGATTGATTGAATCGGCCTGTTCTGTTCATAGACACCGACAATCACAACACAATTCTAGTCTACAAAATCAGCAATTAATATTTCAAAAAAATATTATTATTTCACAAGCATCTGTAGATTTCCTGAAATTTAATTCCAAATTAAAATTTTCCGGCTTCCTAAATAATATAAACATTTATTAATTTAACTCCTCAACTTACAATAGAATTTTTGTAAACCATATATGTAGTTATTTGAACTACAATATATGTATTTACAATTACTCTAAAATCCATTAGTATTTAACCCTTGAATTGAGCAACCACAAAATAGTAAAAAAAAAAACAAAAAAAAAAACAAAAAACTCAAAAAGTTGCATCGAATAAGTGAGGCATCCCGAATGTAATGCTTCCTAGAAAACTACTAATGTTTATATTTCAAATAAATTTAGCTGATTTCGTAAAAATTCAAATGCGTTACTAATTTGGTTACCAAAGAATATTCGATTAATTACCAAGTCTACATAGGACATATTTATCCCATACTCAAAGGAACTTTAACATTCCTCAACCAATCACCATGAAACATGGTATGCAGAATTGGATTGCCACTCCAGCATAATGCTCAATTAAACTAGGCCATCTATCAACAATGATGGTCAAATTCGGTGTGCGAAGCTGTATTTTAACGAAATTTTGGTATTCGGCAATAATGATTCCATGCCGTTATCGGTTAGGAATCATGCCGTTATCTCAAATTTAGTCTGTAGAGCTGGGCTAGGGTTCTAATAAACTAAGAACCCATCAACCTGCATCGGTACCTCAACGCGTCCCTCCGATTAAGCCCCACAGCCCGACAACTCCGAACCGAACCCGGTTACACCCCCACCCCAGCCACCGCCAAATCACGCACGCAGAACTTAGTTAAATCTCCACCAAGTTCCGCATAAGTGACCCGGCAATAGCCGTAACAGGGAAGCGGCAAGGTCCAATCAGAATGGTCAAACTGCAGAATCCCACCAAAAAGACACGTCAAAATCCCGAAACAGATTTAAAAGAAGTTCTATCACCCAGAGAAAAATTTGGATTAAAATATTCCTATAAGGTACATCTTATGCAAAAATTATGTTCCATTTTCAACCTTACATAAGCTAGGAATAATAGCGCCATATTATTAATAATACATGCAATTTTCAATAAACATGGACTATTCCTACTATAATTCTTTATTATACATAATAATGCATGAGCCGTTCAATATTCAGAATTATATTATACATAAGCTATGAATTAAGTATGGTACAATCTGGTATGTATTGAGCGTAGTATAGATTAATTTATTCTTTGTGTTTGAAGAGTGCATATGGCTACTTAAGTGTAATTCAACAATTGTTAAGAGCGAATTATGCAACTTTAGTGCACAATTAACTTTGGTAATACCTTTTTAAGAATAAGCAATGCTTAAGTAATGGTTTACCTATTCTTTGGATGGGAGCGAAATATAAATTAAAATGCATATTTAATTTTATTTTTAAGGATAATAACTGAGTGATGTTCTAATAAAATGTGAATATAATTTAATGCCAAAAATTATCTAAATTCGGACATACATTTTAATTTTTAAAACAAAAATCAATAAAATCACAGTAGCCTTTTGATCATTTGTCTCGCGCAGGCTTATACATTTTAAAAATTTTAGTACATTTTAAATTAATTGTAGAAAAAGGATAAATTCAATCGCCTTTTCGAAGAAGGTCTTTCTTTTAGATAAATGGAGAGAAGATTAAACCGTCATCACAATACCGTTGCTAATTTTTTTAAATTAAGTATGGCAGCAATAACTCCGGAGGATTTAAAAAAGATGAGTTCCGCGAGACATGCGTGTTGATGAATGCTGCCGAGGTACGAAAGTTGCTGGACACCTAAAATACGGCACAATTATGTCAGTATCAAAGTTATTGCCACGGCGCGAATCCGCGCGTCCTAACTTTGTTAGGGTAAACATGACTGGTTAAAGGTTTTTGAAAAACATCTTGGTCTGCATTTAAAATGACTTAACCATTTTTAATAACATGTGATGTTTTCCCATGAAAAAAAATAAATGAGATGGGCCAGATGGTGTTCAATATTATTGGAGGGATCTATATTTTTGGGGTGTTTTTTTTATTGGGCAGCTAGCCTTAGTTTTTCCATCTACAAAAATGAACAGCGAACAGTATATTGGCGTCCTATTAAACCACTTTTTATCTTTGATGACAGAACCGAGATGAAACTGGATTTTTCAGCAAGATAACGCTCCAGTACATACGAGCCGAAGTGTAAAATCGTGGTTTGCAGAACACTACAGACCACCATTAGATTAGCCTGCCGTTCGCCAGGCCAAAACCCAATTCGTAAATTTACGAAGTTTTACGAAGGTGACAGTCAATTCGAGGCAATAAAGAATTTAAAATTATTCATTCTGCATGCCTGAAAGGAAATATCACCGAAAATCACAAATTCATTGGTTAGAAAAATGCCAAACAGGATTTTGGTAATAGCAGAAAATAGCGAATTTTCAACGGCATATTATTTATTTTCGTAGTTTTTAAAAAAGTGAATATATACAGTTTTTACAAAGAAATTAATAAAACATTTTTTCTCCCAAAAAATGGTTGAATCGTGAAACGACTTCTTTATATTTTGCTGAATTTTGTAATTAACTAATTTTTAGCATTCAAATTTTTCAATTTTTTAATTTTTTCTTTAAAAAAAACCATTGGACATATAGTCATGAAACGTACTGTATGTAGTATTTCTAGTAATAGTACATTAAGGGGTGTATCGGAATCCATAATGGCGATGTCATCAGCATAGCTTAGCCTTAGAGCATAAAAATCAAATTTCCACATTTTGACAAATCCATTAATACCCAAAAAACCACTAGAAATGACCAAACACCTTCCTTGAAGCAACATTTGGTAACTTTAAAGGAAACAGAAAAATAATCATCCCAACCTGTCCTCAGTAATACAAAACCTAATCTGGCCAATCACAGCCGACCTGGTTCTTAGAAAAATAACAACGTAAGGGACGCAGGGGTCGAGAGTCCGAAGAGCGTTTCTACTCACCTCGGTATCTGGTGTGCAACTCGGGGGCTTAAACTTCATCTGTGCATAGATACAAATATAGAGCATAGCACGCGCTTGTGGAGCGTATGTCAATCAGATAGGTACGAGGCTGCTGAAATCGGTTATAGACTCAGCCTGGGTGCCATTCCTAATGACAAAACACCTCGAAGGTAAGCAAAACGAGAAGTATGGATTCAATTCATGAATCGGTAGTTTGTGCAATCCCTGGGACAGTGCTAACGAGAATATTCTTATTATAATTAGGGATATATTCAATCCTTGTAAAAAGTAATATAGGTAGTAGTGTAAGGAACAGAGTAAGTGTAATAAATGAATTTTTAACAAATTCAACGAAGTTGGCTCTATACTCGATGATACATTCCAACAATCTGTTGTAATAAATAATTACAGGTGGTGGAATTGAAACTTAAATTTTTTTTGGGTCTGAAGACGGTTTCGTTTAGTAAACAGCCGTGATTTGGCACACACGTGCATGGGAGTGATGAGGCTTGATCCGATCCAGTATATAGTTCCAGTATGGAGATTTGTTGTTGTTGTTGTTTATTGGGGTAGTATAGGTTTGGGCGATATTTTGGTTTTAAATCAAATTGAAGCCGGTTTGTTTGGATTTGGCTGGAACGGGATTCGTTGTAAATCTGGAACATGCGCAGACCTGATTGTATTATTTTTGATTTTATAGTGGCCAGTGTGAAGTACTTGGCCACAAATTTTTAGACAAGCTTTTATGCGATCATTAGAATTTTTGCCCGAAATCGGTCCAACGGAAATGAAAATTTCTATAGGATCTTTTTCGGTTTTATGCATATATTTTGAAAAGTATATCATTTAGGAGAAAACAAATAAAAATTAAAAGATTTTGAATTAAGTTTGTAACAATACCGGTCCAGGTCAGTTTCCCAAATTTTAAATTAAAGACTAAAAAATTGTAAATTAAATCTCAAACAAAATTAGTTCAAATCATTTTTTAAATTTTACCGGAAATGATGAGCTTTGATAATAAAAAACTTTATTTCACCAAAATTTGACATCTCTACCAGGAATCTCCCCAGTCGGATTAGCTAAAATTTGGTGCAAATCTATGTACCGGAAGTGGCAGCTTCATTTCTAAAGAAAAGTTTAGCATTTACGATTGACCTTGTTTTTTTCTGAAATTTAAGCAGGGATAATGTTTATTGATTATACAAGACAGTTTTAACAAAGTATGTAACTTTAATTTTTTTCCATTTTATGAATTAAGTGTATTTAAGATTTATGTATGTACATTCGTAGTAAAAGAAAGTCAGGTGTTGGCCACAACATATTTGCCACTTCATTTTTTTTTTAGATTTGATGAAACCATGCCTTGGAATATATACCAACACCACATTATGGTCGAATACATGCAAATCTTAACTTTCTCTCTCTCTCTCTTACTTTATAACTCTTATTCTTTTTATTACAAGTATTTTTATTACAATATTTTGATCAAACGGCCTCTTAATGTGCAATACCCAATTTTATTAATTAACCAACTTCTAAATGCCTTTTCTAATTGGAGGAAAGGAATAATACAAATAAACACACCTTATATTACCTCTGATGCGAGGAGTCACGCTGGATTACGCGTTCTGGAATATTGATCCAAAATTGAGAGACGAAACCACAAATTTGTGTATACGTCTACGACGTATAATACACAATTTTGAATAAGTGTGCTGTCATTTTTTACGCGTATTATACGTCGTATACGTATACACAAATTTGTGGTTTCGTCTCCCAATTCTGGATCAAAATAGGCGTGCAAAAATGTGCTATGCATACCAACGCCATTATGGTTGGCTTGTATACGTCTCTTATCATGTGATATGAAACGTAATATATGATTTATATTTTTATATTTACCAGGGACTAGTTTCCGATGTTGTCATTAAATGCTAATAGTTATAGTTAATTAATCTCATTAAAATAATTACTGATTTCAGGGCACTCATTTAGTGTTGGGAATACAATAATTGGTGCCTGAGATATTTGTATTTATAACATATACACTGCGCAAAACAAAAAAAGCAACAGTAAATTTTTTAGAAAACATAACCTTGTTAAAGTTAGCCGAAAGTTGCCAGCCGAAAGATAATGCAGATAGTGTCTTGACTATTTTTAAATTCTCTTTATACTCTCCCTCCTATCGATTTTTAAATTCCTATAAACTGAAATAATTTCTCCTTCACCGAATGATGTAATCCGATCATAAATTCTCCTAAATTCGAGTTCATGACTGATTTCTGCTGTAGTCAAGACACTATCTGCATTATCTTTCGGCTGGAAACTTTCGGCTAACTTTAACAGTATGAAAACATACCCAATATTGAAACGCTTGTATCTTGGTGAAATGTCGGTTTAATTTTTTTTACTGTTAGTCTTGTTTCTGATGCTATGGGGTCCGTTTTTTATTATTTTTGTTTTTATGACTTTTCTAGTCCCATATACAAAAATGTTTATAACGAGAAAAAATTCCCAAACATTTCTGCCAACGAACTTTCCTGATGTTTCATTCACGAATAAACCATTTTGTAGAGAATTTAGAAACCTTGAGAATGAGACTAATGAAATGATGTGTGACAACACAAAATGTGTTTTTATTAAGAAGTTTGATATAACAATTTTTCGTGGAGTGCTTAGTTTACAAGAAAAAACTTAAGATAAATTTACGATTTTTGTCATGTTTGTAGCTAAAACTGCAATAAATCAACAATTACAAAAATTTCAATAGACTAATTCTCAAGATTTTTAATGCTCTACATATTTTTTACATTTTGAAGCATTTCAAAGTAGTAGTACTTTATTAGTTCATTATCAGAACGAAAAAGTAATCAAATTATTTGGACATTATTCGTAGCGAAAGGTCCAAAACTTTTTTGCAGAGCAAAAATTATACTTAGAATCAGATGATGCCAATATATCTGAAATAGAAAACCTCTCAGCATGATAGATTAAGTGGAGTATTTTTCAGAACAACTCCCTAATGATATATCTACCATATTTCCCTAATATTGGGTCGTAAACCAACTGGAGTCGGATTTCCTAGCAGAGAGTTTTAATAAAACTTTTCTAGAATTTTAATAGAACCATCGTATGTATACCTTCTACCCTTGCACAACGGTCGATTTCTGGACATATTTGTGTAGTGCAACATTAAGCATGAAATAAATATAGTTCAAAATTTTAACAAAACTGCAAAGTTGTACCAGTTGTACCATAAGACCAGTTGCAAAATCACAATTATCAACCAAATTTGAAATAAAAAAATATTTACCTTTCACATATTTCGTGAAAAGCATCCGATCTAATTAAAAATGTAAACAGTTGCTCTTCGGTTGCTCAACAAAAATAATAGATTCATTATAAATTTCATTTTAGTTTTGATCAATCGTTCGATCAAATTGATTGTCATCGAAAATAAAATTTATGATTTTGGGGAAATACGAAATTTACTATACAAATTTTTGTCTTTTGTACAGATGTTTTTGGTGGCTTCTTATGCTTTTTATATATACACAAGACTTCAAACACCACTTGCAACAATGAAAAACTGTGGCAAACCAGCAAAAAACGAAACTTTGAATAAAATCAGAATGCAAAAACTATAAAGTGTTTTATTAATTTTTTTTTTGTTGTTGTCGGTTAGTTTGGTTTTGGAAGTCAAACATTTCTGGCATCTGCTGATTTGTTTTTACACAAAACAATAATCATTATTTATGAAGCGTATACACCGCACATAATAATATAACAATACGCATGTAATATGTATATGCACAAAATGAAATAAATGTCCGTAGTCCAGATACACGTATGTACGTACATAACGACACGAAACAGAATGTCTTGTGTTACAGTTCTTAATCATTTTTGTATATACGAGCATTCCACACACACATGCACAGGAAGATCATTATCATTTTAAATTGTATATACGTTAATTGAATAAAATTGGCTGTTAAATAAAAATTAAAATAAAATTTTTTGCAAACCAATTGTTACTGGCGGGGTGCTCTGTTATCAAATTAAGTTATAAAAAATAATAAAATTTCGCGAATTTTATTGCGCGACATTTGTTTTCACACCATTACGGAACTCTTACAAATTGGTTAAATTAAAAATTAAAATTGTTTTATTTAACTATAAGCGTATATATATACGAGTACATGGTGTTGATTGCACCAAGCGATTAAATTTATAATTTTTCGCGATTTTAACGATTGCGTTGCGCGCAGGTGTAAATGAATTATATTTAATTTACACGATTTATCGAGATTTTGTTTTTGTTTAATTCACAAAATCACTGTTGCAATATTTTTCTGCTTTAGGAGGGCAGTTCGAAAATACTTGCTACAATAATTTAGTACCACAACAAATCAAAACTAAAGTATGCAAATTATTTGTGTATAACTTCTATTTTGCATGTTGCAGTTTAGTTTTTGTTGAACAATTTGAATAAAATAAAATTTATTTGCAAAGCTATAAAAAAAAAAATAAAAAATCTTAAGAATTTTTATTTTATCAAACGGCAGCGGTTTTTTATTTCCATTTTAATTTGAATTTTATTTTACTTTTTTTATTATGTTTTGCATATGAATAGTTTTTAAATGTTAACATGCAGGAAGTCAAGAAAAGTGGGGAAACTATATCATCGACTTTTATACCTACAGCAGTTTATTAGAAAGCGTGTAGTTTATTATACATGAAAGACTTTTATTGAGCAAAAGTATATTCTTGAATGGTTAAAGAAAATAAGCCGGATCCTTTGTAATAAATGTGTCCCCCCATAAGACTATGGATATAAATAGCGCCAAACCAGTTTGAATATTCGTCTAATTTCAGCATACAGCTTGCTAGTCAAAATCCTGGCTACTCAATCAATTTTACCAAGAAAATTTGAATTTCAATAGTATATTGTATAATTAGGAGGAAAAGTACTGCATTCCCGGACGATAGTGGAAATTGGCAACCATGGGAGTCCGGGAATGCACTTTTCCTCCGAATTGTACATACTATTTTTGCTCCAATCGGACTTTAAAACGAATATAAATCCAAAATAGTTTTTAGTATTATTCATTAATTATCATATTAAGAAATCAAAACAAAGTAAAAAATTGAAAATAACATACAATTTTTGCTTAGTTAGCCACGACATCATAAGACATAAATACATTTTGTTTTTTTTTTCAAAAGTATAATGAAATATATTCCCGGGCTAGGCCAGAAAAAATATTCTCGTACTATTATTACTTGTTGCTTAGCAACAAATACAACATACTGGAATCATGAGCTTTTCGTTTCGAAAAAACAACGGAATGATATATTTTTTCCTACGATCGGAGAAAAATTATATTTTTTTTAGAATTTTTGTTTATTTTTGCAATTGCTCAGTAAAACAACACAAAAATTTACTGTTTATTTTTTGAAGCCGCGAAATTTACTGTGCAATCACAAAAAAACCAAAATTTTTCTGAAAATATAAAATTCAAGTTTCCGTGGTTAAATTGATTGAGTCGCCAGGATTTCGGCTAGCTAATTGCTTGTCTGCTAGCCGATCGAGTATCTACCCCAACAACTGTTTCATTACCTTGTCCATGTTTGTTTTTTGGAACAGTACCACTGAAGTGATGCTGGGCAAGATAGTTTTTGAAGGGTATAACCTTTCATTATACCGTTGCCTAAACGCAAACGAGTTCAATACAAGGAGTACCATGCTGGATTCTAAATTTACATTCAATCAGAATATAATATACATTCATTTCACTCGCAGTATCACTAATAGTGATACTTTTCTTGCGATAGTGATAATAGTGATAATTTCACTAATCGAGTGTCAAATCAAAAGGACTCAGTAAACGTGTATGAAACATCATATAGGGCGTACTGCGGTTATTTGTGCGATTATTGGTTTTGATGTTTTCGCATGGAATGTTGACGTCTCCGCACAACACCCTATGATGTTATAACATTCATGTGTAAGATTTACAAAGCTCGAGTAAAATCCTGACTGTCCATGAGGCTTAACGGTTACCGCCATCAAATCATTCGTATCTCGATTTTATGTTTTTTCCACACATCTACGTATACAGATCCTATTGGTTTATTTCGCTCATTTGCTGCAACAGTGACACAACTCAAAATCCACTAATTTAAGTTATCCACTAATTTAAGTTATCAAGCGATTCCAAATAGTTCATATTTTTATTATTTTTTATCAAAACATACTCTCTTATGTAGTTATTTCTAGTAAATTAGGTAAAAGAAATTATCATTTTAAGATATTGTGGTCTATCCTAAGAAAATTTGCAAAATATTAACGAATTATAAAAATTAGGAATCGATTGAGGATGTAGGAATAGGAAAATAGTTTGACTAATCAGAATGTACTTTTATTTACTTTTGAAAAACGCCGTTTTTACAAACAATTTTGAGTGATGTTTTGAAATTTCTCTCTCTCTCTCTCTCTCTCTCTCTCTCTCTCTCTCTCTCTCTTTCTGGCATTATATCCCATCAAGGGATTTGGCCGCCTCTTGGCCGAAATGAGGTTTCATAATTATAATTTCATTTCGGATAATGAGTGATTAATTCATTGGTCCTAAACCAGCCGTGAAATTTTTTGCTTGTCACCACCGGGAATCGAACCCGGGACCTCCGATCGCTGGAGCAAGCATGCTGACCACTTTGCCACCGGGGCGTTTTCAAACCGCCCTACTGAAAAATTAAAAATTTTGGATTATGTCACTCTTGCAGCAAATGAGCGATGTTTTCCATCAGATTTTGATTGAATTCGTACATGTTGTTTCAATTGGTGAGTGTGTTTCAATTGGTTTAAGTTCCGCATAAAAAGTTAAAAATTGAGGTGAATAAAAATGTCAAAGTTTTTATCTGCTTCAAGAGCTGATAAAATTTTTATATGCGAAACATTTGGCTGACACAAAATAGTTGTTTGTAAATAGTTTGAATTTGATACAAATCGTAATTTTTAATTTTAAACTGGCCGTAATTGAAAGATATATTTTAATATATTACATAGTATTAATTTTAGTTATTTTCCATTTTTATCTTTTATACGTTCATAATTACGTTAAATAGCAACCATACAATTGCCAAAACATTTTAACCAATTGAAACAGATAAAAAGTTTTAACTTTTTCACTTTGTATGCGGCATTCAAACCAATTGAAACACACTCTTAGTGAATCGAGTACACTGTTATGAATTTACAAATAAGATAAGAGTACTAAACGAGGTATTTTCATTAATTTTCATTTAATTTTAACGAAATAAATATTTAAATAAAATATGTAAATTAATAAAACTGGTACTCATAAAGTTTAATAATTATTTTCATAAATATATTTTCAAAGTTGCAAACCTTTTAATTTATAGTCTAAACTATAACCATTTAAGTACAATGATTAATAAATAAATTTCCCCATACAAATTTCCAGGATCTCACAATTGATGTACTCAAATTCGCATTCAATTTAATTTTCTCGTCAAGAAAATTTTATTCGGATGAATAGACAAGCAGTTTAACAACCTATTTGAGGTGCTAACGGAACCTGAGTCCAAATCTCCGAAAAGGCGGGCTTTTGAGCGAAAATGGTAAACAATAATTAGTTTACCATTTTCACTCAAAATCCGAATAAACATTTTAAAAATTTGTAACAAATATGCTTTGCTGGTTAGGAAGTTTCAGTAAGGCTCATTAAATGAACGGTTTAACAAGCTATCTGAAGTGTTCTCGGAACCTTAGCCTCAATTTCTGTGAGGGCGTGCTGATGTCCGTTTACCATTTTCACTCAAACTAAAATAGAAATACAAAAATTCTTAACAAATTTGCTGTCCTGGCTAGGAAGTTTAAATCAGGTCCTCTGATTGAACAATTTACCAACCTGTTTGCAATGCTAATGAAACCTGAGTCCAAACCTCTAGAAAGGCTTCTAAACAGGCGGTTTACAATTTTCATTCAAACTCAAAATAGAAATGAAAAATTCTTAACAAAATTACTGTACTGGTTAGAAAATCTCAATCAGGCTGATGAGCAATATAGCAACCTATTTTTGGTGCTACCGGAACTAGAGCAAATCTCGGGAAAGGCGTGTTAATGGTAGTTTGCCATTTCCACTCAAACTGCAAATAGGAATATAAAAATTCTTAACAAATTTGCTATCCTCGTTAGGACGTTTCAATCAGACTAGATTGATAATCAACCTATTTCAGGTGCTAATGGAACCTGATTCCAAATCTGTGGGAAGGCGCTTTAAAGCGGGTTACCAATTTCACTCAGAATAGAATTCTAAAAATTCTTAATAAAATTGCTGTCCTGGTTAGGAAATTCAAATCAGAGTCTCTAGGTGGTCAATTTAGCAACCTGGTTGAAATGCTAACGGAACCTGACTCCAAAACTCCAGCGGATGGAAGGTCATCATTTTTGTATTTACTAAATATTTTAATGTACTAAATTATTTCATTTAGTTGCTGCTCATGATTTGTTTTGGTTTCTTATCAGTCAGAATCCATCTGGGAATACGAATTATTATTAAAAATACAATTATGTAAATATTATATTGTTATATATCACTTTAACCGAAAATGTGCAAAGGGCATACCATTTCACAAAGAATTGTATGAAACAAAATCATATATAAATTTATAAAACAAACACAAAATTTTATTTCGAACTAAAATTTTGAATAATATTCCTTCTCAGAGGATTAAATTCATCTTTTAAGTGCCGTTAGCGCCTGAAATAGGTTAAAAGTGCGTAAAATTACTCATCCAGCCAGCCTAATTGGATCTAGGACAGCAATTTTGTTATGAATTTTTGTATTTCTATATTTTGTGTTTGAGCGGAAATGGTAAACGACCATGAACACGCATTTACAGAGATTTGGACTCAAGTTCCGTAAGCACCGTTAGTTAAGGCCGTGAAATTTTTAACAAATAACAAATATATTATTGGATTAGTATTACACTGTTAACCTAATTTTTAATAAGTTTTCAGTGAAATATTTTGAAAAAAACATGATTCCAAAAGTTTAAAGGATTATTATAATATGCCATCAAGGCGATAAAATAGTTTCATGAGAGAACAAAGGACTAACATGCACAAACGTACTCTGGAATTATCAATTTTTAATTTATTATGTATGCCGTCACAGGGATTCTTCTAAGACGCCATCAAGATCATACATACAATAGCTCTATGTACAGAGTATTAAACGGTCCACACTTTTCGACTAATATCCTGAAGCTGAATTTATTTGACTCTGTAGCAAAATTTTGTGAAGTGAAGTTAGGAATTTATTTTTGTTAAGGTGTCTGTCTTCAGCAAATTTAACAGAATAAATAATTTTTATTGCGAAGGAGCAATAAGTTTTACAAAATGAAATGTAGGGGAAATTTGTTTACAAAAATATAACCAATTTAACTAATTTGGTTGGTTGTTATTGCTCCTCTCTCTCTTCGATTTTATTCTCCAGCAAATTTTTCTGCAGAAAATTTTGCTACAGAGTCAAATAAATTCACCTTGATGGTCGCACGGATACTTTTAAGAATATCTGGAGGATACAATAGCACTTGATACTGACTATTAAACTATTTAAATGCCATGCCCCTAGGTCTCCCCACTTCTCAATTTTTTATTTAATACGTATGACATTGCCCCGGTGGCAAAGTGGTCAGCATGCTTGCTCCAGCGTCAATGAATTAATCACTCATTATCCGAAATGAAAATATGATTATGAAACCTCATTTGAGGCGGCCAAATCCATTGATGGGATATAGTGCCAGAGACAGAGAGAGAGAGAGAGAGAGAGAGAGAGAGAGAGATAGAGTATGACATGTCGATTTCACCTGTTTGAGTTGTTTATATTTCAATTAATATCAAGATGGTCGCAGGGATTCTTTTCATTCTCCGACAATATGAAAACAAAAGTGGAATTTTTGTAATAATTTTATTTTTGGAAAAATCGTATGAAGCTTTCACGTGAAATCAATATGAGTACTAGGCTTAATTGAAGAAATTTTATTTTGTGGTTTTATACTTTCAAGAAATTTTGGAATAATGGTTGGCGATTTTTTTTGTGACTGAACTAACTGTCCTATTTATGAACGATGTATTCCACGTTTGTTTATGTAAGAAGCAAGTGAACGTTTTAATGATCGATCGAAAATAAAATCAAACAAAATGTTTAGCCTTATATTAAAGTTTGAAAGCGACATACAGCGGAGTCATTAAAAATACCAACGTATCAGTTGTTGTGTTTATCTTCCATATAATCTAACATCAAAACAACCAACAACGGTGGCTTCAGCTTTAGGGGCGATTAACACTTTTGAAAATTTTAATTAACTGCTAGTAGCTTTCGTAGCTTTTTTTCTGTAGATGTCGGTCGGACTATAGGAAAAAATACACTCGGCGAGCAACTAAATTGACTTAAAACTCCGCGCGTACAAAATGGCGTATTTTTTAAAAATGGATTAACCGATTTTTGTAAAACAACTTTTTTTGACAGCCTTGTATTTTATCTTTATAACGACACCTTTAATATTAAAATTTATTAGAGTACTAGTATTAAAGTACTTTTCAAATTAAAGCAACCGTAGCAAAATGCGATGTTTCAGTGAAAACAATTGTCGTACTGCAATCCCCTGTATAATAATCAGTTGACCGATATTTGCCATTACTCACTTATCAGAAGTTGGCCTGAAAAAATCTCTACCAGTTTCATTCGTTGTTTTCTCAAAATTATGGATAATAATCCAGAAAAAATCGCACAAGTTGTTGCTTTATTGCAAGAAGGACGTAATCAACGAGAAGTCACTCGTCAGCTAAACATGAGGCAATTTGCTGTCTCAAGTGTATCCAGAAGGCTTCAGAAAACTGGTATCTTATTTATCGGAAAAAACATGTCAGCCGGTATCGGTGTTCGTTTAAGAAGGACTATCGATTTATCGTCCTAACTTCATTGCATTTCATGAGCATCGGTGTAGCAGGAGCTAAGACAAGTCCGAGATGGAGCTGTTACTCAATGGACAGTAAGAAGGCGTTTGAAGGAAGCCAATCTCACTCTAAGACGGTCCGATAGAGGCCCAAAATTGACAGCACACTGCATCGGAGCATCAAGCAATGTAGGTCTGTTCTATTCACTGACGAGTGCAGAGTTTGTTTCCATGGGACAACTGATTTTATTTTTGTACCTGGTGGGTGGAGGCCGTAGAGGAGGCCTGACCGCTGAAAGATATATCGAGGACATTCTCTTGGAATGCGTATGCCGTTTTTACACAATTCCACACTTTTCTTGTATGTGTTAGTTTCACACTGTTAAATCAAAACCTAATTAGAAAACATGGCCATTCCAATTGGAATTTTAGTTCTAAAAGATAATCTAATTGTAGTTTTGTACATGTTAAACTTAAATTTTCTTTGTACGATTTAAAAAATTAAATTAAAGTTATATTTGGAGGAACGAAAAATATTGTACATATTTAAAGAAGATAAAGAACATTTCTTTTTAAATAAAGTATAACAAGATTGATTTAAGATTTATTATATTTTAGTTTATTCAAATATGTATTTGTCATACTTAACTGATACAATATTTAATATACTTTAAATTTATCGATAGATTGACGCCATATTATAAATTTATTTCGGCTTGTAATCTTAATTTATTTATAATAAATAATTTTTATCATGATAATTGTCAATTGCCATTTAAATGGCCGTTTACCATTTTCGTCCAAATTCAAATTAAAAATACAAAAATTCGTTAAAAATTTGAGGATCTGGTTAGGAAGTGGCAATGAAGCTGACTGGACGAGCAATTTAGCCACCTAATAGAAGTGCTCTCGCAACCTGAGTCCAAATCTCTGGGAAGGGGTGTTAATGGCCGTTTACCATTTTCGTCCAAATTCAAATTAAAAATACAAAAATTCGTTACAAATTTGCTGATCTGGTTAGGAAGTGGCAATGAAGCTGGCTGGACGAGCAATTTAGCCACCTAATAGAAGTGCTCTCGCAACTTGAGTCCAAATCTCTGGGAAGGGGTGTTAATGGCCGTTTACCATTTTCGTCCAAATTCAAATTAAAAATACAAAAATTCGTTACAAATTTGCTGATCTGGTTAGGAAGTGGCAATGATGCTGGCTGGACGAGTAATTTGACCACCTAATAGAAGTCCACTCGCAACCTGAGTCCAAATCTCTGGGAAGGGGTGTTAATGGCCATTTATCGTTTTCGTTCAAATTCAAATTAAAAATACAAAAATTCGTTACAAATTTGCTGATCTGGTTAGGAAGTGGTAATGATGCTGGCTGGACGAGTAATTTGACCACCTAATAGAAGTACACTCGCAACCTGAGTTCAAATCTCTGGGAAGGGGTGTTAATGGCCATTTATCGTTTTCGTTCAAATTCAAATTAAAAATACAAAAATTCGTTACAAATTTGCTGATCTGGTTAGGAAGTGGCAATGAAGCTGGCTGGACGAGCAATTTAGCCACCTAATAGAAGTGCATTCGCAACCTGAATCCAAATCTCTGGGAAGGGGTGTTAATGGATGGCCGTTTACCATTTTCGTCCAAATTCAAATTAAAAATACAAAAATTCGTTACAAATTTGCTGATCTGGTAAGGAAGTGGCAATGATGCTGGCTGGACGAGTAATTTGACCACCTAATAAAAGTGCACTCGCAACCTGAGTCCAAATCTCTGGGAAGGGGTGTTAATGGCCATTTATCGTTTTCGTTCAAATTCAAATTAAAAATACAAAAATTCGTTACAAATTTGCTGATCTGGTTAGGAAGTGGCAATAGAGCTGGCTGGACGAGCAATTTAGCCACCTAATAGAAGTGCTCTCGCAACCTGAGTCCAAATCTCTGGGAAGGGGTGTTAATGGCCGTTTACCATTTTCGTCCAAATTCAAATTAAAAATACAAAAATTCGTTACAAATTTGCTGATCTGGTTAGGAAGTGGCAATGAAGCTGGCTGGACGAACAATTTAGCCACCTAATAGAAGTGCTCTCGCAACCTGAGTCCAAATCTCTGGGAAGGGGTGTTAATGGCCGTTTACCATTTTCGTCCAAATTCAAATTAAAAATACAAAAATTCGTTAAAAATTTGCTGATCTAGTTAGGAAGTGGCAACGAAGCTGGCTGGACGAGCAATTTAGCCACCTAATAAAAGTGCTCTCGCAACCTGAGTCCAAATCTCTGGGAAGGGGTGTTAATGGCCGTTTACCATTTTCGTCCAAATTCAAATTAAAAATACAAAAATTCGTTACAAATTTGCTGATCTGGTTAGGAAGTGGCAATGAAGCTGACTGGACGAGCAATTTAGCCACCTAATAGAAGTGCACTCGCAACCTGAGTCCAAATCTCTGGGAAGGGGTGTTAATGGCCGTTTACAATTTTCGTCCAAATTCAAATTAAAAATACAAAAATTCGTTACAAATTTGCTGATCTGGTTTGGGAGTGGCAACGAAGCTGGCTGGACGAGCAATTTAGCCACCTAATAGAAGTGCTCTCGCAACCTGAGTCCAAATCTCTGGGAAGGGGTGTTAATGGCCGTTTACCATTTTCGTCCAAATTCAAATTAAAAATACAAAAATTCGTTACAAATTTGCTGATATGGTTAGGAAGTGGCAACGAATCTGGCTGGACGAGCAATTTAGTCACCTAATAGAAGTGCTCTCGCAACCTGAGTCCAAATCTCTGGGAAGGGGTGTTAATGGCCGTTTACCATTTTCGTCCAAATTCAAATTAAAAATACAAAAATTCGTTACAAATTTGCTGATCTGGTTAGGAAGTGGCAATGATGCTGGCTGGACGAGTAATTTGACCACCTAATAGAAGTGCTCTCGCAACCTGAGTCCAAATCTCTGGGAAGGGGTGTTAATGGCCGTTTACCATTTTCGTCCAAATTCAAATTAAAAATACAAAAATTCGTTACAAATTTGCTGATCTGGTTAGGAAGTGGCAATGAAGCTGGCTGGACGAGCAATTTAGCCACCTAATAGAAGTGCACTCGCAACCTGAGTCCAAATCTCTGGGAAGGGGTGTTAATGGCCGTTTACCATTTTCGTCCAAATTCAAATTAAAAATACAAAAATTCGTTACAAATTTGCTGATCTGGTTAGGAAGTGGCAATGATGCTGGCTGGACGAGTAATTTGACCACCTAATAGAAGTGCTCTCGCAACCTGAGTCCATATCTCTGGGAAGGGGTGTTAATGGCCGTTTACCATTTTCGCCCAAACTCATATTAAAAATACAAAAATTCGTTAAAAATTTGCTGATCTGGTTAGGAAGTGGCAATGAAGCTGACTGGACGAGCAATTTAGCCACCTAATAGAAGTGCTCTCGCAACCTGAGTCCAAATCTCTGGGAAGGGGTGTTAATGGCCGTTTACCATTTTCGTTCAAATTCAAATTAAAAATACAAAAATTCGTTACAAATTTGCTGATCTGGTTAGGAAGTGGCAATGATGCTGGCTGGACGAGTAATTTGACCACCTAATAAAAGTGCTCTCGCAACCTGAGTCCAAATCTCTGGGAAGGGGTGTTAATGGCCATTTACCATATTAGTTCAAATTCAAATTAAAAATACAAAAATTCGTTAAAAATTTGCTGATCTGGTTAGGAAGTGGCAATCAAGCTGACTGGACGAGCAATTTAGCCACCTAATAGAAGTGCTCTCGCAACCTGAGTCCAAATCTCTGGGAAGGGGTGTTAATGGCCGTTTACCATTTTCGTATAAATTCAAATTAAAAATAAAAAAAATCGTTAAAAATTTGCTGATCTGGTTAGGAAGTGGCAATCAAGCTGACTGGAAGAGCAATTTAGCCACCTAATAGAAGTGCACTCGCAACCTGAGTCCAAATCTCTGGGAAGGGGTGTTAATGGCCATTTACCATTTTCGTCCAAATTCAAATTAAAAATACAAAAATTCGTTACAAATTTGCTGATCTGGTTATGAAGTTCCATTCATATGAGCAATTTAACAATATTTTTAAGCTAATTTAGGTGCTACTGGTACTTCAAAGCGAAATTCAAATCTCTGAAAAGAAATTGTAAGTACCATTTAAAATTTTTATTACAAATTTTAGTTCAAATTTAGTTGTTTGCATCAATTTTAAAATTTTATTTATAAAATTTTGTTTGATACGATTGTTTGTGAAATTATTTGTCTTTTGTTCTTTTGCGATTTAAGCGTTATATATCAATCGAATATTTAATTGTAGAATAAACATTTTTATTGTATTTTAAATACAAATACGTATTCTCAGATGGATTCTGATAAGAAATTAAAGTAAATCATGTACACAGAAACGAATCGAAATAAATTAGTACACTAAAATATTTAGTTGATTTTTTATTCGCTAGATGTCACTAGAATACGGGTTTTCAATTTAGTGTCAGTGACAGTATATGTATATGACCAAATCAAAAACTATTAAATTGGTGTGTATGTAGGTTTATAAAATGTAAACACATTATTTAAATATGGACGGCAAAATAAATTTTATTATTATGAACGGGAATTTTGTTTATTTATCTTCACTTTTAATCAATTGTTTTTACATTTTAAAGTAGCGTTCATTGGTTCATTCGCAATGGTAATTTTCTTGCACAAAAATCACAATCCAGTAAAAATTGTTGAAATGATTAATTACGTATTCAACCTATTTATTTGAGCAAACATTAAATGATAATATTTTGATAGATAAGTTGATTTGATATTTTTATAAGCTTGCATAAAAATTGAATAGAATCAACGACGTATGACTATAGATGCGTGGATGTGTCAAACATCCCAAGTAAAACAAAATTCGACTTTTTTGTCATTTTTCGAAGTAAAAACTTATATTTAGTTTCGACTTTGACTTAGTTTTGCTTTCGACTTAGAATAAGATGCTGTATGAAAAGTGTCGCGAATATTCGAAACTGGACGAAACTCGATATATAATAAAATTGTGCCTATGCATATGTGTAAATAAAAATTGGGGGAACAATTTGGTGTAAGTATGTGTTTGAAACGCCACAACTGAAACTATTATGGAACGAGATACTGGCGGAATTAAAAAACTACTATTTTGATTTCAGAATTTTATTAAAATTCACAATTTTCATGTTCACCATACGACTAACACAAATCTGTTGATTGATGAAAAATATGTATTATACATAAATCACTTTCATTCATGATAACAAATTAATTATTTCCACAATATATAAGTTTAATTTACAGGCCGACAAATTGAATTAAGTTTTGTGCTGAAATTTTGATGAACATAATTTAAACCATTAATATCCAGACAATTATTTAGTAATTACCTAATAAGTATTTAATTTTGTAATACTTACATTTTAAATTAAAATGTTAAACCTGCACTCCATTCTTACCGCGCATCCCCAATAGAATTCCTTTAACTTTTTCCTTAAAAAAATTATGGAAAAAAAAACTTGAGTTTTTTTTTTCTCAAGTTGTTTTTTCATACTTTTAGCGCTGTTAGTTTACAATATAGATTCTTTTGACTTTTACCTCATAATTCGAAGAAAAATATTATAGCACATTTTTCAGTTGCGTTGTTATACTAGGGCACAGTATATGTTACATATAGTATACATATACGCACCAATACCTAAGTATTGATTCTTCGACTTTTTCTAATATTTCGAAGGCAAATGCGATAGCTCAATTATGAGTTTCGTCTTGTTATACTTGGGATGTTTATTGTTTTTAGTGAAGCTTTTGCTCAGTTTTTACAGCACCCTTGCACAAAATGAATTCACATTACATTTTTGTACCAAAACACATTGAAGATTACGTGTGCCCTTTTACTGAGTGTTCACGGAATGAGATAAAAAATAAACTGGTTTTTTTACCAACTTTTGCTCAAAAAATTTGTCTACGGTTGTCTATCGCACATCCTTTAGAAAAATGTCATAACACAAAAAACAGTTTTGTGATGAATGCATTTTAAATTGCTATACTTGATTATTTATTTTATAAAGCTAATAATGAGTAATCTCAGCATCATCACAGTAGCGTTAGCAATTCAAAAAAACAATAAAATAAAATGCAATTATCTCAAAACTGTTTTTTTGTGTTGACAGTTTTTAAGAGGTTGTGCGATATGTTTTCTGTTGTTTTGTATTTTGTTCTGATTTGTTTACGATTAGATGGGGCTTTATTTTAATTTTATCGAAAAAAAAGTATTTCTGGGGATTACAAATACACAATATTCGGTTTTATACACACATCACAATTTATAAATTATAAAATAATTTATAGCCCAACAGTTGTAACAAAATAAAATTTTTGGTGCTCATCCTAATTGTGTCACTTAAATGCATCTCGCATATTTATTTCATAATAACTTTAAATTAAATTATTTAAGGCGATAACCTAACAAACTCATTCGAAAAATGTCAAAAATAAAGAACAATAAATATTTGTGCAAAATTATTGCTCATACTTCCGGTTATTTTTGTTGCTATGTTGATACGAATTAGATTATTTGCTAAAAAGATGGAAAAATTTCAATTAAACCGAGATCAAATTCGGCGGGACTTAGTTGAATATAAAGATTTGATTGGCTAAAGAGTTGGATCAAAAATAATCCCGTTCCGTGAACTAAGCATTATACTTTAAAAATTATTTCTTCATCTTACTTGTAAAGTCGGGCTGCGTATCAACATTGTGTATAGCATGCTAATAATCTAAAAAAAGATCGATATAGAAATATAATTTCGCAACATAGCAAAATGAAACATAATAAAAAATCTGAAAAATTCTACTCTATCAAATCCCTTTATATGTAGTGGAGTGTTGTCATAATAAAATGTAAAACATACTAACCTAAGTATTTTTTTGTATAGAAACATTCTAATACACTTACACAAAACAGGATTTGACAAGAAATATTTCTCGCACATTAAGGTCATTTATGATTAGAAAATATTATGGGTAATGTGAATTCTTCGCGAGTAGAAATTTTTTTAAATATTTTGTATTTGATATTCATGAATAGTAATATCATAATAAGCAAATTTTCTCGGTGAAGTTTTGTGATTGTGCTGCCTTCGTCGAGATGTCAAAATTGTATTTTAAAATGTTCCCATAAATTTAATTTTTATTTCTGTCAGCCTAATATAATTTGTTGATAATGAAAGTACTTATAAATGTTTAAAAATTGTTTTGAGTGTTAATCAATAAATCTATAATCTATATAATTATTATAATAATTTTTATTTTTATAATTATTTTAATAAAGTTTTATTTAAATAATATTCAAATTTTTTGATTTAATTTATGATGTTATTATTGTAAATAGATATATAGATTTATTCAAACTAATTAAATTTTTTCTTTATATTTATATTAATTATTATATGCCATATCTAATGGCGGGGTGGGGAATTGAGCTATCGCATTTGCCTTCGAAATATTAGAAAAAGTCGAAGAATCAATACTTTAGTATTGGTGTGTATATGTATACTATATGTAATACCCTTGACAGACTAGGATTAGCTAAACGCGTTTAATAATTTTTTCGAGTTTATCTCTGAATGTGTCAACTTCGAGATTAACTAAACGAGTTTTCATTTAGGTTTAGTAACTAAACCGGTTTAGTGCACAAATCTCTCAATATTTTGAAGTTTATCGCATAAAAATGGGTTTAGCGAGAGCGCCATCTAGCAATGAAGGTTAAAATTTATAAATAGGACAATGCCATTTAGTACTGTGATACAATGATAGATGCCGCTTCGAGTTTAAAATAATTTTTTTGCTCCAATTTAAGTTCAATATACACAAATGTGTTTGTAAATAATGACAGGTCGTAATGTCTTCCGTATTTTAACGGATCTTAGTTCAATGGGAATTCTTGAAAAAAAAACTTGATAACACATAAATTAAATAACACTAATTATTTCTTTTTGATCACATCAATTATTCTATTATTATTATAGTTAGTGTTGTTTTTCTGACGAAACCAAAATTAAGCGATATGGACAAATGTGTAATATGGTCTTCAGCTTACACATAATTCTATGTTTCACACATTCGTTTCTCGTATTTGAAATATATATACACAAGTGTGGACACGGGTGGCGTAAGGGTTATATCTCTTTTCTTGCCTGCCAGCACAATTGTGTGGGTAACGAAAACGAATCATGTCAAAATTTATTTTTGTATCTGTTTCGGTCCAACTTACACATTTGTGCATTCCTCTTACCGTAGAGTGCGTATTGTAATATACAGTATTGCACTATATTTGACTTCTAGTGCCGGAAAGACAATTCTCGCACAGAAAAAATATGGCGGATACAGAGTGATGTATTAAATATATATTGTATTTATATATTCATTTATATTGTTTACATTTTTATGTTGTATTTGTATTAAAATGGAATAGGAATTTTGGGATACAATTAAAACACAAAATTTAGACAATAACATTTGTTTAATACCGATTCCGGACAAACATGGCGCTACCGTATTTTATTATTGAAACACGGTTTGCTAAACTTCATAGTGTGTCAACCTAATTGGATTTGTAGTAGATTAACTAAACTAGTTTAACTAAACGCGTTTAGCTAAATCCTACATAGTCTGTCAAGGGTATAACATATACTGTGCCCTAGTATAACAACGCTACTGAAAAATGTGCTATAATATTTTTCTTCGAATTATGAGGTAAAAGTCAAAAGAATCTATATTGTAAACTAACAGCGCTAAAATTATGAAAAAACAACTTGAGAAAAAAAAACTCAAGTTTTTTTTTTCCATAATTTTTTTAAGGAAAAAGTTAAAGGAATTCTATTGGGGATGCGCGGTAAGAATGGAGTGCAGGTTTAACATTTTAATTTAAAATGTAAGTATTATAAAATTAAATACTTATTAGGTAATTACTAAATAATTGTCTGGATATTAATGGTTTAAATTATGTTCATCAAAATTTCAGCACAAAACTTAATTCAATTTGTCGGCCTGTAAATTAAACTTATATATTGTGGAAATAATTAAATTGTTATCATGAATGAAAGTGATTTATGTATAATACATATTTTTCATCAATCAACAGATTTGTGTTAGTCGTATGGTGAACATGAAAATTGTGAATTTTAATAAAATTCTGAAATCAAAATAGTAGTTTTTTAATTCCGCCAGTATCTCGTTCCATAATAGTTTCAGTTGTGGCGTTTCAAACACATACTTACACCAAATTGTTCGCCCAATTTTTATTTACACATATGCATAGGCACAATTTTATTATATATCGAGTTTCGTCCAGTTTCGAATATTCGCGACACTTTTCATACAGCATCTTATTCTAAGTCGAAAGCAAAACTAAGTCAAAGTCGAAACTAAATATAAGTTTTTACTTCGAAAAATGACAAAAAAGTCGAATTTTGTTTTACTTGGGATGTTTGACACATCCACGCATCTATAGTCATATGTCGTTGATTCTATTCAATTTTTATGCAAGCTTATAAAAATATCAAATCAACTTATCTATCAAAATATTATCATTTAATGTTTGCTCTAAAAATAAATAGGTTGAATACCTAATTAATCATTTCAACAATTTTTACTGGATTGTGATTTTTGTGCAAGAAAATTACCATTGCGAATGAACCAATGAACGCTACTTTAAAATGTAAAAACAATTGATTAAAAGTGAAGATAAATAAACAAAATTCCCGTTCATAATAATAAAATTTATTTTGCCTCTCTCTCTCTCTCTGGCACTATATCCCATCAAGTGATTAGGCCGCCTCAAATGAGGTTTCATAATCATATTTTCATTTCGGATAATGAGTGATTAATTCATTGATCCTAAACCAGCCGTGAAAATTTTTCCTTGTCACCACCGGGAATCGAACCCGGGACCTCCGGTTGCTGGAGCAAGCATGCTGACCACTTTGCCACCGGGGCGGTTTATTTTGCCGTCCATATTTAAATAATGTGTTTACATTTTATAAACCTACATACACACCAATTTAATAGTTTTTGATTTGGTCATATACATATACTGTCACTGACACTAAATTGAAAAACCGTATTCTAGTAACATCTAGCGAATAAAAAATCAACTAAATATTTTAGTGTACTAATTTATTTCGATTCGTTTCTGTGTACATGATTTACTTTAATTTCTTATCAGAATCCATCTGAGAATACGTATTTGTATTTAAAATACAATAAAAATGTTTATTCTACAATTAAATATTCGATTGATATATAACGCTTAAATCGCAAAAGAACAAAAAACAAATAATTTCACAAACAATCGTATCAAACAAAATTTTATAAATAAAATTTTAAAATTGATGCAAACAACTAAATTTGAACTAAAATTTGTAATAAAAATTTTAAATGGTACTTACAATTTCTTTTCAGAGATTTGAATTTCGCTTTGAAGTACCAGTAGCACCTAAATTAGCTTAAAAATATTGTTAAATTGCTCATATGAATGGAACTTCATAACCAGATCAGCAAATTTGTAACGAATTTTTGTATTTTTAATTTGAATTTGGACGAAAATGGTGAATGGCCATTAACACCCCTTCCCAGAGATTTGGACTCAGGTTGCGAGTGCACTTCTATTAGGTGACTAAATTGCTCGTCCAGCCAGCTTCATTGCCACTTCCTAACCAGATCAGCAAATTTGTAACGAATTTTTGTATTTTTAATTTGAATTTGGACGAAAATGGTAAATGGCCATTAACACCCCTTCCCAGAGATTTGGACTCAGGTTGCGAGAGCACTTCTATTAGGTGGCTAAATTGCTCGTCCAGTCAGCTTGATTGCCACTTCCTAACCAGATCAGCAAATTTTTAACGAATTTTTGTATTTTTAATTTGAATTTATACGAAAATGGTAAACGGCCATTAACACCCCTTCCTAGAGATTTGGACTTAGGTTGCGAGAGCACTTCTATTAGGTGGCTAAATTGCTCTTCCAGTCAGCTTGATTGCCACTTCCTAACCAGATCAGCAAATTTTTAACGAATTTTTGTATTTTTAATTTGAATTTATACGAAAATGGTAAACGGCCATTAACACCCCTTCCCAGAGATTTGGACTCAGGTTGCGAGAGCACTTCTATTAGGTGGCTAAATTGCTCGTCCAGTCAGCTTCATTGCCACTTCCTAACCAGATCAGCAAATTTTTAACGAATTTTTGTATTTTTAATTTGAATTTATACGAAAATGGTAAACGGCCATTAACACCCCTTCCCAGAGATTTGGACTCAGGTTGCGAGAGTACTTCTATTAGGTGGCTAAATTGCTCGTCCAGTCAGCTTCATTGCCACTTCCTAACTAGATCAGCAAATTTTTAACGAATTTTTGTATTTTTAATTTGAATTTGAACTAATATGGTAAATGGCCATTAACACCCCTTCCCAGAGATTTGGACTCATGTTGCGAGAGCACTTCTATTAGGTGGTCAAATTACTCGTCCAGCCAGCATCATTGCCACTTCCTAACCAGATCAGCAAATTTGTAACGAATTTTTGTATTTATAATTTGAGTTTGGACGAAAATGGTAAACGGCCATTAACACCCCTTCCCAGAGATTTGGACTCATGTTGCGAGAGCACTTATAATAGGCTGCTAAATTACTCATTTATCCAGATTAACTGAAGGTTCCTAACCGACCGCAAATTTATTTCGAATCATTATAATTCTTTTATGATTTTGATTTGAAAATGTTAAAGTAGAAAAGTAATATTGAATCTAATCAGAATTCGCATTAGAATATTAATTATTTGTTGTACTAAAATGGTTGTAGTCTAGACTATCCATTAAAAGGTTTGCAACATTGAAATCTTGTGTATGTAAAATAATTCTTAAACTTTATCAATACAAGTTTTATTAATTTATATATCTTATTTAAAAATTTATTTCGTTAAATTTAAATGAAAATGAATAAAACGATTTGATTTAGTACTCTAATCTTATTTGCAAATTCATAACAGTGTACCCCATTCACTAACACAAGCAAATTCAATCAGAATCTCATACGAAAATAAATATTCCAATAGGATTTGTATACGTACACGTGTGGAAAAAAAATACAAAAACGGCATACGCATCTCTTGGATCAAGTAATGCCCTACGCAGAATATTCAAATTATTTAGATTATTTTACCATCAATTTTGGTTGTGTGTCCATTCAAAATTCGTTATAAAAACGTACTGAACCAATTTTCATGAAAATAGTGTTATTTTAAAGTAAAAATATCAGACTTTAAAAAAAATATGTCTAGTCAACGACTTGTGATGAAAAAACGTCTTTCTGTGAGCGCTCAAAGTTTGAGTCGATTTTGTTTCTCGCGACTGCATATTTTTATTTTAGCTAGGCAACAAATTGTGATATCGTATCTACAGAAAAAACACTTTACAAAATAAAGTTTGACTTTTAAAAACGTAAATTGAAAATAGTGTTTCCATCTTAAATAATATTTGAAATGTGTGTAACGGATCTAAAGCGGTTTGCACATTCTGGTAGTTGTGCAGCGATCAGGGAAATTTGGGATTCACTTTATACCGCTATGATAAATGAAACTGTTAAAAAAAATATTGTGTAAACAAAAATTATAATAAATTAACCCTTCAGTTTTAAGAAACTTCAGGATCATCGTCCAAGATGAACCTCAACTCCGCAAAACGAAAGGAATTTACCAAATTTAATTATTTATTTTCATATTGAAAATTAATTATCTATAAAATATTGATTGAATTGTACCACTAATTTGGTTTTATACATTTTCTATTGGAACCGACGATAAATGAAGAGTACAAGATTATTACCTAAAAAATTATCTTCTTATAATGAAATATTCAAATGTTATACAGTGTATTGGTTTTTGCTTTGGAAAACACTGTATATAATTCCCCTACGTACATTATACTCGTTTACATACTATACCATTCATTCTTCTTCTCTTCTTTTCATACATGTATACCAAAGGCGGAGTCACAAGAAAATGAATAAACAATTCTTGAACCACACCACAAATAAGCAACACCATAAACAGTGGGGCAAGAATTAATATGTTATCTAAAGCGCGCGGTCGACCAACGCGAGTATGAACGTGCACATAAAGACAGAGGTGAAACTAATCCGTTAAAATTCAGTTAATTAAATTATGGGTGTACAGTATTAGAACGAATAATAAATATTTTTTTTTGATACTTGAGTTTATTCTGAAGACAATTAAGCTCGTAAAGTGGCACGTAATCGTTTGCGCCAAAATGATTGAATTGTAATTGTAGGCTTCAATTTATTCTAAAGCGTTGATTTCACCGTGCCATTTCAAAATGAATATGCCGCTGTCAGCCCATCAAACAACTAGGCTAGGTCGCCTCAATGTAAATTTTTGCAAATAGTACTTACTATACGACACATAGCCTGGTGACATGTTTAAAATTTTAAATTTATGAAATAATGTTTTATTATTTATGTACAAAACGAGTATATTATGCATTTATTGATGCCATGAGCCAATAAAACGTGTTGCGTGATAACAAACGAATCGATAAATAAAAAATAAATAATAATAAAATTAATTGCGTTAATATGTCAATAATTAAGTTTGATTTGAAAGATCAATATTTTTTGTACACATATACCGTGCCGATTTAATTACACCGCACAATCGTGAAGTAATTATTTCGTTTGTTAACCATTAGTTTACTTACGTATACGTAAAAAGAATGATTATTTTTAAGTAGTAATTATAATAATATCTCTATAGTAATTAGCATGCCATCTATAGCTATGTTAGTTTGTCTATAATCACTTAATTTCTGCGAAATTATGTAAATTCCCATGAGAAATGTGTGCACCTTTACACCTCGTACTTTATACTTTAGTTTCCAATAATAATTGATGCAATTTAGGATATATCTAGAAGAAATAAACTAAAATATATGTTAGGAATGTCATCGCGATCACGCATGTTGTGATCAAACACACATTTTTATTAATTGGTTTGGTTTGGGACCAAAAAAAAAACGGATCGAGACCCTGTAATTTTCATTTTATATCAAATTGTCACATTGTGGTGGTTGTTACTGTTGAAGAAAGAATAGAAAAATATTTTAGATCGTATCCTTTTCGTTTGCGTGTTTCACAAAAATTATAGTACCACAATTGAACATTTATTAAAAAATTTGTCTATGTTTGACTAGAGAAATGGATGCATCTGCGCGTAAGGATAATTATATTTTTCTTTAAATGTATCCTTTGAACATGCCCTTACAATTATGAAATAACCTTAATGTCTGCTTTTGTATATTTTGATCTTAATCATTGAACTTCAGGTGAACTTCTAAGCTAAACAGTAAAATAAAATAATTGTGAAATGATGCTGGACCCCTTTTGAAGGGATACACACAACCTTTAATTATAGATTTTTTTGTAAGGGATACACATAACCTTTACACCGTTGACGAGATCAATACAAGGAGTATCATGCTGAGACAAATCAACATAACCATGAAGAAGCCTATGCATTCACAACGAGTGACTGTTGGATGTAGATTTTGGACCGGCGGCATTATTGGTACAATGTTTACGAAAATGAGCAAGGAGCGGCCCTTACAGTAAATGGGGAGCGTTACCGAGCCATGATAAACGAGTTTTTGTTACCCAGTATTGTAGCAACTCAATTATTTGAAAAATAATTGATTCTATTAGTTTCGACGAATACGACATAATAATTCGCGACATACAACAATTAATTCGATAATTAATTAATCAATATAAAATAAAATAAATCAACTTCCATAATCATCCGCGCACGAGCGCACGACATCAACTGGCCACGTACACCCGCATTTCGATACAATGTTGACAACATAAGAATTAAGAAAAATTAAAATGCAAATGAAAAAAATAAAAAAACTCTCTTGCGATCTGTCATGGTGAACAAAACACGCGCGCACAACGAAATAAATCATTTTAATATTAAAATTAAAACAAATGAAAGTAATATATATACTATATACGGGGGTGAAAATACAAATTTATTAATATTAATCGCATATAACATATAATAAATAAATAAATATTGCGTACAATAAAGTAACGAAACAAGCTGCCGTGTACAAAATAAATAAATTCGAACACCAACACAAACAACTATTACTCAGCCAACTATTAACCATCCAGAGGAGGCCATACAATCGAAATTTTTTTGAAAAATTGGGTTGAAGTCATTTGAATGAAATTGTGTTCCATAATGGCAATATAACCTTTCTAATACAATACACCGCTTTGAACATTATTCATTAGTCTTTCAATTAGAGCCAAATTAAATTGCAAACGTTAGATGGGCCACCTTGTAGTAAAGAATGTCTGGAATTCGTAACATTTGGTGTAAGAAGTGGGATTTTGCAAATACCAGCAATGGTTAGAAACCTAAAACCTATACATCATGGCAGTTGAGCGAAAAGCTGCAGAGTCTCGGACTCGTACCAAATGGAAAATGTTGAGAAGAAGTGGACGGTCGTTTGAAGAAGATGGAAAATAAAATTAAACACGTAGAGGTTTGCTTTGAAACACATCCCTCGCAATCTATTGGAAATAGCCAGCTAAATAAAAATTTTTTGACAGCACCAGTTGCCGGAAGCTGAAGTGGAATTTTAAAATCTCCGACATTCGATGGTGAGATCCTATTGGAAAATTTTAAAGTTCAATTTCAAGTGGCAATAAAGTACAATGGTTGGGCCGCAGACGAGCAGCTCTACGCACTTATTTTGGCTCTCCGAGGAAAAGCTGCAAATGTCTGCAAACTACATCAGCAACAGGAAAAAACTTTGAATGGGTTATGACAGAGTTGGACCTAAGATGTTGGCCGTCACACGTCAGAAAACTATTTAAGATATAATTACAAAGCAAGCGACAACTACGTGGCCTACTAGAGCCTGCAAGATCTAGAAAGAAATTTGGCAATTAGACGTTTAAAAGAGACGAGGAGAGAACACACTTGTCTCGTTTAATTGGCATGGATCTGGAAAACCAAGTTACACCAGCTTTGACGGGCATAAGCTGGTGGAACGGAGAGGATGTACTCTTACACGATTTGGGAAATGCAGTGCAATCATCGGTTTATCGTGTAGCTAGAATAACTGATGAGTATACCATCGGAATGGATGTCATGCAAATATAGCAGACGGCCGTGGATTTGGATAACCAGGTCCTAAGATGGTATAATATGGAGATACCCCCTCAAATAAACACAAATGAACAAAATGCATTATGAGTTATAATCGTGCGGAGACAGGTTCGAGATACTATCGATGTGCGAAAATTGATCTACGTGCTAATTGATGGTGATCTTGGGGACACCAAGGTGCGATTTGTGGAGCCTGAAAATGTCAAAAATTACCGGTTGTTGTGTGCTAGCAACTTGAAATTCTATAGTATACAATCAATCGCTCACTGTGCAGCCACCTTTCAGCAGTAGTTGAAACACTGGATGAATTAGCCGATTAATACATCTCCTAATGATGGCGAATTAGGAAAACCTAATATTGTGCAACATATAATTGACAGAGGAAACGCTACTCCAATCCCCGGCAAACACCAAGATGGCTACTGCTCTCGAAGTAGCAGGATACAGCCGAATTAACTACAAAATGGATGTTCAACAGTGGTTCTTGTTCAGAAAAAGGAAGGGACAACAAGATGTTGTGATGATTTCCGTAAATTAAATGGAGTGTTTTACACGCTGTCAGGGGCCAAGATTTTCAGCATATTTGAAATGAAAAGCGAATATTGACAAGTAGCATCCACCCAGATTATATATAAAACGGCATTTCCAGTCGAAAACAGTCTTTACCAATTTGTAGAATTGCCGTTTGGATTATATAATGCGCCTGCTAAGGATAACTAAGAAGTTTCCTATAGGATTATGATCCTACTACCGAAGATTTGTGTCAAACTTCGCCAACATTGCACGGAGCCTTCATCGAATTGTTTCCGTTAATTTGATTAACTTGAGTGGAATGCAGAACATTTAAAAGGATTTCAAAAATTAAAGACGAAGTTATGCAGCGCTCCAGTATTTGCGTATCCACAGGCTGGGATATTCATGGCCAATGGCATATTGTATACAGATGCTAGCGACACAGGGGTAAAGCGAAGAGATACTATTGTGTAACAAGTAAAGTAGAGAACTTTGGCTGTGTTAGACGATGAGAAACATTCCCACAAATAATAGTTTCTTCTTAATAAGTAGCTAGTAAGGATCTGGGGATATCGCCGACCCACTTCACGAACTACACTTGGGTCAAGGTAGAAACTTCGAGTTATTCGTTGCGTCTTACCTTTCTGCTCGAAAGCAATGTGTTAATATATTCTAAGTTTGCTACTTTTTTCCATTTAAAATATCTTCCGGAGTTAAATAAGATAGTCATCTGGGGCCGTTGTAATATTCGTTCCATGGAATTTACCGCGAGGCGAATTGATTTCAGATTCCCTACTATATCTTACAATGCATCGGTACCAATCAGAATTTTACCTAAATGTCGGCTATCTATTTGCGTAGCTGTATAGTGCGCGACCAAAGTTTATTTTCTATTGATGGGTGTGGTATTTTTTTGAGCTGTTTGGCGGGAAAAGCTGGTAGGACAGGCATAATTTTTTCGTAGATTTTTTTTTGATAATAACACAATAATTATTTGATTGGAAAGACGAATATTTTTTTTTTTGTTGAGGGACATCCGTAAAGTTCAGCCAGTCAAGTAAAGTGGTTAAATAATATTTAGTGTTAACCAAAATAATTAAAATTAAAACTGAAAACAATTAAATATTAGAAGTTTAGTGAAACGAAACATTACATAAAAACAAATTAAAAGTCGATCGATAGTGAAATTGTTTTGAGTGCGTACGGGGTACACTATGCAGTGCTAAATAGCGCGATTGTATAGTTGAAGTGTTGTGAGTGAAATCTTTGGCGGGGCGCTTGTTAGGCGGCAGTTACGAAGTGATGGTACAAAAAAAAAATATATGAACGTGCAAGCTCAGCGTGCTAGTTGCGGAGTATTATTATTTTGAAATATCGATGTGTTTACGAGTTTCGATCAGTTAAATAGCATGTGTTGATATTCGCGCGTTGATTGGTGCGCTGGTGTATGTTATTTGGGGTCCTCGCAAACGTGGATTTTTCATCATCGTTCACCGAATTTTGGCCGTTAAGCAGTTTCTGTGCTCGTATGTTAAGTATAGTATTGGACATACCGTTGTACTTGGCACATGTTGTGTATATCATCGCATCATTAACGAGAGGTTCGATTGTATTGGATAGGATAAGCTGGCAGTTTGGTCAACGTTGAAACATTTATATCCACGATCAAGTGGTCTTGTGCGAGATTTTACAGACATATTCGAAAAAACAATTTTGAACATTTGGAAAACTTAGGAGCCGTTACAGTAGGAACAAGAACACCGTTGAATCTACCGTTTTCGTTATCGCATGTGGTATCGTTGTATCGTGCGGTGCAGTGCTTGTACCATCAACGGATATTTCTTTTGTGTTAAGGCTGAGCTTATTTTCTTTATAGTATTAATTTTATAATTTTGCTTAAAATCTTATCTTAAATTTATTTTCTCAATTCAATTTTATTCATGTTCTTTAGATGAATCAAATTAATTATTAATTATCTTTCGATTCTAATGTTATTACCAATTACATTTGATTCTAGTTTATTATATATTTTGGTTTATTTTCTCTTAGAATTGTGTTTTTAGGAAACCGTTTGCAGTGCCAAGGTCGTTGGAAGCGCTTTCTACGTCTGTTGCACTACAAGGTAACCATTTATTCAAAAAAAATTTTTTTGATTCCATTTGCGAAACAATTAATAAATATTTATATTAATAATTTATATTATTGGTAACTGTATTTGATTTCATTTTGGTTGAAGATAAATAATTTTTTTATATAGTTTCATATGCAAATTTATTAATGAAGTTTAAAATAAATTTATATTTTGTCAACATGTGGAGCTATAAATATATTTCTTTTATTTATTAACCATGTGTAGTTGAGAGATTGGCCATAAGAAGTGATGTGAAACGGATGAGTCATGTGAGTGAGCATAAATTTGATTTCGTTGCCATACGGTGTGATCCATTGCCAGAGTACAAAACCCTCAACCAAGTTTACCTCAACCACTGAGCTAGCGGAAAATTATGGCATACTCTCGTTCTTTGGTGTCACGCGTGTCTCTAAAAATATTTATTACTATTTCTTTTTGCTAACGCTAGCCGACATCAAAGGCTTTCGTTACACCGTTACTTTTTACAGTATTTATTAACAATGGCATACAATGTTTCGAGTTTTGCAAGTGTCTTATATATGCCGACGACCTAAAAATTTACGCTAATATTAATTGATGGATATTTAGCGTATGCAAGATGAGCTAAACATTTTTTGTAATTGGGCCACAAATAAAAAATTGCCCTTGAATATACACATAAGTGTTAAGTTATTTCGTTTTGCAAATCATGATTTTCTTGTGTACAGGCTTCGTATTTTTTATTATGTGCACAGGCTTTGTATTTTAATATTCGTGGTACTCTCTGTTGGGTCGTAATGGAATAGAATTTGGCGATTCTTTCACTTTAAAAACCGTGCATGCCACTTACATTAGGTTGGTACTTGAATATGCCTCAGTAGTAGTATGGAATTCATATTATCCAGTGCACTCTGACGGGATCGAAAAATGCTTTACGGTATTTACCAAATCTAAGTCAGAGATTCGTTCGGAAGACTTACGTAAATCGTCTATTGTTGCCGAATTTACAAACTCGATCAAACTCTATGTTGGCGTGGGATAGGTTGTGCTCTATAATCGATTGCCCTTTTGAGTTAATAATTTTAATAATTCGGAACCACTTATAAATGGTTTTAATGCGTTAAATGTGCAAGTCATACGAAACTCTCCAGTTGGTCGCTAACTCTCAATATAAAAATAACGCTCATCTATTTAAATAATATCGCTCCACAAAAATTTTGCATTATTCCGATTTTTGCATCTGTCGGCCCTAGCAAAAACAACGATTGATACATTAGCTTTATCCTTAGTGTTGCTTTTATTTTATTTCTTAGAAAGCTATAGCAAGAAAAATGATGAGAACATCAGTAAAACCAAATTACATTATAAACATAAGATAAAATTGTTATGTTTACCCTTCGAACACCTCGGCAAGGTATAAACATAAACGATAACATCATATTTTCTCATCATATTATATATAAAGGTAGAAGAGCTTTCACATGATTCACAATACATTTTTACAATATAAAAAAGCAAAACCAATCACATTTAATTTTCCTCTCGATAAATTCCACGAAAATCTTAATTCTTGCTTCTTCCCATCTAATTTGACTTCATTCTTTAAGACATCAACAGAAGCATTTCAAATATAAATGTAAGACTAACACAAACAAAAGTTCTATGTACCCTACGGTGTTGAAACAACGTTCGTAAATATTCCTTCCTTTGGATATTCTTAGAAGTATATTTGGATTTTTCTTCCCATTCATTGCGCACTGTCATTCATCATCTTACACATTATACAATACGAGCATGGTGTCAAATATTTGGATACAAATAAAAAAAAAATGTTTGAGGTTAGTAGCAGGTATCCAACTGCGAGTAAAAGCTTATACCTACCGATATGTAAATTATTTTAATTTTGCTGAAAAAAGGTTTGAATTTTATAATATTCTACGAAGTAAATGAAATTTAATATCGACCGAAGAAGAAATAAAATGATTTTCAAGAACACAATGTTGTCAGTAAAAATTAAAAGTAAATTAATTAATTTATTTAATAAAAATATTCTTATAGCAACAATTATGATCGAATAGCGCTATAATATGTTGACTCCTGGGTGCTACAACATTCACAATAATTTTACTTTGGTTAAAATCACTTTGCGTGGATAAATTGCGCTGATTTTGTATACTCGTATATAAGAGTCCATATACATATACATGCATGGCCGATGGTGTGTTATACCAACTGCAATTCAACCTAAAATTTATTACTATAATACGTAAAACAAAAATTATCTTTAAACATAATAAATTGCGAAAGCAACCGACTCAACTGTCTGTTATGTCCGAAATTAGGCAAAAAATGTTACAAACAATGCAAACAATCGTAAATTTATGTTAATTTGCCACCCCACACTACACACTCCCCCGTTCAGCATTCTACGTTTATTTTGTTTTAAGTGGAGGAAATGTGGGGCCCCTAAAAGATAATCAAGCATGCATGCGGTGAATATATTGGATAATGGATATATGGATAAACAGCGGATGCAATTTATTATCAAAATTATGCGATTTACGATTCCCCAAACTCTATCACGTTCAATAATATTGTTTCGATATTTTTTTTTTTTTTTTGTTAAATATTTATTGTTTACTGATAAAGAAGTTAAAATAATTTTGCTTTTACCTTTCTTAAGCCTTTTTTCGTACGGTGATGTTTATCTCTGCGTTTATACAATATTTTCTTCTGTTGTACGCTGTGTAATTGCACGGCACATAATTGCCTTAGACACAAGGATTAATCTTTATGTACGTAACGTATTTTATATTGATGGGCTACACAAAGGTGTATTATGATCGAATGATCGAGTGAACAGGGGCAAAATCGTTGGTAGTTTCACAAACTGTATAATTATTTTTTTTTATTTTTCGTTTTTAACCGGCCGGTGTACCATATGCATGATGATCAATGGGATCCAGCATTCAATTTATTGAGATTATAATAATTTATTAAAAATTATTTTATTTAATAGTTTCGGTTCGACAATAGTTTCATGCATTTAAAAAATTATGTACCGAGTATAATAAATGGTTTATTCGTAAAAAAAAAAAAAAAATGTTTTGTTTAGAAAAATAAATATGTTTATTCAGGATGCCCGTCTTATTGTGGTTTTTATATTTGGTGTGATGTCATATGGTTAAACGGTTTAAGCCATAAATTAAAATTATTTGCATGTTCGTTTTTGTGGTTGCAAAGTTAATAGCAATTAAGATGTGAATACAGGCATCATGATTATATAGCAGAAAAAAGTAGTCAGTCAAAGTAGTCACTCTCTAAATAAAATCTTCAATTTTATAAAGTGCTCAAAAACATTTATCCAAAATTATTGGTTTTCTAAATCGATAACATTCTCGTTCTATTTGTTAAAAATATTTATTTTTAGGGAAGTCCCCTTGTTATTTGTGTTTTTTTTTTGTTGGTTTTCTCTTGTGGTTAATATTCAGTTGGTCTTGTAAATTCACGTTGAATAGATCAGCAACGTGTGAATTATACATTTTTTTTTGTTTTTACATTTTTATTTATTTATTGAATCTTTCAACTCGAAAATAATAGTAAGTTATCGAATCTTAATCACTAAGGTACTAGGTTGCTCAGTAAGTTCGATAAGAAAAACACGATTTTATGGTTTTAAATACATTTTATTATTCAATATAATGTCCCTGAACTTCAATACACTTATTCCTGTGATCTTCTAATTTATGGATTACACCCTGCAGTGAGAATTCGAAAGACTGTCGAAATACGTTTCCACGACTGCTGCTTCATTCGATGAAAATCGTTTCCCACGCTTGAATTTATTTAGTTTATTTATTTATGTGAGAACAGCCAGAATTTAAAGAGGATGTTGCAACAATTCGCACTTTAGTTCACTGACTTTCGAGATGGTTTTTTGAGCTGTGTGAGAGGGTGCGTTGTCTTAACGAAAATTATTTTTTTCTTCTGTAAGCCCACGGATATGAATATGGATACGACATGCAAAATGTTTTTCATAATAAACAGCACAAAGGAGTGGTAGAACTTATTTTTTTAGTTGTGCTCATTTTATAAATGCTACACACTCTAAAAAGTTAAGTTAAACTCATTAACTTTAATACAAAGATTTGAGGCTGATTTAAATTTTTTGTAACTATTTTTCCTTGAAATTTTTAATACACACCTGTAAAGTAAATCAAACAAAAAAATTCTAGTGAAACGTCAAAATTCGAACATAAACTTTATACGATTCCATTAGAGAATTATCCTTTCTGTCACACAAAAGCAAAATTTTTTTTCTTCTTCTTCCTTTTTTCTTCTACCACGAATTTTTGCTTATGTCGTCTCCATGTATTTATCTCAGTGAGTAAACAAAATCTTTTCTCACGAGTTTTTACATCCAACTCAGTCTAAATATTGCTCAGACTGCCTAATGAAATCCCTACTAAAACTCTCTCGATTCAAATACCGTATGCCGTATTTTTTGTTTCTAGTGTTAATGATTTTTTTGGACATCTATCACGTGAACCATCTTCAAGACCAGTACGACCACGTTTAGATTCAGCAACCCATCTTTCTTCTAAGAGTTCTTATACACTTTTAACAATCGTTTATGAATTTGTTTGTCTTTGTCTTCCAAAAATAAGAATTTTATCACTGCGCGATATTCAATTTTTTCCATTGTAAAAGCATACTGTGACCAGTCAACTTTGAACAGCTGTTAATATACGAATGAGTTGACAGATCTACATGAAACTTCACACGTGTCCATAAAAAATTAGTACCATTTTTAGAAAAATAAAATGAGGAAGCTAATAGCGCTATCTCTTATCGAGCGACAAAACTTACTGAGCAACCTAGTATTAATAAATTAATTGAGACTTTGGTAGCATCCTCGTCAGGCTTTGGGATCTCTTTTATAGTTGACAGTTGCCAGCACTCAGAGATATATCTTGATTCATAAATTGAATTGAATATTTGAGCAAGTCATTCAAAGACACACTCAGGTAGTTATTTAATCGTTTCACCTGTAATTCGATCATATACCCAGGGGCTTTCTTTAATTGATTTACTAGGGTCTGACTGCTACATTTGTTACGATTACGACTGTGTTGTCGTCAACAATACAAATTTCATTTTTGGATTACATCCTCATTTTTTGTAAATTTTTGTGTTTCCATTCTCCTCGGTTTTTGCGTCCGGGTTTTTTGATGTCTAAACGCGGTTAGTGGTGGATGGATTCCTGTGTGTTTTTTTTTGTTTTGTTGGTAACTAAACGAAAATGGGAGAGAGCAAAACATTCCATAAGAATGTTTTTCTTATATGCCTCTCGTTTACATCTATGCGAATTGAGTGAGAATTTTTTTGGTAAAGTTATTCTGTTTTTGGAATTTCAATAAAAAAGAGAGTCTAGTTTTTGGCTGTTGGCTAAAATAGAGTTTAGTTTTGAGTTTTTTGCTTTGTGGAAAAATAAAACTAAGTTAAATTATAAACTGTATCAATAAAATTGTTATAAAAATTGATAAAATAAAAAAAATATATATGAAAAATAAAAAGGTTAAATTTGTGACATATAAAAACTATTAAATCAATTAGAAAATTATTTTATTTTGGGATTATAAAATACGTGCCCATTGGTGTGGTAAAGTTCATTGAGTGGTATACGAAGATTGCATCAGCAATTGTTGGTGATTTTGTTTGGTGGTACAAAGTTTATTTTAATAAAACGTTTGTTGCAAGTATTACAAGTGGAAAAAAATACTTCGTCCGCGAGTCAACGCCCAATAATTTATGTTCGTTTTCTATAAGCATCGGGGGCTGTAATTTGGTACGTGCACCATATTGTCGACACGAGGCGTGGTGTAACCGAGGCGTCGAATTTATAACGGGGGCCGTAATTACCAACGGTACCACAATTATTATCGGGTAACATATTACTCACGTGTACCCTATAGTTCAACGGCCGCCCCACTAAATTTTACGGGTTTCCGAGTCGTGGTGATTGAAGTGTGAATCGGTGGAAAGATACCACAACGGGTGTACGGCGGGACAAAGCCCCACCGTCTAGGCGGACGATCAAGGCCATTGGTATTCTTCGGTTTTGGTGGGCAGCAGCAGGTGGTCTGCAATTAAGGCCCAACGGGGATTAACGGGTCATATTAACGGATCCGGCGGCCGCCGTACTATTTGGAGTTAATCGGCGGTTGGGCCGCATCGGTGGAGCACGGCACAATAAAACCGCCACGGTACGGGTGGCCAACCGGCTATTCGTTTGTGGTATCGACAAAATCAAGCCGCAACGGTCCGGGTGGGGGCACCTGTGGCGTGACCACCCAAGGTCGCACCGGTAATTTTTTTTGTCGTTTGGTATTAATTAAGGTACGATTTTTTTTTATTTTTTATTTTATTTCATTTTTGGTATTTTTTTTTTTAATTTTTTTTATTTCTAAATTTTTGTTAAATTTTTTTACATATATATATTGGAGTTACATATATATATTGGATTGTAATCGAGCGCCGAAATAACGGTCGTAAGTCGTGCGCTCGATGCGCATTGCTCTCTCTCTCTCTCGTTCTCTCTCCCTTTCTTGTTTTTCTCTTTAGGGAAGTGGTGGTTTCTGTTTTTTTTGTGTGTTTAAATAAATAAAAAATCGAAATCATGAATTATTAATTTTTCTGGGTTGGTAGGGGGAATTCCCATCATCCGGATTCGAAACCGGTGTTTACCACCGTGCGAGTTCGAGCGGATGCGCGCACCAGGGCACCTCTCTACCGTTATGATTTTTTTTATTTAAAATTTTCTGCTGTTCGTTCCTCAGGTTCCGGCTGACGAATTTCGGCGGAACTTCGGGTATTATTATTATTTGCGTTTTTTTCTCCTTTTTATAATTATCTGTAGTAATCACGGTGTAGGCCAGGAGCCATGCATGCCTCAAACCCCACGACCCTTCGCACTTCTCGCTGAGAACGTAGCCGGCAAAATATCACCGTGGAGGCCTCTGAATGCGCTTAGTGATAACTGCAGGTTGGCAGTAGCCAGTAGCCTGTAACACATTTTCTGTTTGAACCACCGATAATTCACTTTCAAGGTAATCAGCGAATACTTTAGCTTTTTCCTCGTCACTTCTAACCCATTCACCGTTAGAAAAACGGAATGGCTGGTTTGGTTGCTGAGGCCTTTTAAGGTATTTAGTGGCCTTCCGTAATGAATAGTTTGTGTCCGAATGTGGCGATAATTCCTTAATCCTACAGACACATTACTATTTTGGTAACCATAATTTCGGGATCATGATTTCCTAAATGAGAACTCAAGACACACTACGTTTTAAATAGTAATGGAGTAGGCGTTGACAAAAATGTCAAAATTGACTAATTAATTGTCAGAAATGACTTTTATATTGACAGAACAGAAAAATATTTGCTCCTGCCGTGTTTTCGATTGATTTTTTAACCCTCACTAACATAGTACACAGATTTTTTGCGTTAATCGAACAAAAACATTTTACCTTCATTTATGTGTCTGTGTGTGTTAGCTGTTGACCATAACGTATGTAATTTCAAATATGGATATCGTCAAATATAAAATGACAGCACAATGACAATACAGTTGTTGGTGTGCGTGAAAAGAGGGGTTACTCTATACCAAAAAAACCCAGTGTAGCAAAAATTACTCGATGTAATAAAAATTTAGGTATCAGTACAATTTGTTTTGATCAATCGAATATTTTCAGGATAAAAAAGGGTACCCTTTTTACACTCAGTGCAAGTTATTATGATCAATCGAAACCTACATTGAATATCAATAACAAACAGAAAACTCAAAGGAAACTAGATCTTTTTGGTAAACTATTAGTATCATGAATCTCCATTTTTGACGCGTTCGGCGTTGTGAGCACTAAAATGCAATTAAATTAGAAAAAATATCTCAGTTCGAAACTGATGCTGTGTGCCTCAGATCGATTTTTTTCTACTAAATTATGAACTAAACTACACTCAAAAAAATAAGAAGGAAAAATCTACAAAAAATAGAAGTAAATTTAACTAAAATCTCTGTTGAAACTGAGCCTAAGTAGCGCAAAGTAAACTTCACAAATTTTGAAACGTAAAATTAAGAAGAAGTAACTATACGAGTAATGATGATTTTTGTAAGATAATGATTTTTATAATATGTGATATAATGATGATTTTTCATTATCACGTATGATATAAAGTTATTTTAACTATTTAAAAGGTTTTATTTCGTTTTCTTTCGATAAATTGGTTTTACATTTCAAAAATTGTTATTTTAAGTTAGGCTTAATTTTAACTGTAACTTCTTAAGTAAAGAGAACTTTTTAAATTTTTACTTAGCATGGGTAAATAACGTAAAATATCAGGTTAGTTTTACAATTTTAAACTTACTTAGCAGATTAAGTAAAATTCGCATCGATTATTTTTTTCAGTGTAAATTGCTCAGTAATTCACAATAAACATTCATAGGTGGCAGTAACATCAACAAAACAAGCTGTGCCTGACTGATCGAAATACTATAAATTGTCGACTTTTCGTGGATAAAGGAAATATTAAATTAAATTAAAATAATGGAAGATGATATGAAAGCTACATTTATTGCAAAACTCTGAAATGTTTAATAATAACACACACAAACATTTGACAACTAAATTGAAAAGTTACCTTACGAGGACACTTTTCGTTTGTAGCCTGGCGGCGAATAGCGTAAGGGCACATCAAAAAAGTTTAGTTCATAATGAGACACAAAGCATAAGTTTGAAACTATGGTTAAACATGTCACACTACTACGAAATCATCAATCAATCTAACAGTGGGTATATCCAGCCCATGTAGACTTACATTTGGGATGTGTCATTTGTAGATTTTCCTCAGTTGTAAAATTCTACAAGGGCTGGATGATATATATTCGTGTTATTTTGGGTTTATGTCTAATATAAATGATTTGAATTATTAAGTAAATATGAAATTCCTTAATTTATTAAACTTCACACAATGAAGATATTTTTTTATTTTTATTATCATTGCAATGTGTTCTGGAGTCTCAAGACTCTTCCAACTCTTTCGCGGTTTGCTTTTTCCGTCCATACTTTTACGCCGTTGCCAGCCAATTCGAGGACGTACGGCTATAGGTCCGATTTTTGTCATACCATCTTCACCTTGCATAGCTACATGCCAGCCTATACTGGCATGGAAGATGGGTCGGCCCATGATTTTTGCGACAGGGGGTCATAGAACCATGAAGATAAAAACAATAAAAAGAAATGAAAAGAGAACAAAATAAATTGTTAATTAAAATACAGGTTCAAACCAAAAAATATCTACTCAAAAGTAGACATCAACTTTTTGCCTCACTAAACATTGAGATATTTACAATTTTTAGTGAGATATTTTACATCCAGCACAATATGTGTGATGTCTACTATTTTTTAGTGAGGCCTACATGGGTTGGATACACCCAATGTGTCTATGACATAAGACAGTTTTGCATCTTGTTTTTTTGTAGTAGGCTTTGCAATTTTCTTTTCACCAAGTTGAAGTTGTGTTTTGCACCTAGCGATCGATTAATTTGCCAAATGCGTCTTAAGTGGCGTTTTTCTGTTAACATTTTTTCCTATTTCAGGGGATGTTATGGTGTTCCTTGTATGCTGAAGTAGCTGCGTTAACGAGTAAATCATTCAAGTTTTCAATCGCAATGTTTATATCTTTAGCCGTTTGCAGTGTAGGCGTCAAGTAGATATGCGAACTTATGTACATCTTAGATTTCAACCAGTTGGTGAAGGTGTTCGTTAGATGGTTGTTTCTAGAACATGACTTGGTCAGCCCAGTAATGTTCATCATATCCTCGATGTATGATGCCATAAAATTTGTGAACATTATCATTCACCTCCTTAGCGTATAAAATTTGATCCCAATTCACTGATGCAAAAAAACTTTCGAGACCACAGTAGTTTGCCTTCTTAAAGTTGTATTTGATATAATTCTGGAGTTCTGATCTTTTCGCCGCATAGTGGGCGATGTTAAACACAATGTCCAAAGATTTGTGGTTGTTTTCGTTCACGACAAATGGATTAAGTGATTCAATAACATTAAACGCATCTATTTTATTGGTGAAGACAAGATCTAAATATCTTTCCAGATTATTTGCAATGCTGTTAATTTGGTTTAAATTATAACTCAACATGGTATCGACAAACAGCAGGGATGGGCGGTTACGCGTCGACTACTAGTTTTTACATGATTTCGTCGACAACTCGTCGAAAACGTCGACAACTCGTCTACAACGTCGACAACTCGTCGACAACGTAGACTACGTCGACAACGTCAAGAACTACTTGAAAAATTAATTTACGCCATCTATCGAAACTTATAATAAAACTCAGCATAAATTGCCTTTACTACTGATTGTATTTGTGAATCATTAAAACACACTGTGCCTAACATTTGTAACTATAATAAATTGTGTAATAAATAAAGAATTATCTATTATCGAAATAAACTCTTTGACAATCGAAAAAAGTCATATTATATTTGCGGATTTGAATAAAATTTGAATCTATTGTGATTTCGCTCGAATGAAATTTTGAAGCTTCTACTATAACTACGCGGCGATTAATTAGTTAATTTATGATTTATGCTGACTTTTTGTTTAATTTTGCTTTATTGTAATATCTTCGAATAAGATAAATTATTCGTTTACATATCCCTTTCTCAACCAAACAAAATGGCTCTATTAAAGTCCAAACCACACAAATGTGCGAGTATAAATCATAATAATTTTTTGACATGGTTTTTGCCGTACCCACACAATTGTGTTAGTAAAACATAAAAGGGATACATCTATTTGATAAAAGATGGCGCGCGAAGCATATAATCTATTGAAATATTCAAAAGTTTTAGATAGATAGATGCTTCTAATTCAGAGATTTTAAATTTATTTTTAATTTATAAAATGCTTGTAAAAATATTAGAATTAAATTTAAGTAATTATTCATCAATTTTAATAGTGCGGTTGACGTAAAATAATTAAAAATTTAGTTTTTAATATCATTTTCTAAGTTGTCGACGTTGTCTACGTTGCCGACGTCTGAAAAGCAAAAAATCGGTATGTAATCTACGTGCTAGATTACGTGTCGACAACTACGTAGATTACCTTACGTAATCTACCCGCCCATCCCTGACAAACAGTGATTCTGCATCCGATTTTATGTTGCTTGGGAGTATGCAATTTAGTTCCTGATCAAGATCCCACAAAATAATTTTGTCTGTTTAACGTAACCTAAAATACGACTCTTTTACTGAAAAGGGATTTCCGAGTACCAGAAATCGATTTCGATGGGTCTTTTTTTACGAAATTTCATTTAGGAGGTCCTGTTTTGGAGCCCCGGTTTCCTTTTTAATTTTATTTTTATTTAGCTCAATCGATTTTGATAAAAATTGATCCTGATGCCGAAAATTTATTTAGGAGGTCATCCGGTAGAGTCTAGGTCTTTATTATTTTTTTCTGAGCTCAAACAGCTTTGAAAAAAATTGATAAAGAGGGGATTTCAAATGCCAGAAATCTATTTTGAATGGTGCTAATTCGGTGAGCCAAGTCACCTTTTGAACGTTTCCCGGCTCCAACGGATTTTATAAAAAATGCGGTGTTTCTAATGTCAGAAATCGATTGCAATGAGTCATAATTTGGGCGCGATGCGGCCGGGATTATTTTTTTTTCGAACATTTTAGCTCGAGCTATTTTGTCAAAATTTTCGAGGGTCAGAAATTAATTCCGATTGATCCTTATTCATGGGGGCTCTTGGTGGGCTTAGGGCCTTCTTTTAACATTTTGTTTGGCACGTACGATTTTCATAAAGTTTAACGAGACAAGGTTTTCGATTACATTGAATGATTACTAGGAGTTAAGATTTCCGGAAAATTCAGATAGGAGTCCTCCACGGGGCCATCATGATATACCTTACCTCCATGTTGCATCATGGGTTGGTTGCGTTACGGTGGCTTATTGTATAAAAATAATAAAATATTTTTGAAAATATTGGTTGTTATTAGTAAATATTATTGATTTGTAGCATTCGGTTTTTAAATAATGTTTTGACCTTGATCTCTTTTTTTACATTTTCTTCCGCCTCAAACTTATCGATATCGGGCTGTGGGGCCCGGATCCCTTTCGTAATTTTTTTACCGCTTGCACCAGTTTTATAGAAATTGCTGCGGTGGGGGGCGGGTTCAATTATATTTAACTTTTCTCGGTTCGCACGATTTTGATAAAAAATAGTGATTTCAAATGCCAATCGTAGAATTCGATGTGTTGTAATTTCGGAAAAATTTCTTCAGAAGCTCCTTCGGTTAGGCCTGAACTTCGTTTTTAATTTTTTTTGCTCAAACGATTTTGATAAACTTGCGGTGGTAGAACACTTATTTTTTGTCAGGAATGGATTGGAAAGAGATCGAATGTAGGCAAAATCGGTTAAATATAGGTTAATGATATTGAAATGAGTGTTAAATTCAGGAAAGTTTGTTTAATGGTTCGTAAACAGCGTTCAGTTTTCCATTAAAAAAATTGAGAGAGGGGATTTTCAAATATCAGGAGATTAGCCGTATATTACTAAGTCATTTCTCAAACTTGGAAAATAGGTAGATTGATGGAATGAAGACCTTTCTGAAACGACTAGTTCCAGAAATAATGATGACCTCATAGAGCACAGCAAAGAAAAGTAAGGTACAGGTAAATAAATAATAGGATGTTTTAAATTTCAGAAATACAAATAAATAAATTAAAAATTTTATTGTTTATTTTTTTTATGTAGAAATAGTCGTCAATCTCTCATATCCGTGATTAGCGCAACATTTTCTAGATAAAAATGTAGAAACTGCCTAATTTATACAACTTAATGAAGTTCCTTATAATTCATACACCTTAAAGCGTTCAAAGAAGGAAAATTTAAAAGACATCAGTTTATTGACATCCAGAAAGATCGCGTGTCACCTCATTCCATTCATCTTTAAAATCGGTTAATTCATGATTTTTGATGAACAAACCTATAAGATTGCTTATAATGTATTTATGTAAGCGCTCTTAATCTTTATACACAATAAAAAATTAAAATGCCCTGAGATCGATATAACATTGACGATGTAACAGAATAGTCATAAACCGAAATAATTGTTACTGTCACGAATAAATCAATTTGAGTGTCTCCGATAGTTAGCGGAAAAGAACAATTCGATGAATAATTTTATGTGTAAGCATCAGATGTATGCGAGAGATATAGCATGTAACCAACGACAGTAATAACAAAAAAAAAAAAAAAAACTTGTGATGGCTTAGAAAAACGTTGCTTTTATGTGGTCATCGTCGTGGTTAACGTCTTAAACCATCTTAAGATGATTTATTTTAAATGCAATTGCGTGTCTCTAATTAGTTTTTATTCAATGATTTGTTGTTATTTTAAAGAAGCAAAAACTGTGTATCCCTTTATTTTATTGTATGATATACAGCATGAGTGAAGAGTTGATTTGATTTAGCCAAAACATAAAAATTCTCATAGCATTGCGCGAGATTTGGATGGTTTTAATGGATATATACATAACAAAAATTATTGAGCTACCTCACTTAATGATGACGATTAGTTGCTTTAGGCTAGATTTTCATTTTATTTTTGACCACAAAATCATTTGGATCAATTAAGGCCCAATGCAAAACGAAAACTAATTTCGGTCGAATTTTCACATGATTCTCATGGGAATCTGGAAGCAACATTACTTTGGAATTTGCTGCAATTAACTATATACTATACTGGTTTTGTACGTGTTTGGTATTTATCGATATTGGGATTTAAGGAAATTCAAACTTTTTATACAACTCAATGATTTGCACTATGGTGCTTTTCCATTTTAGAGCGCAAAAATTATGCATTCGTATTTTGGGTACGGTCAATAAGCAAATATAAGCTAAGCAAAGGCTTGCCTTTATATATTACAACTGGCGAGATTCTTTAATAGGGCAATCTTATTGTATTTCTTTCGCTCATCCGTTTACTGTTTACTACATAAAAATAAATTTATGCAAATTAATAAAATATGTTACAACAACAATTTGGTTCTGGATTAGTTCTTATATAGGTAGGTATGAAGTATATTATTTATTTGTAATAAATATAAATTTACATATCACAAGCCATGATCACGATAATAATAATAAAACTAAAATGTATAACCGTCATTTACATATTTTAACTTTTATGTTCTCGTTACATATACCTTGGTAAAATGTAAGCAAAGGTAAATTTATAACCAGGAAGGTGGTTGTGCTTTGGTTGGAGAAATTATACATTTCATGTTTCATAATTTTGTACGACCAATCAGAACGTAGCTTTTTGTATATTTTGAACCAAGTCTTAATTACTCTTGTGTACATGTGTGTGTGTGTGTATGCACATTAAGAAATCATTTGAAGCATATCATTTTTACTGGTAAATTTGTATTTTTGCTTACGCACGGCGCAGATCTGTGTAAGCAACAAGAAATAAGCCAAGCAAATATTTAATTTTTTTTTTTAACAGATAAGTCTGGAAGATAAACAACGGGTGTTATGAGCGGTTTTTTGTATTTGTTTGTCATAAATTCCATTGTTGTGGGCCCAGTTGGTTTAACGTTTATCTACATAGACAAATATAATATTACTAGCAGTAGTTTAAATTAGTTGAGTTGATTAATTTTGAAGAAATTGACTAATTTAGCAAATGGCGACCTTCAAAGTTAGTGAATATTTCCACAGATGCCAAAAAATGTTTTATTTCTAATAAATAAATTTGTATATGGCATGGCACCAAAAGAAGTATGATATTATGATATATATATATATATATATATATATATATATATATATATATATATATATATATATATATATATATATATATATATATATATATATATGTATATCGCACTATCCATACAAAAAGACTCTAAGTACTAGTTGGTGTCTTTTTGAAGTATTGCATTTTAGAAATCTATGGACCAATCTCTATCGATGGTTCAAGTTAGATTTGTTCCACGTGACCTCCCTGTATATGATATTTGAGTTTCAAAATTAAATTTACTATGAGCTTCCACTAGATTTTTCAAAGAAAAAGTGATTTCCTGAAAAATGAAGTTTTTGAGTTAGAGTTATTTTGAATGGATAGTGCGATGTATATATATATATATATATATATATATATATATATATATATATATATATATATATATATATATATATATATATATATATATATATAGCGTGGCGTACTCTGACGGGTTTGGACGGGTTTTTGTGGGTAACCTAATTACCTGAATATGTAACCTCAAAATTCTGCGAGACAAAGGGTTTTGTCCGGCTCAATTTTGAGAATACATAATCAGGTAATATATCAGGCTGCTGGAATCAGTGGCGATCTCTTTTCCTTCCAGAATATATACGATTATTGGTCGAATTAGGTTTGGTTTCCTTCTGTCATTTTATGTATTTACCGACATAGTTTAGTTTTGTTCTCTAATGGAGTCATATGATACATTATTTATTTATTTATTTATAAATGGTGCCTACATTGACTATAATCGGCACCACAAAACAATTGGTAAAAATGTATGGCACGTAAACTCGAATACAAAAGATTTTATAAAACTTTCTTGAATGAATCTCTCGACAATTAGTGATAATCAGCTTTGTAGACCTTGATAGATACCCGCGATACCCTCGGAATTGGATCAGAAATATCGTAGTTCGTCACCGCTCGGTCGATGTTTAAAGCTCCATCGCTTTGACACATTCGACGTTGGGGAGCATACAAGTTGATACGTGCTAGTAACTCGATACAATCGACACGGGGATAGACGTTGCAGTTTTAAAAAGTTCCATCGATTCTGATACGGCAGAAGAACGTAATCCACAGCACGCATGAATGGTAAACGTCGTAGCGTGAATAAAATAAACTGTTTCTGGATACTCTCAATCCTCTAAGAATGACAGTGGTAGGAGCGAGGAGATGGGTCTATAAAGTCCTTGCAGGTTCGTTTAATAAAACAACGTAATGTATACGACTTTGAAATAATGGCGTTAACTTGTCTGGTGGATATAGCGTCAGAGTTTTTCATTTACCCACGTTTAAGACCAGTATGTTGTTAATTGACCAACTGCAAAAGCGGTTTAAATCATCTTGTAACATTTCGCAGTCTAACCTCGCTAGAGGCCCGGACGAAAATCTTCATGCCATCCGCGAAGAGGAGGTAGTTAGCAAACTTAAAAAAATTTTACAACGTCGTTAATAAAAAATGAAAATAACCGTGGGTCTATATGACTACCATGTGAACCACCGGATGGCGCCCAAAATAGTGGGGAGAAAGAATCTAGAATCCTAACGGATTGCCAGTGATGTGATATGCGAAGTCAAAGATGGTAATGAATTGACAATCGAGACTCTCGATTGAAGTATAGAGTGATCAATCACATCGAAAGCCTTTGCAAAGTCTGTGTAGACAACGTCAAGCTGCTGCTTGTAGTTTAGACTGTCAAATAAATAACCACAAAAAGAGGACAAGTTAGCCACGGTAGACCTACTGGGGTAAAATCCATGCTGAAAAGGAGAAATAAGTCTCTTGGTATGGAAGTGCTAGACTCTGTGAACCATGGACTCAAACAGTTTGAGTAAGACAGAGAGAATGGCGATCCCATGATAATCACTTACCTCATTTTACCCGCCTTGAAAACTGGATGAACTTATGAGATTTTCCAAGGATCCGGATAAAACCGTGCGGCGACGGCTTTCGTTAAACAAGAAGGTAACTGCAGGAGCCAGACTTACAGCACAATATTTGAATTGGATTGTGCTGACGAATTCGTTCAAGGAACCGTAGTCGGCCATTCTAAAATTAAAGTGAAAATCATTAGAAAAATTGTTGTACATTTAGTATAAAAAATATTTATCATAATTGCGATGTGTGATAAATGCTCTCGCGTCCAGTGAAGTCCAAGCATGGTGCAACGTCGGCATGCAAGACACTATTAGCAAATAGCAGGTCCAGGAATTTCCCTCGACTGTTGCTGAAACGGTTAAGCTGCGCTGTTGTTATGGAAGTGAAGTAAGCGATGATAAAGTCAATGCTTTCTCATCAGTTGAGGAAGAACACTCCGTCGATATCGTTCCAAGATATACCGGATAAGCATTATGCTTAAGTTTTCATCATTTGTCATCGCCAGAAGTTAATTATTTAAATATTTATAATTTCTAGTATAAATTTTGTGGTGATCATATCACAAAATTTATATTCTGGAAGCTAGAAGAATCCACGAATGCAAATAAAACCGGATTCGTGATTACAATGAAATTTTTTTGAGCATTTAAGGATTAGACGCCATTTGCACCTGCGGTAGTGAGGAGCACCAATGTCCCTCCATGCAAATGTAAATAATTGACTGATCCTTAGTCTAATTGGTCTAATATATACCACGATTTCTACAAAAATTTGAATAGTAATAGTTTCCCTGATATCGAATAAATCTGATGTTTACTACTATGGAGAAATATGAATTTATTGATTGAATTCCCAACATACATTTAGACTGTACGGTACCAGACTCACACACAGATTTTTTTGAAACCCACTCTGGTGATATAACGAATGGTATATCTGCAAAAATTTTGATGTCAACATTTTTCGGGACTACCATTAAATTTACTACGTAAAAGAAAGTAAAAGTCGGCTGTAACAGAACCCATCTGAATGTTTTTTGGAAAACTTCGGGAATATAGAAAATTTAAATGTATAGTTACAGAGCAATTTAGAATTTCTATTAAATATGCAAAGTTAATTTTGACCATATTCTGGAATGTCACTATACTACTACTACCTGGACTAAATTAAAGTTCTAAACAACGAAAAAAATCCGTGTGAGTATTTCATAAAACTTCGAATAAAAACATCAAGGAGCTCACAATTTTGTTCCCAATATCTACTTGCTAACAAACAATAGCCCACACTGCATTAGTATAGACTTTATATTGACAAGTTAAAGTAACGCTCGGTGAAAAAATGTTTCATAACATTTCAAAAGTATCCCCTTTAACGAAACAATCTAAGCTCATTGACCTACCGATCCTTGGCAGTCACTAGTCATGCATTCCATCGAAATGCATGCCTCTACATAACTCTTATGAGATAATAAGAGAGACAACCTGCGGTAGGGGTGGGAGTTGCGTTTGAAAAATGTTAATAATTACTAAATTGTTGTAATCTCAAAACCCCGTCTAATTAATTCGCTTCGCTGTTTTTCACATAAGGAGGGCGGTTTTATTTTTCGGGTGATGATAACCTGATTTACAAACAGCGATCACAGAATCCAGCTTGTAACGGGATTTCTCAATGCTCTTGTGATATAATCCTTATATTACAGCCTTTATATTAATTTATTAAACCTTCAAATTCGGATTTATTTATTTCCCTGTATTCTTCTTCTTCTTAACCATGACCAATCGACGATCCCTGCAAACTTGCTTTGTAATCTTACATCCTGAGTAGGGCCCACTGTTTTAAAACCAAGACATAATAAATTTAGTTTCGAGAGGCACTACGCGGATGTGTCTATACAATGCAGTTAACCAACTAAAACATTGCTTTGGTCTTGTTTGTTCTTGTAGAATACGAAAAGCATCATAATTAAGAGTAAACTCAATATAAAGACAAAAAGTCTTACCTAAGACCATTTTTCAGTCACTGTCTGTGCTTCAGAATTGGGGTGTTAGTGCACGCAGAGATATTGAAAATAATAAAATAAGGTCCTGATACATTGCGTGATGCCATAGCGAACTACGATATAATTTGCTTGGAAATTAGTCAAAATTTCATTCTCAAAGTTTTTATTATAGAAGTTAAATTCTGACCATCTCAAAATTTTAGATGTGCTCTTTGAAGTAAAATTCTCATTAACTTATACCATAACCCATTCAAATTATGATAATTGTTTTTAAATTAATTTTTGGGCTACCAAATTTTTTGTATTTTAATAATCCATATGGCTTTACAGACAGAGAGGCAAAAGTGTCGGAACGGTGCTTGTTACAAGAGAGATGATCGTTGCGGTTGCTGATAACCTTGTGGCCATTTAATGACAAACAAAAGTTTAGATATAAAAGTCGGTTCTTATTTAATTGACACAACATGTGTAAACAAATATGACATAAGAGAATTATTTATGTATATCCGCTTCAAAATTTTTAAAAGTTTGCTGTCATCAAGCTTCATCCTGATTAACTTTCTAACCTTTGCCTTTTGCTTTGACAGTTTTAAATTACTGTATTAAATGTAAAACTAAACGGATATCGAGGAGACATTAATTCAATAAAATGATCCAAGGAGGCCATGCTATTATCCGTGTAAAATGCAATTTTTGTTTTTCTATTTATTTGGAAAATTAAAACTTGTGCGACTGGAAATTTTAATTTGTTAACTTATTTTTTTGTAAATATATTTGTTAAATTTAAAATGGCAACAGAAATCAAAGGCGAGGATATTAAAACCGAAAAAAACATTGCTCCGACCACGAACGCATCTGAAACAAATTCGAAAAAATCTTCGCATGAGGTCAATGGATCCGATGAACAAGATTCGGTATAATTTTGAAATTTTTTGATGATTTATTTTGTACATTAATATTAGACCACCAGTTAATTATGCCGCATTAACACATCTGGGATAAGTAATATATTTTATTTAAATTGTACAGCTTACACATCCAGTTCGAATGCTGCGGCCTCGTAGGAAACCAATCAGAATACTGGATGAAGTGGTTGACGACGGCTGTATACTACCCGAACCAGCTGATATGTCACGGAGAAGGCACAGGAGTGGTTCAAGGAGACGATCGCGTTCTAGATCCAGGTCACGTCGCAGAAGTCGTCGACGACGTTGATTGTAAACTTGGTTTTTAATAAAAACTGTTGTTCCAAAAATATTATATTACTCTTCTCTACTCTGTAATGCCTGTTCATCCTGTACGTACTACATAAATTTTGCACGTAATTTCTATAATGATTTTAACCCATAATTTGCTCGCTTCCAAATTAATCGTCACTTTGCAAATAGAAATTGCTTGGATCAGTCTCGGGTACAGTAATATATTTCTGAACAAATAAGAATTGAACATTTTTCCTCCAGTTTATGGTAATTATAACGAAAATGTATTTTCATATACACCCACGCTAGTCGTGTCGAGTGCCGTTTAAAGTGACTATAAAAACTTGCTTGTATCAAAAATAGGCCAGCTGCTATGCCAATAAGTGACGAGATGAAATAAACAATTAAAAACTTTTATTTCGAGTCGTATGAAATTTTAAAGTAATAGAAGAAACATTATGCTGATTGTATTTTGAAGTGAATACGATAGTAAACATATTAGATATTTTGACAAGGCAGCCAACTACCGTTTCATATTATGATTCATTTGAAATGAGATGACTAGCTCGGGGTGATAATTTGCCTCGACTGTGGCTTGTGGTTGTTGCGTGATGTTGCTTCACACCATGTTGTATTACGCTGCACGACATTGCGTCATGTGTGTTGCAAGATGTTGCGCCATGTCGTGGGATGTTGGTTATGTTGCACCATTTTGGGCGATGTTTCACCAAGGTGCTTGATGTATCTTGTTGAGGGATGTTGTGTGAAGTTCCACTATGTGCCGTTACGTTGGCGTTTGGCCTTTTAACATTTTGTTTGACTTGACCGATTTTGTTAAAAATTGCGTGACAATTAGGTATTCAAATGCAAGGAAACGAATACAAGGAGTTCTGATATGTGGATAATTCATTAAGGAGTCCTTCAGTTGGGGCGAAATTTTCCACCATGCTTCGTAATATCTCACTATGTTGCATCATGTTGCATGATGTTGCACAATTTAGTTTTGTTGCATCATATTGAATGATGTTACACCAGGATGTGGGATGTTGCACAATGTTGTGGGATGTTGCACCATATTATGTTGGTTGCGTTACGGTGACTATATGGCTGTATTAATTGCGCCTTTTTAAAAATGTTGGTTGTTATGAGTGGCAAAATTTATTTGTAGCATTCGCAATTTAAATAATGTATTGGCCCTGTTCTCTTTTTCCCATTTTTGCTGTCTCACACGATTTCGGTGGTCAGAGACCATTATTGAAATTGATTTTCGGCTCGAACGATTTGACCATTAAGAGATTTGACCAACACAATATTGAGGTTACATAATTCTTTCATATCCCTATACGTTGTGTTGATGCGATCGCTATTCTATCAATTTATCCATCGACCATCGGATGTGTTAAAGCTACGATCAAAATGACACTATTAATCTATGTTACATGTATTGCACCCAACTTTCCATTAACACCTTATACTGCTTGATGCGTTACCCTCATAGAAATCAACAACAAAGTCAATTCATCCAATACTACGCTTATACCATTGATTTTATTTTGCCATCAATTAATTGGACCTTTATGATGATGAAATCGCTCCAAAAGCCGCTGGAACCGAAGACCCAATTACTAACAATAGAAAAGAAGACATAGTGAACTGGGATTTATACTTTCAAACCTCTTTCAATCAATTAAAAGTACCAACCAACGATGTGCAAAAGTTAAATCTGTGGTTTCATCGAAAATTTGTTTAAGTCGCATTAAAACCTGTATCATAGGCAAACGGGGAAAGAAACGAAGAAAGAATCAGTTTCTGTGATACCTCGTGTGGAATGGAGCTATAATATAGAAAAAAATACATATAGGGGTACATGCTCGATCAGCTAGCAAGCAAGCAATATGCTAGCGCAAAACCTGGCTACTCAATCAATTTTACCAAGCGAATTTGAATTAATTTTTTAAATGTTTTTTGTTTATTTTTGCGATTGCACAGTAAAACAATATAAAAATTTGCTGGATAGTTTTCTAAGCCGCAAAGTTTACTGTGCAACCGCAAAAAAATAAAAAAAATTATAAAAAAAAGCAAATTCAAATTCAAATTTGCTTGGCAAAATTAATTGAGTAGCCAGGTTTTGCGCTAGCATATTGCTTGCTTGCTAGCTGATCGAGCATGTGCCCCATATAAAATATATCACAAGGACGATTTTTTTGTCACCCTGTGCGTTCTGGAGTGAGTAAGTATGTTAGATGTTATAATATAGAAAAAAAATTGGTCACCCTGTGCGTTCTCGAGTGAGTCAGTCAGTGACGTAAAAGTCTATATTATGACTTTCCAATTTTCCAGTTTTTTCAATTTTCAAATTTTCCAATTTACCAACTTTCCAAATTTGCTGTTTTCATATTTTTTTATTTTCCTATTTTTCAATTTTTCAATTTTTCAATTTTTCAATTTTCCAATTTTCCAATTTTCGAACTTACCAGTTTTCCAATTTACCAATTTTCCAAATTTCATATTTTCATATTTTCCTATTTTCCAATTTTCCATTTACCTATTTTCCAATTTTCTAATTTTCCAATTTTATAATTTTCCAATTTACAAATTTTTCAATTTTGCAAATTTCGAAATTTCCAATTTTCCAATTTTTTCAATTTTCCATTTACCAATTTTCTTATTTTCCAATATCTTTAACCAATTATGGTATCAACTAATGTTCCACCTAGGGATTTATGAATTGTCATGGCACATCCTGATACGAAAGGAAAATGATTTCGTTTTGTGTTTGTTTCGTACGCCTCGTTCGATTACACTTTTCGTAACGCATTTGCCAGCTTAGTCCCCAAGTCAAGCGTGCCTAAAGAAGTTTTACTTCAAAAATATTAAAAACCCAAACGTTTTTTGGAATATGGCTCACATGAACGCTCATGAGATTTCCAGATCCGGTCAAATTGAAATATTTTTTTCCAACTGGGCCTATATACATACTGAACTTTGGACTAGATTGACGATGGATACATCGATAAAACTTCTATTATATTTTACCTGTAAAATTTTGGAAACAGGGAGTAATCTGTAAAGCTTTCTGATTATGAAATTATTTATTTAATTTAATAATGGTAATTTAGTATTACTTATTTTATTTTATTAAAATTTATTTTTATTTAGCTGAATTAATATTTAAATATTTTTTGTTAGTCATTTGTGGATTGTTCTGTGATTTAATGATCAATGATCATTATATATTCTAATGTAACAAAATATTATTTTTATATGTACATATGTTTAATTTTTATGTTTCAAATGGAAAAAATAAAAAAAAAAACAAACAAATCTACTATTTTTCTATTTTTTATTGTTGACGCGGCAACAATTCACGTCGACAAAACTTGTTATTGTTGACTCCAAAAAAATACGTCAACAATAATTGTCGACAGCGACGTTTGTTGATGTCGCACGTCACTGAACGAATAACCTTCTACTTCGATCTAATAATTACAACTAAATATTTTTTGTAATGTAATTTTCCTTTTTTAAATTTATCTGCCATCTGGATATACATACGTTGAACCGTCGACTTAGCGTGTTGTTGGTGTAAGCGGCCTGTAGTTTAGAAGGCATTGCTGAAACTGACCGAAGTGCAAAATGTAATTTCTGAAAATTTTTTTTGTTTAATTGCTGTAATTGCGAAATTTCAAACCTCAGCAGATCGATTCTGGCTTTCATATAGGAAAAAAAATTAAGAAAGATAGTTTCATAGTATTTTTGTCGCAAAATATTTTTTTCTGGCAAACTATAGTAAACAGTTGGTCTAATTTTTTTCAAAAACAAAATTAAATTTGGAATAATTTTCTTATCCAATTTCGCTACTGAAAAAATATTTCCTAAATTATAAAAAATTAGATCAAACATAATTTTTCAGTAGGCCAGAAAATGACATCATGCTTTGTACTATAAATCCACTTTTTTTTTGTTTGGAAGTGTTTAGCACAATTTATATGGCTGTTGTAGAATTTAGGATTTTTAAATGACAATTTCTGTCACTTGAAATTTTGACGTGACAAATAAATAAAAAAAATTTCAAACTAATGCAGCCAACTAAGATTTAAAAAATTTTCAATGAGAGTTTTGCACAAAATTATTTAGTAAATTTTGTTTTTAAATCTAGTAATCAGGAAGATCCATCCATAGTCACGTCGCATGAAGTGATACGTCTAAGGGAATTGAGTATGTAATATTTTTAAAATAATTTGTTGTGCAATAAGCGCCACGTTATTTTCAAAATTTTACAAGACACTTCTTTAATTTATTACTCTATGGTTAAAATAAAACTACATTTTGTTTATTTGGATTTTTAAATAATTTATTTTAGCAGTTAATATAATAATATAGATAATAATAAATCAATAAACGAATATTCATTCTTTTATTTTTTTAATTAATATTTTTTTTTTTTAATTTTTTGTTATTTTAATTTTATTATTTAAAATGTTTTTTAACGTTTTTGTTTAACGATAATATTTTTTTTTTTTGGTTTATTAGATTTTGTAGTAATTTTATTTTAAGTATTTAAAAATGTTTGTTTTTTTAATGTTATTATGGTACAGTCGCGACCCGACATCAGCGTGCTAGAATACTACCACAATAACATAAATTTTAACGTAAAAATATAAATTTGATATCTAAAATTTGGCCCCATTTTTGAATTAATCTCTTGAATTTGATGTCTCAAAGGTGGCTTATCATTTTTATCTCGATTACAGTGATTGATATGATGATTGTGATCTATATTATCCATTTTTATATTATACAATATAAATGGCTTTTACAGTTTTATTAAATTTTTTTTGTATTTGTATTTGTTAAGGTCAAATTTATATTTTTACTAGAGACAAATTTTATTTATTAATATATTTTGGATTTTTTTTTTTAGTTAAGTAGAAAAATATTAAAAATTATGATTTGATTATATATCATTGTAAAATGTGAGATCTTTGATAAGGTCGGTGTGTCCACCATCGGAAGATCACAAATTTTTTTTATTTAAATTTGATTAATTTATAAAATAATTGTTCTTTGAATCTTTCAACAAGATTTTTAAAGCTTTTTTTTGTTTTTCTGATTTTTAATATAAATTTATTTTATTTTATTTTAATTTGTAGTACAAGAAACATTTTATTTATAGTTTATAACATAGTTGAAGTAAACGTAGACACAATGATGATTTGCTTAAAGATGAAGAAGTAGAAGGACACATAAAACAGTGAGATAGATTTTTGAAAGTTTACATAAGATCGTCGATTAATTGACATTAACATAATAATTCGTGGAATGTTAAAAATAAATGTTTTGACTAGTAATTTTTTTATGGTATCGGCTTCACGGTTTCAGCGGTCCAAATTCATTCTAAATTATTTTAATTTTCTATATAGATTGAGGAGAGTAATTCGGTTTTTAAGATTAGGAACTGTGTGCTATATAATTTATAAAAATTGTTTTTATTTATAATAAATATTTATTTAATATTATCGATGTGATATATTAAATTATGTATATAATTTTATTAAAATTTAACTATTTATTTTAAATATATATTTTTGTTAGAAGAAATAACATGTTAAAGCTATATTCTTAAATTCTTAATTATAAGCACATACAATGTTTTTATTTTTATTTTTATTTAATTTATTATTATATATTATATTTTTAAAAATTGTTTTATTTATGTTCTGTATATTTATACAAATATTAATTTAGAATTAATTTATTTATATAATATTAGTGTGAAAATTTTATAATTTTTAGTATTGTAAAATAAAAATCCGTTTGGTACTGTTCAATATATTTTAGCTGCTTTAGAATTTCAAATATTGTTCCCAATGTAGTTTCTGTTTTGTAAATTTTAAATTTATAATTTTATTTTAATTTTCGTTATATAAAAATATTGCATTAGCTTTTTCTTTTGTTTGGTCCTAAAAATAAAAAAATTGGAACAAATTTAAATAAAAATGCCATCGTATTTGTAAGTAAATGCTAATCGGGTGACCTACAATAATATTAGTTAGTGAAAATGATTTTAATTGGTATATAGATGAAAAACATGCACCAATGATGACCCTCTTAATTATTTAAATTTAGCGTTACTGTTTGAAACATTTGAATTAGTGACCGCTCTCAAATCATTTTAATGCTTAATTACGATAAACTTTCCAGTGTTCATTTCACTATGGAGTTCAATTTATTTTGCAAGGAGGTTCTACCATTATTTTCATACCATCTGTCAAATTTAAACAAGAACTTGGTCTCAACCAAAAGTTTTATCCTTTCATATAATTTTAAGTTCAACTAACCCAATTAATTGAATTAATGTTATTTTATAAATAAAATTATAGCTAGGTCCGTCGACGGCTCTACTCGCAAAAACTATGGAATTCTCGAATAATAATTATAGAAGGTAAGTTTTTTGGAGAGAGATTTAGATTTATTTCAACTATTTATCTATACTTTTATGGGTTTTTGTTTGTGATAACATCTTACCGACTCATACTCTATTAAAAAAATATGAGTATTTTTGTCCTCTGAAACAGCTATAGATCGTGATTCTCGGGTAGCTGCTACCCCAGAGCGCTAGCGAGTTTTCTCTGATGATACTGTAAAGCCTACAGCACTGACATGGTTACATAAGGATAAATGTGGCTTTAACTATAATATACGGTGAAAGAACTATGTTCGTATTTTTATGCTCGGAAATGGGAAGATGGTCCAAAAGTGATGTGTTGTTAAATGGAGACCATCAAAAATTTCCTTTCCAGTTATAATTTCTAAGGGTATAGTGTTGATCCTGCTACCGGTAAGAAATTACCTCGACTGCAATTTTAAAGCTATTCATTTCAACTTCTTACCAACCGTGTACTTTCAATCAGTTTTTAGTGGATCGATAAGCTAAAATTGAAACAGACCGTTTGCTATTTCTTCGAACCCATAAAAAACGATTGGAAAACTATATTGACTTAAAGGACGCTAAGCAGCAGGACTTGGATCCACAAAACTGGGCAGATGATTATTCTTCTTTATACGTTTACAAGAAGTCCCCGATTTATGCTCGATTACACGCAAGACATTTGTGCAAAAATATGGCCGATCGGATTTATTTATTACCTTCACCACGAATCCTAATGGTCAGGCATTTCTTGCTAATTTCTTGAAGGTGAGAAATCACGCGAAGGTGTTCTTTTTAAAGTTGAAGAAAGTATTTTGAGTAGTCCGATGCTACATGCATTTAATCGAAATGAAACGTGAGGATCGAGGAAATGAAAACCAAATCGATTACGTTATGGTTTCTAAGAGGCTTAACTCCACCAGCATGCCCGGCGTAAAATTTAACAGAGGTGACGTCATGGAAAGCAATTGCCTGTCATTATCCTAATATTTCCGAATAAGGATACGACTAAGTACTGCCGTCAAATGGAGATTTTCCAAGAAGTACAGCTATCAAATTCGGATATGTGGAGCTGATAAACCTACTTCCAAAATCTGTTAGATCGGAATAGTGAAATAACCCCCATTAGATCTATTATTCCACCAGGTGAAGAGGTTTTTGTCGAATATGAAATCCTCGCAGAATTGATAAAGATCGGAAGCACATGAAATCTATACGAGTTCATCTTCTCAAAGACAGATGTTAAAGATAGTCGATAATGTACCGTACCCCACAATTCACTCAGACAACAGGACACATCATCTATACTTGACTGGGAATGGATTTTTACGGAATTTCGAGTCCACTGAGGTCCACTAGAGTTATAAGACCAATACGCAGGAGATACTGTTGCGAAAACCGATGAATATACGTTATAAGGAGCTGCCTTTCTTCACTCCAAGATACTGCGTCTCCAGGTGGTGGATAAAGGAATGCCCTCACCTACATTCCAAAAGATGCCCAAATTTTAGACGAGATGGTACGAAGCCTGAATGCACTCCAGCAAGCAGAAAAAGAGTTGGCTGTACTTAGCACAGCGTAGGAAATTCCAACGACTAAAAGCCAGATTAAGGTTGCTGTATCAACAAGTGCAAATAACTATGTGTAGACTATCGAACAGCAAACATGTGTTTGTAAAAATGTCAGAACAGCCCGATAGTAAAGGAAATAAACAGAAATCCGGGGCATAGTTCATCCGGGAATGACAGCGCAAGAATTAGCACGACATGTGAACTGAACCAGATAAGATGAAGTAAAAAGAAATACGGCTTTCATCGACAATTCTTAGAAAAGCGCAATTTTTCAAAAATATGGTAAGCCAGGACTTACCAGGTTTTCCGTTTTGGCGCATATTTCTGTTACAACAAGCATGATAAAATTTTAAGAAAACCTTTTAATGTTAAGAAGTGCCCCAATTTCGGAGAATTTAATTTAGTTTGTAAGTTCCGTATTTTCTCGGCCCAGATTGAAATTAAGCCGCCTCGGTGGCAAAGTGGTCAGCATGCTTGCTCCAGCGACCGGAGGTCCCGGGTTCGATTCCCGGTGGTGACAATGAAAATATTTCAAGGCTGGTTTAGGATCAATGAACTAATCACTCATTATCCGAAATGAAAATATGATTATGAAACCTCATTTGAGGCGGCCAAATCCCTTGATGGGATATAGTGCCAGAGAGAGAGAGAGAGAGATTGAAATTAAGCCACTTTTATACCGATTGGTTATAGTTTCACTGATGAAAGTGAATCGCAAATATTGTTCTAAATAATTGGACTCCAATCAATATTAGTTCTGGTTGTCGTTCCTGAAATTGCCTAATCTACATTAAACTATGTGATTTCAGATAATAGCCAATTTGATCCAAGCCAGTCTATTTCACAACACACTGGAATGCATCTTCTACTTTGAATGGATTTTCGCCATTCCATTTACTTTATGTGGTTCTGATCAATTTTCGGATGTAATTCTGGAAAATTATCAATTTGAATGAAACTAAGGCATTTAAGTTTTTTTTAAGATTTTTTTTAAGAAAGGCAGTTCAAAAGATTGGTATGGAATACATTTTCTATGATGTGGAATTACAATAGGCGTAGGTACTAAATGCGGTTCTGAATAACGGATAATTTGAATAAAACTAATCCCTTTTTAGCCGATTAGGATTAACCTTAGTTTCTATGATGAAAATAAGATTACTATAAAAATTCTGGTGTGGTTTTGAACAATAGACAATTTTAAATGACACAATGAATTTGCTCACCACATTGAAATGTTACAAGGTTTTAGTGATTCCAACCACTATCAATTCCGAAAGTGTTCCTGGAAAATGGAAAACTGGACTACAAATAGTTAACCGAACAGAATAAAACTAAATTCATTATAGATTTTTGTTTTTGGTTCTGATATTAACGAATTTGAGTAGAATCAAATTCTTCACTGATTAGGAAAAAAATTGGCGTGTATAAGCGGGATGCCTTCGACAACTACCTCTTGAAATTTTTCCAACATAAACAAGATGAGGAATGTGGGAAGACTAATTCATGTATTTAATTAATTCATTTTGAAAAAGCAGCAAAATATTTCAAATTATTTCATTAACGGCCTTAGGATAGTAGAAAGAAAGAGAGAAGATTCAGAACCCGGTAAATCATTAACCCAGAAGCTCCTAATACTGTACAATGAACCATACTGAGCAACCAGAAACAATCAACAAAGTACAGTTCAATGACGGTCATAATGGCGCTAAATATCTTGACTAATTTTCCTCTGAGAGCTCTAAATGTATAGAACTCAAAATATCACTGACCACAAGCAACTCGAGAGAACAACAGACTACTTTAGTGGAGGTAGTAGTTCAGGAGACCTCCAAGATGTGCTAAGATGTTTTGCTTGTCTTGTATTTGACAAATATATTAGCGAAGTACTTCTTTCTGGTGAAAACTGAGTTGGCTCTGATCACTCAATTCTATAACCGTAGTCGTGCCTGCCTAATCTACAGGAAACCTCCGCAGTAGGAGCTGCGATTGATGGATTGATAGATGCACAAACGATGACACACATTACTGGCTGTGGTGCTGTATTCCAACATATTATTGGACAGATAGTAAAATAAGACTACACACTTCTAGCAAGCGATAATACTTAACCTGCAGTAAGCATGGAGGACCAAGATCATCAGTAGCGTCTGCCGATTTTAAACTAATTTCGAGAGAAGAACATCGAATAGGCAGCAAGACGAGTGCTCAGCCTACAAATTGTCAGAAGTACAAAACAACATGACACCGAAACCATACGGCTTGGAGAAACAGATTTTAAGGTTCAGGCTTGGAAATCTGATATCCTAATAAACCTGAGAACCTTCAAAATAACAAACCACAGGGACCAGCAATAATTCTCCAATGAGCTTAAAAGTTGATCATGCGAAATAACCCTGGAAAGTATTGCTAAATGTGTACTACGTATTAAGGCAGACGTTTCTAAAGCTTGAAAGAAACAGGGTACCAGGGTCAGGTATTATTTAATAAGAGGAAAGGCGATCCAAATTTCAAAGTTGGGATACAAAGACTGGGTGGTTTCTGGAAAATATAACAAACCACGGCTTGTATCTTTATCTTAAAACCGGATTGCAGGAGAGCTTTCTTTATAGCCTCCCTTTTTTGGATTAAGAAGCATACAAATTTTCGAAATTACGGATGGCCTTGCAGTAACAAGATCACAGGAGGTATGAACGAAACATGTCCTAGGCCCTGATTCGTGGAATCTTTATGGCAGGATACGTAAATCAGATCAGGATGGTAGCAATTTTTTGACCCATATAGGAACAGAAAAGGCAGAATTGGTGCTGCTAACAAAAAAACAAATGATGATTTCGACACAAAATTAACGAAATTTGTCGAAAAAAAATCATTTGTTGGATACAATATTTTTGGTTCTGCAACATGATTTTAAAAATAGAAGATCCATTAGGCACGGATTTCTGATCTCGATCCTTCTTTAACTACGCGTATGTAGACTATAACTGATGTGCTCGTAAATGATAAATTCGGAATCCCAAATGCATATAGAACAGTTCCTGGGTCTGCCGTTTTAGTTTAACCGAAGGACTTGCGACACAAACTACAATCATGATGATGATCGTATATCTACGATAATGTGGAAATGGAGGAATTAGGACGAAAGATTGGTAATCTTAAACCCAACAACATCGATAAATGTGGGCTCGCTAAAAAATCGAAATCGGAACTAGCGTGAATTTCAAAAACTCGTCTAAAATTTTACAGTGTGGCAGAGTCTAAGTCAATTTGTGACCCTAGTGGATGGTCAGTTTTTGAACGGTGTTTAAAAGACGATGATGTTGGAAATTTCCAAATATTTGTAGACAGTGGAACAGGGAACTAAGGTGCGTAAGCCATTGGAACGCAAGTTTTACTATGCGGGGTCGAACGATGGACTCGAACTGGTTATTTGTTATTTGGCCGGCATGTGACAGTCAGTTGCCCTCAATTGTTTTTTAGTTTTTTGGACAAAGATTGTTTATGAATATAGTTGAGGTTAGCACGGGTGGGGTATAAATAATCGGTTTATGTATAGTGAGTTTTGAACATCTTATAGTACTATAATTCTGAACTAACAATATACGTATGAAAATTACAGGGAAAACTGATTTTGATTTCCCATTTTCCATTCAATCTAAATAAAATTCCTCTTCCTCTAGACATATAACTCATTCACTTATTGCGAGATTAATTACAACTCCAAAACTTGTTGCACCTACTGCACCCTTCGAGTCCAGCTAACCTTGATTAACTCATAAAATCAACTTTTATCTCTTCCATCTACAGTTCTTAGTTATGTTATGTCGGTAAGTGCAGTTAATCAAGAATATTAATAAAATTCAAGATTTCAATAAGAGCGCGATTTTATCTAAAAATGTGATTAATAAATAAAAAAAAATCTTCTTGAGTGTTGTAAGATTTATGAAAGAACTTTCCTATCTAGATAATATTTTTTATTACATTATTTATCTAACTATATAAGATTTAAAGAAACAAGATGAAAAGACAGATAAACCCAAAGGAAGAAGAAAAGTTATGAATTACTTATAAAAATTTGTTGCTAATAATGTGCCCCCCGATCGACTATAAGGTGCGTGATACTATTATGTCTTTATATTTTATACATGTATTAGTGTTATAATTTAGGTGACACTACAGAACAGATATGGTGGAGAGACGATATATAGATGTATAGTATATGTTTAGGTGCATATGAGGTGTGAAAATTTTTGGTGTTGCTAAACACGCATAAAATATTTTAAAAGTTTCTTACAGAATTTTGCCAGATTTTTTTTTTTATTTTTTACTAACGTTTTTATATTATTTATCTGGAAGTAGTTTTTCTGATTCGTTGTAATCTCGAATTGTTCCCTTTTGGTATCCTATAAGCAAAAATTTTTAAGTTTAGAATTAACATTTTGTTTCGGTTTGGTTTGGTTAAGAACGTGATAAAAATAAGAAAATGGAAAACAATATAAAACGTTAATTATTAATCGAATTGCTAATTGGACGGTTACAAAAGTACATTTTAAAATGTTAAAATTGCTTTTAATAAATATCATATTAGTGTATATGTAGATGTGTAGATTAAAGTCGTATTTATGTAAGCGCATTTAAAGAAACATGTCTTTGACCTTATCATCTTTCTTATCGACACCGTTACTGTTACAATTTTCGTCTGTGTTCTTGTCGGCCGCCTCATTACTATCGTTAATTAATTTGGAGGACGATTCATGAATTATTTTACCTTTTTGTTCAGTCACAATTAGCGATTTCTTATCGATTTTCTTTTGTAGTAAATCGTTCTTTTTACTATTCGGTCGTTTCAATTTTTTATCCTTGTCTAGGTCATTGTCCTCTACATCGATTTCACTCTCGTCCGTATCGTATTCCGCCTTTTTGATATTCGTTTCGCGTGGATTTGATATTTTATTGGCACCACTCGTGGAGTTGTCCTTGTTTTGGGACGGGTCCGACAGTGTACCGTTACATGTTCCTCGCAGAGCGGACATACGACCTTGTTCGCAGAGACGGAACGTTTCGAGAAATTCGTTTAAATCGACCAGACCGTCTTTATTTATATCCATCATTTTGCACATGTCCATCAGCTGCTCCTTAGTGTTGTGTTCGGGTAAATGTTTTTGAAGCAGCTCGCACGCTTCACCGAATTCTTCGAGCGAAATATACCCGGAATTGTCTTTATCTAGTATTCGGAAGATGGCTTCAAGACTGCTCTTGTTTGAGTACAGTGACTCAGCAACGGAAGTTGAATCCGCCTGAGCAGATTTCTGAAAACACAAAATTTTTAATCAGATGCTGGGACACACGAAAAATTCGATTACTTACGATCCGATCCGTATCTAATAGTTCTAGTGTCTTATAATATCGTACTTCATTAACCGGGTCGTTTTCATCACGAGGCGCTAATTTTTCTTTTAGTAGCCGCCATGGTAGACCGAGTAGAGTTGCCGCCTCCATCGCTTCACACCATTTCGAATTCGTTATAAAACCCGTATTTTCCTCATCAACTTTTTTAAATTCCCGTTCCAATTCTAATCGCTTGTCACGTAACCTAGCCCCTAATTCTCGTATCGCTGAACTTTCAACCAATCCAACCCGTTCACGGAACGTTAATTTTCGTGTTTTCGATGCGGCCGCCGTGTACTGAATGAAATGCGTATCCAACTTCGGATCCAACTTTAGATAAGCACCTTTATTTGAGCCTATTTCATAATAATTTGATGCCGAAAATATAGTGATCACTTTGCCATCATGCATGAGTTCGTGGCCATCGGGTTTGCATTCGTGTGATCGCACAAGAAATTGTAATTTATTACGTTGTAAAAATTTATTGGTTACATCGGGACCAAAATATGTGCCAGCACCGCGTAATCCGTTTGGTTTACAGCCATCGATATGTTGCGGGTCACTCCACAATATATCGAATACCTAAAAATGAAATTCAAAATGATAACAAGTATTAAAATAATTTGACTATTCATTTAAAGATAACACTATTATTTATTGTAGCAGTATGTCCAAACTACAACTTTTAGTACATCATGCGTCTTCACTATTAAATATACTATTACATTATAGATGGCACTACGATATCAATGCATGTCCAAACTACAATTTTTAGAACAAAAATTTGCCTTTGCTACGGTAAATGTGTCTTTACTATTTTAGTTAACATATCAAAATATAGATGTCATACTAATTTTTTTGTTTAAACCATATTTTACCTGCTTCCATTCTGCTTTATCGATTATATCGGCACCCGGAATTGTTGAATCGGAAATTGGTGGTCGCAATAGCGAAATATATTTTCCTCTATCTAAGCTACGAATTAAATCTAAATCCGTTGAATCGGAAATACCACCGTGCACAACGAGAACACGATTATTAACTATTGTGCCTAGGGGTAACCATCGATACACCTCCTCGATTAGTTTAATCAGCCTTTCTGCATTATGCTTATATTTTTGATGAACTTCCCTAATGAAACCGTAACGTGCATTCATTACACTATCCTCGTGATTGCCACGATTTAGAAATACCCCACCGGGATATACTAGTAGGCAAGCCAGTAGTAGAAGTAACACCTCAAGTCCTTTTTTTCCGCGATCAACAAAATCCCCGTTGAATACATATGGATTTTCGGGTGACGGTAGCCCATTCTATATAGAAAATATAAAAAAAAAAATAAAAAATTGTCATCAATTCATCATTTCCAGCATGACACGTTTTCTAAGTTAGTCGTTCTACATTATTAGTGATACAATGATAAACCATTGTGGTTTGTATAATTAAAATTAAATTATAATTAAATTAAAGCAGCAACAACAACATAAAATAATTACCTTATGAAAAACAACCAATAAATCATCTAATTTTCCATGTAAATCACCGCATATCGTAACTTGTTTCGATATCGCGGTCGATGCTTGATTTAAATTCGGTAATCGGCGTAATCTTGACGATGCCTCCCGCAATATGCCCGCCACATATTTTGCATGTAATCGATTATATTTTTTCTTACGAAATAAATCGATTAGGGTATCTAAGTCTTTTTTATTGAGCGGAAAATTTAAATGGGGTCCTTGGTATGTGCGATCCTTGCCGTCGAGACCGTCCGCCAAATCATCGGATTCATCCGAAAATTTGAAATCTAGCCCATCTGCAATTTAAGAAAATATTTATTTAGTATCAGATTTGTATATCGTATGTGTATCGATCCGTTTTTATGTAAACCAACAAAATTAAGTTATTTGGATATCCAATTTATCGGTGAATTAGAATTTATAAATTTTTACAAGGAAATGAAATCTTCTTAAATTTTTAATTGTAAACCGATTTAGGGTTATGGTTTTAGTCACTTTTTAACTATATAGAGACTACTCTGACTCACCGTACCGGTCGCGCCACAAATTGCACAATCCTATTTAAGTAAAAATATTTACATTAAAATATTTAACCAAGTCGTTCTGGAAATATGGTTAGGGGCGGTCTAAATTGCTATTTTACATGACGTTTAAATGAATGGTTCTTGAATGAATGGCAGAGTAAATTCTTCAAGATTAGCTGCACCCTTTGAGCATCGTTATATCTGTCTAAAACGAAAATTGTTGTTGCTGAGGTTGAGATAAGCTCAACAGGGTCCACAACACATGTTAAGAACACAACATGCATAATTACCCCTAAGCATTTCCAGTAACCCGACATCGATGCAGTTAAGATGTTTCATGTTCTGTTTCAACTGTTTAGACAGCAGAAATTTTTTGTATAAATAGGACCTTTTCAATAAAAATAATGCAGATTTAAAAATAATTTACAACAGTACAGTTCTCACTCTGATTATTTAAACCCCACCAGTGGTAATTTAAATAATCCATCAGTTTCACTATTGCCGGTCGAGAAGGTGCTTCACGAAAACCCAAAAGTGCTTTAGTTTTGCGAACTGTGACTGCAAAATTTTCACCATTTTTCCAGTGAATTTTTTTAATTTCATTGCGTTGTCGAAACGTTTATTGTACCATTTTTTAGTAAAAGCGTAGTTTTTACTTGTCAAATGTCAAAAAATGACAGCTTCAAAATTGACAGCTGCCCAAACAGCAGGCTATTCAAAATGCAACCTCTTATTGGGAAACCCTTTATTTTACTTTTTTCTTTTATTGACAAAAAATTTCGTAAACTCCACACCCCTTTTTGAGCGCAGAAGCTCATTCAAACAGGATGCGAAGTTCACAATGACATCTCCAACTTCATCTAACTCTTTTTTACGTGTATAGATATTTGCTTAGCAATCGGCTTCTTCCAAATTTGAATCAAGTTCCAACGTAACTTCAGTATGTTTATTGATGGACGGTTTTACAAGACTCCCAAAAAGACCAATTTAAATTACTTAAAAATATTAGCATTTTTATAATTTGCATAGTTCCATTGGCACAGAAAAAATAGCCGATTTTACTGTGGAATTGTTAAATGTGGTTCGATTTAATCATATACTATGTTGAGCCCAAGGGAAGCTAAGCCGATCAAAACGTTTGTGGTCAGTAGAATATCTGCAACAAGGAGCATTCTACCAACAACTACCTGGCACTATGTTAAGTTAAATGAGAATTCTCCAGGCATACCCTCATGGGAAATAAGCCATTTCGCTCTAGATAACAATAATTTATGGTGGATAGGTCCAGTTTTTCTTCATAGCGAATTAGTGTTGGATTGCGATACAACCACGCCAGATCATTACACTATGTTGGGCCAGAGGGGAGCTCAGCTGAAGCGATATTCAAGTTTCAATAACCTAAAACGCAACGTCGCATATTGTAAGCGATTTATCATCTGCCACAAAACGCCTATAGTCAACAAGCCGTGGAGTACGTTAGAGCAGGGAAGTTTAAGAACCAGAAACTAAAATTATCAAAATTATCCAGGAACAAAGTCCAGGATTCTATAAATTCACTGTATTAAATCCTCAAGACACTTAATCAGTCTCATGCTCATCTCTTAAGCTCGGTCTTCACTCGCAAAATTTTGTCATTACGATATCATGTCATGACAAAATTGTATTTTTACACTCACTATTAACACCAAAATGTATGTAAAATCATATTTTGTTCTCTGTTTTGTTTAATTGAGAGTCAAATACAAATTTTATACTCATTTTGCCACAGTGTCATGACAAAAATACTTTTTACGCTATTTGCCGTAGGCACTTGGCGAAACACACTAATACTTAATAAACACATTTTATTAAACACTTGTTTTTTGTTTCGCAAAATTGCGAATTTTAGAATTTTGCGAAATAAAAAACAAGTGTTTAATAAAATGTGTTTATTAAGTATCATGACAAAAACGTCAGCAATTTTAATAAATTGTCTGGAACAACAAAATCCAATAATCTTGTATATACACAACATAATAACGGCGCGAATTATCGAAGATACCCATCATAGCACGTTGCCAGGTGCATTCGATAGACCTCGCTATACTTAAGGACCAAATTTTGGATTATTGTTGATAAGCAAGAAGTACGAAACGTTATTCAAAATTGTCTAAACTGATTCCGCCATAAACAACACAAGGTGGATCAACTCTGATATACGAAGTTCTGACACCACATAAACAACAAATTACTGTATCAACTTATGATAAATCCCATCGACCCCCACTCACTCGTAACACCAAAAATCATATACCTGGCGCAATAGAAGAGCGCATAACACTACTCAGGGATACGATCAGAAAATATTTTATGACAAATAAAAACCAACCACGCGGGCGCGTTTCCAATCACGATCACGTGCAAGATCAAGCACACGTTCGTTTTCTCGTGATACAAACACAAGTTCACGATGTAGTTATCACTCTCCGGGCAACAACAGTGACAACAAAAGCAAAACGAATAAGTCACTCGATCGATTTGGCGTCAACATCGACCTTAAATAAGAGCCGCCTTTTCCTATATGACAAAATTAACTACCTGAAATTTCTGCTTCCTGTCAGACGTTTTAAAACGTCAATATTTTTGAACTAGAAATCATACAATCTAATTATCGATCACTGGTGCCGGTTTTCTAAGTAAGCTCGGCTTACCTATTGATCTTAAACGAAAATGGCAGGTTGATTCAGCGACACAGTTTAACATCGATACATTACGCGTTCAACGATGGCTATGGCTCTCTACTACCAATACGACATTCCGTGATCCATCATATCGTCACGATAGTCATTTACGTTTATCTCGATCTAGTCATCACTAGATCCGTTGCACCAAAAAGCTGAATTCACAGAGTTTTAGCACATGGTGGAGTTAGAGGTTTGCCGACCATCCGCATCGCCCCTCTTTTGCCGATTACTTATATGGTTTAGAAGAAAGATAACGGTTGGAGACCGTGAAGGGACTATGGGCAACTAGATACGGCTACGATACCAGATCGCTACCCGATGTCTCTATGTACAAAATTTCTCCATGCACGTGCATAGTACGGAATATATTGTCTTTGTAAAAGTCAATACGGATCGCACCGCACTACAACTCCATACGAAGGCCCATATAAAGTCATTCTACGGTTATGTAGATACTTTATCATCTTAATCAAAAATAAAGAAGAATCAGTATCTGTCGATCGATTAAGATCGGCCTACGGAATACTTTGTTCCGCAAAATGAATTTCAGCATTTAGCACACGTAAGTTCGTATGAATGAACGCCTAAATATACCACCACTGATTCGTTTTTCGAATTAGGAGAGGAGGTACAGCAGTGCAATTATTTAAATAAAAATTTAATTCATTCTTTCAAAAATCGAAAAGTCAAAAATAAAATAAAAATGACTGTGTGCAAAATATCCCATGACCATACGCATATACAAGCGATGACATAATACTCGTAGTGCTCGATGCGCCGAGTGTACAACCATTTAGCGTCTGCAGTGTGAACTTTACAGATTTTGTAATAAGTGTGTGTTGACTTGCCGCTTTTATGGTTGGTGATTTTCTTTCGTTCGTTCGTTCTGATTATTTTTTTGTCCAATCATATTGCTAACATCGTCATTTTTGAAGAATATGATTGGACAAAAAAATAATCAGAACGAACGAACGAAAGGAAATCAGCAACCATAAAATCTGCTTAAGTTGTCGTTAAATGCTAATAAATGTAAAAGATTTATCTTTCTCAAGAACTCAGACATCCGACATTGAGGCTTGACCAGATCTTGGGATAACTTTTTCAAGTACTCTAACATTCAATAAATACATTGATTATATAATTTGCAGAGCGTATTCTATGTTTCATTAAGATCTCTTACAGTTAGTTACCTATGTCAGGCTAATTTTTGAGTATGCCATGCTTATCAGACATTCATTCTATCGGATTCATATGCTGATAGAATTTGGTTTTTAACGGACCAAATAGCACAGTGGTTGGTTCGAGGTACCGGGTTTGAATCCTGATAGAAAACTTGCAAAGGGAATTTTCATAAACAGATTACGATCTGTGATGAAATGGAACATATCTATGATCCCCTGTAGGAGTGCAAAACTCATGGGCCGACCCATTTTCCATACCAGTATAGGCTGGCATGGAGCTATGCAATGTGCAGGTGGTGACAAAATCGGACCTATAGCCGTATGTCCTCGAATTGGCTGGCAACGGAGCTAGGAGTGCCTTGGCCCCAGAACAGATTGCAGGGATAATAATTTTTTTTTCCAATATTGGAGAAAGAGGTACTGCTGATATTGAATTCAGTATAGAATCCGTAGGATGTAATAACAATGAAACGGTAAAGTACCCCCTCCCCCTTTTGTCTCTTAGTGGAACCAGATAGACGGATTTGTTTTAGTTGCTTAAGAGGTTGGTATGCAAGAGAAACTTAAGAGCCTTTCGGAAGAAAAAGTCATTTGACCTTAAGCAGAATATACTGTTGAGTTAAAAATTTTAATTAAATAAAAAAAAAATAGTTCTTAATGTAAGAAATTATAGAGGAGTCGACCTGTAAGCGTTTCAGCGTTTATCTCAAGTACTTAGTTTTTATTTAAGGCAAATAATATTTTACGTAATAATAAACATGAACACATTTCAAAGCACACGTTGTTCAAACACCAAACAGTAAAAAATTTTCATTTAACATAATTGAAATTTATTTGCAACGTAACGTAATGCCCCAAAGACCATTTTCCATTTACACGTAAGTAACAAGAACATCAAACCAACTATAAATTATCAAAACATGCTATAAAATGAACAAAATGTTTTTGCCCAAAAAACATCAACATATTAACGATTATGTTAATCCATAAAATATCACCAAACATGTGATATGCGGTATAATGTCGGATGATATATTAGCGCTTGGGAATTCCTAAATATTTTATGTGTGGTGCGCGCTCCATTTAATTTTTCACCTCTCAACGTATTCTTCTTAAAGGCGGCCGCGTTATATATTATACAAATGATTGGAAAATCGAACAGCAAACCCAAATACATATAGTAATTTTCGCATTTTCGTTTTCGTGTCGGTGTTCGATTTCTACTAACGGCAACAACAATATTTGACACATGTTAAAATAGATGGGTGAAACAGGTATACGTACGAGTATTAAGATTATGGCGTAAAATGTACAACGTATATACAAGGCACGCTACTCTCATGTTTTCATACCGTATGTCCATTTTAAAACTTACTTCTAGAATAATTTGAATTCTACATATAATGCCTCATGAAAATTGTAAGTGGCTAGAAAAGTGGAAATGGTTATTAATTTTAAGGATCAGGTTTTATTTACATTAAGGTTGGATTTAGAAGGTTTCTGTCCAATTTAATTTTTAAATTTTTTTTTGGGGATTTTGTGGTTTTGGATTATTGTTCAAAATATAAATGTTTAAAATGTTTAAATTTTCAACATTTAAATAATATTGTTTTTTTCCGCGATACACGATATAAATTTTAAAAGTTATCAGGAGTCATTGAGGATAGGGTCGGATTTCGAATTTACCAGACCTGGAGCTATAACTTGGCTTAACTATAGCTCAGTATTCGTTCAAACAATTACGACGTTTTGGTAAGTTTTAATGTTCGGATAACGAAAGAACTGAACATCCGAGTAATATATAAATTTCTTTATCAAAATTTTAGGCGCAGGGGGTAAATAGGTGTAGTGGTTTCTAACCAGAAAGGACAAATTAATGATGGCGATTTAGTCATAGTTTGCCTGTTTTATAAAGTTCTCATATTTCTCGTCAGTGCAACCGTAGCATTTACAATTACACGTCATAAACACTTACTCGGATGTCGAATATCTGGTTAATGGGATAATTAAAAAAAAAATAAAACCGTTACCTCAAATGAAGTCACCATAGACAAACCAGTGATCACCGAATAATGAGTTCTGATTAAATTCCTGTTATGTAAAATATAGGTAACTTTCTCATTGGCCTCGAAAATAGGGCATAACTTAATTGATTAATTCCATTAAAAAGATTCAAAATGATTAATCTGTTAAATTTTTCTAAATCACCCAAGAATTTATTTCTAATTAAATACAATTTTCTAAGTAGACTCTAAAAATCAACAGCAAATCTAAGGCCGCATTTATTGGGACTTCAAAACAAAATTTGGATCAGATTTTAGGATTTCTATCAAAAATTGAACTAATCTGGATCAATTGGCATCTTGAAACACAGCCCATGATGACGAAGTTAGCCGACTCCAGCCGAAAATGTCGATAATGCAGAATCAAACCAATTAAGCAAAAATTGCAGCCGATTTTTGTCTGCAACGTCAAAATATCGATAATGCAGATATAGATAGCAGATAGAAATTTTATTTTGTTCTTCCTAAATCTAACTAAAAAATTTAAACAATTAAAACTAATATACCAAACCAAATTTCTCTAAGTGCTTTATTAGATGTTTGGGGAGGTTAGACGTGAAATGCATCTATAGTTGCATGTTTGGAGAATATTTTAAATAAAGTGCAATTTAATAATTATCATTTAAAAATAGGAAAACTCACACACAATATTTGAAAATCGCTCACACAATATTTGAAAATTTCTAGAAATAGACCGTTTAAAGTGACACCTGGAAAATATTTCAGGTCGATTTCCATGTTAGAAGTCCAGGAAACCTGAATTGACACACACAAAATATGAAAATTGACACGAAATAGATTCAAATTAAAGGTTTAATTCAACCGAATTTTCGCAGACTGAACAAACGGTCAATTTTTAGAAATTTTCGAGTTTTGTGTGTGCGATCAATTTATACAAATTTTCGGACTCTGTTCTTCATGAAAACTGACTTGAAATTTTTGAAGTTTTGCTTGATCTATACGATTGTGTTTTCTCAGTCTTAAAATAGTTTTTATTATAGTTTTAATGGAGTTAATAAAAAAGTTTAATTTTGAATAATATTCGTTGATGAACTGAAATAACCATATTTTATTTAAAAATAAATTACTGTTTAACACCAAAATTATTTGTTTTCTTTATCGACTATTTTCAGCTGGCTATTTATACAAATCTGCTTTACTGACGTTCACAGACGACAAATGTGTTTTTGAATCTGGAATATCGACATTTTTCGGCTGATAAATTTTAGTTATTTCACCGAATCTGCATTATCAACATTTTTCGGCTGGAGCGAGTCGGATAACTTTAACAGTATTAAATCTCGCTTTGTTGGTGGTAAGAGAAGTTTTAATGTGGCCGATTCTATCAACAGCTTTGGTTTCTGAGATCACAATTAATTTATTTATAGTTAAAATTTTTAGTTCATATTAAAATGTGCAAAGTTTTCGAAAATCGCAAAAAGACAAAATAAAAAAAAAATATTCAATTTTCTTTTGATTAATCGATGATTAGTCCGAAAATTAATCCTAAATCATTTTTCTTGGGACCTGATTAATCTACGCCATACTTTAAAAAAATGGTAATCAAGTGAAATTGTGGAAAATCTGGATTTTGACAGGTCTTAAGTTTTAACGGTAGATCAATATGATGTAAATGCAGAGGATCTAGGTTTGAAATACTAACTTGTTACGAGATGATATTTTGGTTTATTCTGAGCAAGAATCGTAAGTAATAAGGAACAATTTTGACTCTGAAAGAACTACACACGATTTCGAAATTTCTTAGGAAACTCTCAATTAATTATAAGCTTCTATACATTTCATCAAAGCTGCTTTGCCGTTTCGCTCTTATTAGCCACATTCCAGAAATTGGTCCAAACAATCTTTTATAATCTCAATTAGTACGATGTTAAATATAGCAGATTATTAAGCAAAATCAATTTAGAAATGTCGGCCTATCAGAAATATGCTAGCTCGATTTCATAAAGTTCCCACGACTTCGCCTAAAAAATATTAGAATCGCTCTCAGTCCTTGAATCGATCTTAACCCGTTTAAAATTAAGTTAAGATTCCTAGTTTTAGTCCACTGGATTAATTACATAATATTTATAAAAACCAATACTTCTAAGCCTTATATAGGAACTATATGTAATAAAAAAAAGGTTTTAAAAAAGAAAAGGGAATGTGAATAGTGCAAACATTGGAAGTTATATTTTTGACGGTTGCGGATGTTCTAGGTTCCCCTCTACACCTTAGGGCCAGTCATTTCGCTCTGCAATTTCTGCTAGGAGTCCTCTCCATTAAAAAAAATAGTACCATAAGGAGTAAAGGAAAACAATCAAAAAAGTATATTTTAGGACTATTTTATTAAAAAAATTGTTACAGGTCGGTTTATTTACATATTCATTCCTAATAGCTATTTTAAATACAAAAACATATAGAGAAGTGATTTTTTATAAATTTTTTACAATCCCTTTATAGAGTAGAGTGAAGGATTTTAAAAAACTTTCGGAAAATTAAAAAAAAAAAAATAGTAAGCGAGGCTTTTGAGTTTCAGGTGATGATTGTGACAAAGCCGAATTTACGAAAAATTATGTTGTAATAATAAGTCAGTGGAAATTTTCCAGCGGAAAATGAGAGGGAATGCCACTCACCACAAGTGACAGAACTACCACAAAAGAGTATTTATATCAAAATCTTAAAAGTGTTCCTTAAAATGAAAATGTGACTGACCTTCGAGGTTCTTTACTTTCTGTTTCCGTTTTTTTTAATAGCTAAGGTCACACTGATGCTGTGTGTCTCAGGTCGATTTTTTCAGCTAAATTATGAACTAAACTAATTCACAATAAAATTCATAGGTGGCAGTAACAGCAACAAAAAAAGCTGTGTCTGACTATTCGAAATACTAAATTGTCGACTTGTCGTGGATAAAGGAATTATTAAACTAAATTGAAATAATAGAAGATGATATGGAAGTTGCATTATTTGCAAATTTTATTATAAACTACGAAATGTTTGAAAATAAAAGAAAGTGTCACGTAAAAATTTGGACAAATTTGTACACAATAACACATTTGTTTGTAAAATGGCGGCGAATAGCGTTAGGTCACCTCAAAAAATTTTGTTTATAATTTAGCCGAAAAAATTGACTTGAGGCACACAGCATGAGACTACATGCTAAATTTGGAAAAAATTTATGTGTTAGGATTTTCACAATAATATTTAAAGTTTTTGTGACCATAAATTCATTTGAGTTTTTGCCAATATGTTTAGATATTAGAAAAACAACCGAACGTATTGATTACTTGTAGGAGTTTTTGAGATATTCGCCAGCCAACTGAAAAGAACTAATATGCCCGCAGAAAACCAAAAACAAAAATAGTGAAAATTTTACCTTATAAATTTTCACAAAATTTCCCATGTAGTATGTGGGAGTTTTTGGGAAATTGGATTGAAACTGAACATAAGAAAATTAAAAAAAATATAGTGAAAATTCTTATACCTAAAATTTTTCTCCAAATTTCCCATGTAGCCTCAATATGACCGTAGCTATCACAAAGACAAACCTATTGGGGTAACCTACGTTACCTATTGGAGTTTTTGAGAAATTAGCCATAGGGGCACATGCTCGATCAGCTAGCAAGCAAGCAATATGCTAGCGCAAAACTTGGCTACTCAATCAATTTTACCAAGCAAATTTGAATTTGAATTAATTTTTTTTATACGTTTTTTTTTATTTTTGCGATTGCACAGTAAAACAATATAAAAATTTGTTGGATTGTTTTCTAAGCCGCAAAGTTCACTGTGCAATCGCAAAAAAAATAGAAAAAAATATTTAAAAAAGCTAATTTCAAATTCAATTTTGCTTGGTAAAATTGATTGAGTAGCCAAGTTTTGCGCTAGCATATTGCTTGCTTGCTAGCTGATCGAGCATGTGCCCCATAATATCCCTTTTCCGAAAAGACAACATGTTTTTTTCTTAAATTTAAGTCCTCCGTACACAAATGTGTATGTAAATAACCATAGTTTGTAATGGTTTTTGCTTTTTTCATGTTTCACTTTCGTAATGTACACAATTGTGATCACAGACCGGAAAAGGGATATATTTAACTTGATTATATGGCCGTAAAAAAAAAACGAAATATTACTTATCGAATTCTAAATGATAATTTCAAAATTCAAATACAACCCTGTAGAACTTCATTCATATTTATTTGAAAAGAATTGGACAAGAGGCGCCCGTCATTGACTCCATGTTCAATATACATTGTATATTTCAAAAATTCCTATACCTAGTTTTTTCACTTCGGGGGTCATACAATTTGCCAATTTAAGGAACACGTTCAAAATGTTACACGTCTCTCTCTCTCTCTAGCTTTTCTCATAAAGGGATTTTGAAGCCTGCACTATGGTCTTCCATCCGTTTCGATACCGCTGGTATGTATTATTTAATGAAAAATGAGGTAAAAATGAATAAAAAAAAGTTCCGCTGGTTATAAGATTCACCGATTTTTTTTTGTGATAGTGTTGTCCCTTGGTGAGTATAGCGTTATCTCTTATTTTCTCGTGTCAAGTTTCCTATGTCTTATACAGCATGTGAAAATTCGTTTTTTGTTTCGATCGACGTTGAAAACAGTTGATAGGGTTTTCAAGGAAAGCGCTGACAAACGATTGAGATACTTGTAGAATTTGAAAATAAATTTACAGAGCTCTTGGGTGGGGCCCGAGTTAATTTAAAAAAAAATTCGATTCGAAAGGTTTTGTAAAATAGTTAAAATTAGTCCTTCTGGCGGGACTGTCCGTTACATCATGTTGCACATCACAACTTTAAAATGTTGCTAAAAAAAATCTTAACCGATTATGCTGGAACTAGGTTTTCAGTAGAGAATTAACAATTTGAGATATTTTTTAAACGGATTTGATGGAAATTGGATTGTATGATGAAAATTGAACTCCAATATGATTTCTGATTGTGCATTTGGAGCTGGCGAAACACACCATTTGTGATTGTGAAGGAGCTACGTTTATGTTAAACGGGAACTTCATATAGGAACTGAGCGTGGATCTGGAAAATTACCAATTTTAAAATTGAAATAACTTCCTAATATCATTCAAGCGTCAACAATGCACAAATTTCAAAAAGTAAGAGTCGAATAAATAGCTAAGAATTCGCTAATTGTTGTTTTATTTCAATACGATATTTTTCTAGTAAAAAAAGTTATGTTGAAGCTTTTAGTATTCAAATTATTCTTGAGGTAATTTTCCAAAAGATCACACGGTATACATATGTATATCCATCAAAGGTAGCTACACGCCAAGCGTGCACACGTAAATTGGATTGTTGATTTCCTGGAAACGACACGATTTTCTATTTTTTCATTTCGATGGAAATCTAATAAAGTTTTTTTTTTGTTTCTTAATTTTGATTTACCAAATATACGAAGAACACGAGTTAAGTAACAAACATATGGGGTAGGCGGAAAGGTGTGTATATTTAGGTACATTTAGTATGTTGTATTATATTTGTAATCACCTTAGACGACATACTAAACGACTGGATTACGAAAATAAACGGAAAATTTTTGAATGGGCCTGAAATACATAAAACGTTTGTATCTACGAAATAAATTTAACAGTATTTAGTGAATGATCACTCTTACCTGCAGATGATGATCTCGATACTTCATTTGAATGTAATGGTTTATTTACAGCATCAGGAATGTGTGTAAGTAATGCGTTGAAAAAATTATATAGCTGAAATGAGAGAGAGAGAAAAAGGAAAATTTTCTGTGAAAAACTCAAGACTTCATAAATTATTATTTTTACGTTAAATGTTTGTTTGGCATTTTGGTTGGATGGTTCGTAAACATAAATTTATTTATTTCCCTTTTATAATATGAAAACATAAATAAATAAAATGAAAAAAACAACTTTATATGTTAGGTGTTTATATATCATCATATACCCTAAACAAGGAACAAGTGCCTCGAATTTATGTACCATCATCAGTGAAATTATTTTTATTATTTATGAGAAGACAACAAATACTATGGTACATGAAGGTGTTTTGGGGGTTTACGGTGCGTGAGCGTTGTACATTTACACAAGTGTACACCGAGTCATTGGTTTTAATTATAGAATGTTTAATGCTACAAATTATGATGTTTTCTCAGGTACGTGAAGGAAAATTAATTAGATGCTATTTTATGAATATTTCAGTTAGATAAATTGAGCGTTTTATTATTTAATAGAAATCTTATTGTGTATGGCAGATACGAAGAAACAGCAAAATATTATGGGAAGATGTTCCATAATTAATGTTGAGACAGCAATTTTGTTGGTTTTCTTTATTTTGATTCTGGGAAAATTTTAAGGTGATGAAATAATAAACAGTTCGTGGAATTTAGAAGATTTATTATTTATCTGTGTAAATGAGGCCCTATAATTGTGTGTCTACACTATACAATTACAATTACATAATTTAAAGAATCTTAAAGAGTTTGGTTTTGCTATGGTGGTGCAACCCCCATTTATTGGGTTAATAAATTTCGTTTGAAGTTTAATGAGTTATCCTAATTTTGTTTTTCTACTTATCCTAAATGTACAGCCAGCCATGAGGGAAATTTGATAGATATTGAGAAATCGTCAAGCAACCGTAGCACAGGGAACAAACAGCATAAAAGAAAATTGTAAAATGGAAGTAAAAACGGGATCATTTTCTTCGACATGCCAGCAGACAAATTGTTTTTTATGAGTTTGTATTTCAAAAATAAACTGGATCACTATCGCCTCAGTCGTTATTTTTGAAATTTGACGAAGGATACATATGAAATACAGATATTAAGAATGGGACCAACTTTCAAATCACAGATTAAAAGTAAATTAAATTTGGTTTAGAGGAAATAAAATTTCGACAAAAAATGGTGGCCTTAGAGATAAACGTCTGTTACAGAAATACTAGCATGATGTTTCTAGGCTTATTTGTTCAAAAGGTTTAGCCACATTTCGCATTCCATATCGATTGCTCTTTTTAAGGCCAAGAAACGTTACTGTTTTATATAACTTAGCGTGACGGTATGTCAAACGAGCTGTGTTTACCAGTGCAGCACTAGAACTCGATAAAAGTATAAGTCTACTTTCGGCAATTTAAATCGGAAAAATAATCACATAAAACTAGTTTAATAAAATTATTCATTAAGCTGTAAACCTTAATCACTGAAGTCGGTATTTAATTAGAATGTGTACTTTTATTAACCCATTATCATAATATGAGCTTTATGTGCTTTTTTCTATTTCAATTACTTAAACTAGGCTTACAGTTTTATCGAGTTCCAGTGCAGTATTCATATAAAACACAACTAATTAAGGCTGAAAACGAGCTTAATTTCACTCAACTTTAACCATTTCAGTAGCAGTCGGAGACCAGCAAGACTTTAGCTTCTTTTTACTAAATTAAATTTCTTGTTGAACCTAACCTAAAAATTAAATTTCTCAAGTGTCTTTTTATACATATTTTCTTACACTTCGTCATTCGAACCTGCCTAATAGAAAAACTCGGTATTTGTATACCAAATAATCCGTGGCCAATTTTCAGTTAGTTTTCATACATTTTTTTGGACGTCTAAGCATATTTCGAAATTGTCTACATGTTAGTGTCGAAAATAGTGTCGGGAATTGGTTTGTGTGTAGACACTGCCGAAAATTGGTAGAGTATGTAAACAATTCGTGAACAATGTAGAATATATATTTTTACTGGGTTTTCCCCATCGGGGTTTCAATACGAGGTTACGATCTAGTTTTACAGTTTACAGTAAGGTTTTTACAATAATAATTTTGTATGATAAAATTTAAGTTTAAAAAACGTTGAAATTTGTACGTTTAAAATAATTTAAGATAAATCTAAAGTAGGATTTCATTCATTTTTATCCGATTAGAAAATTTTAAAACATTAATGATTTAAAAGATTTGATTGCTTAATCCATTGAGAAATGACATTATGCCGGCTGAAATAAAATGACTTTGCCGACTCAAGCATTTCACTCCAATAAAATCAGTTTTGAGTTTGGCTACAAAATGAAGCGATTGGAACTGTGAGATAGATAGATAGATATATATTCTGAAGCAGTATTTATGGTTTAAATATTGCCTAACCTTAGTCTAACGTTCACTAAAGAATTACATTCCTACATATCAAATCCGATGATTGTTACGATCATTATAAGCAATTTAAAGTAAGAATTTAACTTTTCAAAACGAAATAGGTTTAAAACAGGCATTAAACCACAAAGCAAATGGCGACTGATTCGGAAGAAACATATTCAGTTTCAGGAAAGCTGTACACTAACGCCACAATACATGTTATTACTGGAAAACTGAGTGACATTTTTCTCTTATCATAAAAACTAACCTTTTCGCCTTAAATGTCACTATTTTGTAATCTTTTCCCGAAAATGCCAGTACTTTTGAAAAAAAAAATTCAAACTAAACAAAACTGTTCAAAAGTTATTTTTGAAATTGCTAGTGTCAACTGCCATCTACAAAAATCAGAAGTATCGGCTTATAAAATCCACCAGTCCCATTCGATAATAGAGAGATTATTTAGTATTAATTGGCAACTAAAGTCTAATCAATACTGAGTCTCCCTCTCTCTGAAACTCCCTGAAATTAGAAAATTGAATTTATTTTCAAAATGGGCCAAAAATGAGTTGAAGTTGGTAAATTAATAGGAAATGATATTAAGAATGGAATCCCGTATCGAAAAACTGCTGAAAATTACCAAATTTCGTTGACGGGTGTATCTAATATTGTGCAACAGTTTAATGAAACCGGAACTGTTGCACGAAAAAAAGGAAGTGGTCGAACACGAAAAACATCACATCACGATGATTCGGCTACCCATCGTTTTGCATAAAAAAATTCTTCTGTTTCAAGTCAATTGATCGTGAATGAACTTAATAAGAATGTATCGAGATTTACAGTAAGGAACAGGTTAAAATAGATTGGGTTAACGATTGAAAATCCAAAAACACAAAGTCGCGTTTCAGATTTTTCAAGAAAACCTTGGTAAATCCGCTATAGGAAAATGAAGTTGAATCGTTTCGTGTTTCAACAAGGCAATGATCCGAAACAAACGTCGAGTCGCAAAACAATATTTTGTTCGGAAAGCATTAAAAATATTATAGTGGCAACCACAATCACCCGATCTAAACCATATTGAATACTTCCGCGTCTCAATTTTGTATCAAAAACTAGAGCGCGAGCTGGCGAGGTGAACAATTATTTTGTGTACATATACACTGTATAATATACAATTTTATATTTGTATTGTATTTTTTCTCTCATGTGGCTGTGCATTTTGTTTGTCAATTTTGCAAAGGCAAGTAGCAAAATAAAAAGTTCCGGTTGAATCGGTTGTATATTTATGATGATGACGTATACCTCACCTTCTTCTATTCGCTTGCTTTTGAGCAGTGGAACCGATTGTTTGCTATGTGATTTGATTTTTATTTTCAAATATTTGAAAAACATAGGAAGCCACATTTTACACATCAATTTAAAAAAAATATATGAACAAAATGACGCGCATGCGCTCAAGCAAACCAATATCAATAAAATAACCACAACTATGTTTTTCTGGTTTGCTCACCTCGCGCTGTCATTTTTGGTACAAAATCGACACTCTGGATGATTTTGGGTAATAAAATCCCGATCCGTACAAGATCGAACTTCCGGAATGCTGGCCGAGTGTATAACAAGAGTGGTCTTCATTTCAACAGCTTACCTCGAAAGCTTTGATATTAATGACCCTATTCCATTCAAAATTACAAGATTTTGTACAAAATTAAACAGAGACACGAATAAAATATCTACATGAGAATGCCTGAGACACATTTTTTTACAGTAGAACATGTAGGGAAATTTTTTGACTGCGATACAAATATAACCTAAAAATTATTTAAATAATGTCAAAAATCGTAACTTTTAATAATTGTCAATGTGTATTTTACACCCATAAATTATTAAAAAAAAAAATAAATATTATTTTAATATGGCGGAAATAGTAGTCTTGTTTTGTTTAGTTTCTTTAATTTGAACAAATACGTAAACAGTACTTTGCTATAAAACATGTGAGGGGAAAATTTTGACAAGTTCCTCCATAACCTAAAAAAGTCAAAAAATGTATGTGTCATAAATAATAAACCAAAATGGCTACAATGGCTACAATAAATTTTCTGACTTAACAAACGTGTTTTACAAAAACAAATTTAATTTCAAAATGGCACAAGAAAGGCATATGTTGTGTCATTTTTAAGTCGTTTTTAAGAAAACGGTTTCTTGTTTTTCTTGTTACAGTTTTTTGTTATATTGTAGAGAAAGCTAAAAAACGAAGAAATGCATTTTCATAAATTTCAATTGTGGATTATTATTTGTGTATTAATTATGAATTAAAATATGCATTTTTTAATTCATTTTGAAATTTGCAATTGCTTTTTGCACATTTTCATTAATGAATGCAGCAGTTGAAAATTTTGAATGGCTTTAATTTGCATATTACAGTAAAAGCCCGATTATCCGGCATCCAATTAACCGGAACACTCAGTTAACCGGAGTTTTAATTTTTATGATTTTTTTTGCTTTTTCTCTTTCTTTCATTTTATATGAATTTTTTAATTAGTTTTGAAATTTGCAATTGTTTCTTGGACATTTTCATTAATGAAAGCATTAGTTGAAATTTTGGAATGGCTTTAATTTTCATATTACAGTAAAAGCCCGATTATCTGGCATCCATTTAACCGGAACACTCAGTTAACCGGAAATTTAATTTTTAGGAATTTTTTTTTGCTTTTTCCTTTTTCTTTGACGGAAAATTGGGGTTTTACTGTAATATGAAAATTAAAGCCATTCCAAATTTTCAACTAATGCTTTCATTAATGAAAATGTGCAAGAAAAAATTGCATATTCATAATGAATAAAATATGCATATGAAAGAGAAAAGAAAGGGTAAAAGCAAATTAAAATTCACGTTAACTCAGAGTTCCGGTTAATTAAATACCGGATACTAAGCCTTAGTGTAATATGAAAATTAAAGCCATTCAAAATTTTAGCTAATGCTTTCATTAATGAAAACGAGCAAAAAAAAATCCTAAAACTTAATATTCCGGTTAACTTAGTATTCCGGTTAATTAGGTGCCGGGAAATCGGGATTTCACTGTAATTTGAAAATTAAAGCCATTTAAAAATTTCAACTAATGCTTTTATTTTTTTAGAAAAAGAAAAAAAAATTCCCTAAAATTAAAATTCGGTTAACTGACTGTTCCGGTTAATTGGATGCCGGATAATCGGACTTTTACTGAAATATGCAAACTAAACCCATTCAAAATTTTCAACTAATGCTTCCATTAATGAAAATGTGCAAAAAACAATTGCAAATTTCAAAATGAATTCAAAAATGCATATGAAAGAGAAAAGAAAGAGAAAAAAGTAAAAAGAAAATCCTAAAACTTAAAATTCCGGTTAACTGAGTGTTCCGGTTAACTCGCTGCCGGATAATCGGGCTTTTACTGTAATATGAAAATTAAAGCCATTCAAAATTTTCAACTACTGCTTTCATTAATGAAAATGTGCAAAAAACAATTGAAAATTTCAAAATGAACTAAAAAAATGCATATGAAAGCATAATCGGGCTTTTACTGTTATATATTTTTACGTTTTATTTCGATCTTAAATACACATTTTATTTCATTTTCTAAATGAATTAAAAATACACATTTTATGGCATTAAAAACATACTTCTTAAATCAATTTCAAAATGACTTACGATATGCATAAATAAAGACAGCTTTCTTTATTTCAATTCCATTACAGATTTTAAGTCAATTTTAAAATGAAATAAAAACGCTGGTTTTAAGTCCGAAAAATCACCATTTTTAAGTCAGCCTTTTTTGAACTGAAGATAGTTTTATTAAAACAAAACGTGTTTTTTTAATGATTAAAAACTAAATATTTGTGTAATTTAAAATATAGTGGATTTGTTACCGTTTTAACAGTAAAATATATTAAAATTAAGTTTAAATCTATTGCTCTTAACAATTTTCGCTTCAAAATCAGACGTTTGCGTATTATACTTGGAATCACAAATTTCATTGTTTATTATTTAACTTTATTATTTTTAATATCTAATTTTATATATTTGAATATATGTAATACTTATTAGTTTTTTTAAACCAGAACTTCTAAACTTTATAAAATACTAAGCCAATTTTATGATTAGAATGTTCTTTGTGTTTATTTAATGAAGTATAATCCGTTATTGATTCGTTTACTTATGTTATGTTTGGTAAAACATTTAGGGGACTAGTTTTGGGTTCATGTTACACGCTGCGTTAAATACTATGTTATGTTAAATGTTGCGTTAAATTGTTACGTTGATTACGTGACAATTTAACGTAACATGCTATACAGAAAACCCTCGATTTAACGGACTAATTGGACGAATTGGGTATGTTGGATGGAAATAGGATTTTTAAATGATTTTTGGAAGAAGTTCTGGAATATGGCTACCTGAGACGGAACTCGATCAATTGTTAACCGATTATGATGGGATTGGGGTATGTTGGATGGAAGTGGGATTGGGACGGAACTCGATCAATTCTTAACCGATTGTGATGGGATTAGGTATGTTGGATGGAAATGTGATTCTTAAATGAATTTTGAAAGATGTTCTGGAATATGGCCACCTGAGACGGAACTCGATCAATTGTTAACCGATTATGATAGGATTTGAAATGTTGGATGGAAATGGATTTCCTAAAAAACCCTTATGAGAAAGACCTTATATTTTACCAAATATTTGCGGTGCAGGTGGAGCTTGAACCCCTTTCGTTTTTTTTATATTATTCTACCGCGGATGTTTCCTTTATAAATTGGAAGTTACTCGTCTGCAATTGGTAGTGCACATAACGTTGTCGAGATGTAGTAAAATATTAATTGGAAGTTTAGTAAAATCATAATAGCTTAAAAAATTTACATATTTGCCTGTTTTTATTAAAAGAGAATGAAAACGGAATTGCGTTTTATGAAGAAATATTACATTTTTCTAAACTTGCTGGTATATAAAAAATTTCTGCTCGAGTGAGGAAAGTGCGACCCGGATTTCGGAAGCCAATAATGATAAGTTAGTGGATGAAATTGGTAATCGACTTTTTCTTTTGGGTTGCATACGAAGTTTTTTCTGCGACATGCCTTTACAAGTAGTTTATGGTAAATACATTTTTTCTTACTTGGAATATACTGGCGGTAGGTTTCTCGCTAAATTCGAAAATTATTAGATCTTCTTTCACTAGAATATTTTTCAAAGTGGCGTTTCTAATATGCTTATTTTAAACGTAATAATAATAATTTAACGGATTTAGGAACTCTGTGACCGATTTGCAATTGTTTTTTTTAACTTTAAAATTAGAAATGTTCGGAAGTATTTAATCGAGAATTAAATTACAAAACAATAAATGTTATTTCAGAAAGCAATTCTAATTTTTTAGTTTAGCATCGGGGCTTTCTAAATTTAAAATTATGTACATATACGTATAATAAAACCTTATAAATTGTACTGGTTGGCGGTGTATTATTTAATCTCATTTAAATAAATTCTGGGTTCAGCAACTTACTTGGGAATTTTATTTCACTAAATATTTGAATTATGTGTTTTCGAGCTGCATGTGCAGCTAACAATAAAGGATGATTTACATATGAGACGTAGGACGTGTCACTGGAGCTTGTAGCCAACCAGAGACGAATATTTTGGCATTCGTCACACGCTGGACGTCGGGAGAAGGTTTAATTTTATCGTTTCCGCCACGGTTTTGCTTAAATTTTATAAAGGTTGTGTAACGGAGCTAGTCATAAATGTAAATTGTTATCAACAAAGCTTCACGTTTATTTCCACTTGTCACACAACACACTTGTTGTATATATTCTTGTATTAATCTTGAATTAAATTTTAGGAATTCTCCAGAGTATGTGTAATAATAATAATTGTTTCTTCAGTTTGCCGATTTAGAAGCAATTGATAAAGACCAATACCATAATCAAGGGTGACGGTCTCTTTATCGTAAACAATTTATCGTGTTTCAATTTAACGTGAACATTTAATCGTAGAACAGTTTATCGTGGACACAATTTACCGTGGACACAATTTATCGTGGGACAATTTATCGTAGAACAGTTTTTCGTGGACAATTTATCGTAGAAAGGTTTTATGCGTGGTATGAAAAAATTAGTGGGATTCTTTAATGATTTTTGGAAGAAGTTCTGGAATATTGCCATGTGGGACGGAACTCGGTAGTTTCTTAACCGATTATGATGGGATTGGGTATGTTGGATGGAAATGGGATTATTGAATGATTTTTGGAAGAAGTTCTGGAATATTGCCATGTGGGACGGAACTCGGTAGTTTCTTAACCGATCATGATGGGATTTGGTATGTTGGATGGAAATGGGATTATTGAATGATTTTGGGAAGAAGTTCTGGAATATTTAGCCATGTGGGACGGAACTCGGTAGTTTCTTAACCGATTATGATGAGATTGGGTATGTTGGATGGAAATGGGATTATTGAATGATTTTTGGAAGAAGTTCTGGAATATTGCCATGTGGGACGGAACTCGGTAGTTTCTTAACCGATTATGATGGGATTTGGTATGTTGGATGGAAATGGGATTATTGGATGATTTTTTGAAGAAGTTCTGGAATATGGCCATGTGGGACGGAACTCGGTAGTTTCTTAACAGATTAAAGGTCCTGGCTCCTACGCCCCCCGAAATTAAAATCTAAAGAGCCCCGCAGAGCTACGGGGAGGAGCGTAGGTGTCATTAATAGATTCTATATAATCTGCTCCTACGTGCGGCACGCAGTGCGACTTCCACTCTCAATTTAATATATTCATAAAAAAATATTAAATTTCATTTATTTTTAAATGAGATTCAATATTTTTTTATTAATTTTTTTAGCACGTCTTAACGTATTTTTTTTAAATTTTAGTTCGTTTTTATTAAAATAGATGGCGCTAGGCCCAAAATGCGAAGCAAAGGCACATTTTTAGTAATAAACAATTCCGCTATTGGTCAAAGTGGCGCTACCGTCGCTCAGACTGTCAAAAAATTTGACTGCGATACTAAAGCTGTTCGAAACTGTTATACGACAAATTGTCCACGATAAACTGTTATACGATAAATTGCCCACGATAAACTGTTCTACGATAAATTGTTCCACGATAAATTGATTCCACGATAAATTGTTTCCACGATAAATTGTTCTACGATAAATTGTTCTATGATAAACTGCTCACGATAAATTGTTCACGATAAACTGACAATAAATCCATAATCAACCATTAAACTTCTATCGTTTTTGCGAGTAGTTAGAATTGTGTTGCCTTGTGCCGTACGTACGATCGCTAGGTGTCATTCCGTCCTAAAACCGGGTCGTTCTGTCCTAAAAAATACCTTTCTCATCCTTTCCTCTTGTCATATGTAAACAAGCTGTATAAAGGAATAGGTCCAGCGTTATCCGCGACACTTGTCCAGTACTTGGTCATACAGTTCATTCAGTCGATTAATTAAATATATAGACACATCTTGAATCTAACTTGAACTGGATAACTACTATTATTTTTAATTAAATATTGTTTATATTTAAGATTTTGTAATAAGCAAAGAAATCAAAGGGATAATAAATAATTGGTGATGTTTTCTTATATCTAACAAAACTAAAGATTATATGATCAATTGTCGACGTTTGCTGTATTTTTTTGGTAAATCAACAACAATTGCATGTATCTAGAATCTAGATTGCAAAAAATTTAGCTTTAGCTTTCTTAAATCTAAAAAAAATTTCAATTTAGCTAAATTTCTTCTCAATTTAGATATACGCAATTGTTGTTGTAAATTTACCAAAGAAATACAGCAATTGTCTACTGACGTAGAGTTATTTAATTTTCCACATACATTGTCTACACGGGTAGACAATGTATTGATTACATCACATAGACAATACGGCACAACGCTGAACTCTGATTGTGAGAAGGAAACCGCACGGAAAATTTTTAAATGGCGACACACATAAAAAAGCGAATGAGTTTAAAATACTCGAGATCGATATAAATTTACAAAACTCATCCACAACATCGCAAATCGCACCAGGTTACCGAGCATTATACGCTCAAATTAAAAAAATTTAGGTCTCCCAATACATCGCGCAAAAGAAAATTAAGTACCTTCAAAGTGCTGATAAGGCTAGTAGATACTTTTGGTAGCGACTCTCGTATGCTAACAACTCGGAATAGCCAAAAGCTTGCCTTTTCTGAGCGTAAATTAGTTCGTATGAAAAAGAAATGTACCGGATACATCTGGATTTCGAGTTTCGGATAAAATCGATATAATTGGAACAATTGAATTAGATGGCTCGAACGGCTCGTCATTGGAGTTGGCATCAATCGAGACAATACCATGCTACCCTCTTGGAGTTATTTAGAAGAAAATTGTTGAGGCGTCTAAATTTCTTCATGGAATGTAGCGCCAGCGGCTAGACTAACAAGAAGATTTGAGATTATTTATATAAAATAAATTAAAAGTCATGTATTTCATCTCAGTTTGAATTCAAAGAACCCTCCGTATCTGCTACATTTAATTATGTACATCTAATTTCATAAATGTCATATCCAGATTATTTATTATTGTAGTATATTAAGCATAATATATACAAGCTCTTTACTGTATTAGACTATAAAATATCTTAAGTTTTCGTATTAAATGATATCCGACAGATATCATAAACGTAATTACTCGATGTAATAAATTTGATTATCATCATTATATATTGTCACTAAAGCTCTTTATGTCAAAGCTATAATCAAGTTAATAAAAGTAGATAATCCTTATAGATAAAAATGTACAGAGCTTATCTGGTATCGTTAATAGTTGATAATTCACATTTTATTTAGATTTCATATGCATATAGTAATTATTATACTGTATGTATATATGATAAAATATTCTAGAATTGTTCAAATGATTATCTTTAGCATTATTTAATGTATTTGTGTTGTTGGGGTTCTTTCTTCACACGTATTTTCTATTTACCATTAGGCTAATCGTAAGCTCATTAATTATTTTTATTGGGGCGTTACTTGATTCATTCTAAATACCGAAATAGTTTTATGCTAATAAACACACCCACAAGTTTTATGCATTTTGATTTGGCTGACCACTCGACTTCGAAATTTAATAAATGTGATCATAAAAATTCATACACGTAATAAATATGTACCGTAGAAAATAGCCTAGAACTCGGAACAAAATATAAATACATTACACATAAAGTTATTTCAATCATCATAAAAGTTGTTTTATGCCGCTCTATAAACGAAGTAGATCTACTTGTATAGATAACTCGAGAAGTAGCGCGTGTATGATGTATACGCCATACCCAAAAAGACGAAAAAAAAAACAGACAAAACCACCGTAAAATCTTAGATGTTTACATCTCTAGAAAACATACGTAGGAAAATCCAAACAGAAAAAAAAATATTACAATAATAATATGGCTTAACAATAGGAAAAACTACATATGAGAATCTCTTATTTTCCACTCCACATATACAAACATAATAAATTCCAATGTATGATGATTATACGAGGCGTATTACAGTGAATCAAAACGGAAAAGAAGAAATCAAAACCGAAAATTTCGTAAACGTACTTAAATTTTGTTATTGTTGTTGTTGTTGGTTTTAGGATGAAAAGTGTAATTCCTGTATTTTTGTATTATCAAGATAAAACATTTTTTGTTTTGTGTTTCCTTAAAGTGATTTTTCATTTTGTGTGGGAAATACTTTTCCGATGTATGGTACATAAAATCGTTCAAAGTATATTTTGAAAATTTTACTTTCCATTTTCTTAAGTAATCTTGAATATTTTTTTTGGATAAAACAATGTTGCCGTACAATAGCGGGCAGTACACATAACCGTGGGGTTTGGCTTGCCAATTATTTTTTAAAAGCATTTTTGCGAAATGTGTAGGTTTTACAAATACGACTTAGTAATCTTTCTAAACCTTTTAGAAAAAATTAGTGTATTAATGGTAAATTTGGTATTAACTCTTTAGTACCGTTTCCCTAATTATATATAGACATTCGTATCTAGAAAACCTAATTATTGACACCACAAAAAACTTTTCCAATTTTAACTTTTCAACATTGGTAAATTTTTGTATAATACAAATAAGCAATTAGACTAAATTAAATTTACTTGAGATGTGTTCAGTATTCGGGAAAGTAAATTTGCTTTAAATGAATTTCTGCGAACACATCACATCTTATACATAGAAAGGGAATGCAAATTTTCGTATATGAGAAAAGTAGGAAACTCCAAAATAACTCGTAACCTTAGATAAACATTTCATTTATATTTTAATAGAATCTTATCTTAAGTACACACAGAGTATTAATTCGATAATCGAGAAATTAACAATCGTAAGAAGACGGAAGAATCACACCAGAGGCAAAAATTAAAGATTTTGTGTTTTTGTTGTTTAACGTAAACAATTCGGCTTTAATTTCCATTTGCTTACTTTATTTTATATTTTAATCTCGGGTTCTTATAATAAAGTAACGTAATATTTTAATGATTGAAAACGGAAGAAAATTGGAAAAATTAATAAAATAATTTTTCGTTATTTGGTTTTCATCATTTTATGGTAGATGACTGTTCCAACGATATTGTAAAATTTTTGTTGGTATCTTTCGTGTTGGTGTTTTTTTTTCCCTCGTTGTCGTTCGTTTAGTAAGGGTGGCTGAAATGTAATACTTATTCCAAATATGCGGAAATTGTTGATGAGGAGCAGTCGATTTTTTTTTTGAAATCAGAATAAAGATACTCGGTTTATTATTTTTTGTTGACAATGAACTCGATTTTGCGGAAGATTTTTTTACCTCGAAATGTTGTGGTAAAAGTTTTATTAAAAAATTCGATTGGGTTTTCTATTTTCGGTAGAACTATCAATTTACTTGTCGCTGGTACCGAAACTATGAGCTCGCCTGGGTGTCAAAGTGCCAAAATATAATCAACATCGCTTTTATCAATGCTGTCAGTGGAAAACAAGTGATTACGCTACTATCCACAAGTAGCAGCACTATAACAAAAGGGCATTAAGTTGTTATTTTAATTATTACTAGTGGACATTTTTATTCATTTTGTATATCTTTTTTAAGAAGGTAAAACATCTTTTGGATTTCCTCTCCTCTGCTGTATAATGTAGGGTTTAGAGTATAGTTTCAAATAAGTGGTGTATTTAGATGGGAGGTCGGTGAGAGTTAACTGTAATGAAGTTTCTGGCAAACTAAAAAATCCTTACAAAAGCCCAAAAAGTGTACATCTAAAAATAAGTTAACAATGGCTCGCTAATTTAGCCGTAACCATGCGCCACAACCGTTATTTTATGTTTTCTAGCAGCCACCATATATATATGCGGTGGAGCACTGCTACAGTAGAAAGTGTTGTCGATCGTCAATGACAAGGCATATTAGAAATCTTTAAGTAAATCGAAGTATGCTATCGTGTAGTACTGACCCTATTGAATCTTTTGTAGAAGCCAACGTAATTATGCGACCCGTTCGATAATGAAATCAAACAGTTAAATGATTAATTTTAATGTTTGGATATGCGACTGTAGTTGTGGTCGCATATCCAACCATTAAAATTCAACGTTTGGATTTACCATCGATAATGAATTCACATGTTGGATGTTGCATTCACCTGGTTAATTCCAACATAAGAAATTTATGCTTCGACGGGTCGCATAATAATGTTGGGTTCTACAAAAGATACAATAGGGTCAATATTTTTGATTTTAATGACGTAAAATAAATTTAAATAAATATAGTTTTTTATATTTTCTTTAATTATCTTGTTGTTATGAATTACTAAAAATTATGTTAGAAAAGGTTAGCATTCTTAATTTAAAATGTAACATTTTCTATTACACTTTTTGACTGTTTTAAGGTTTTCTGTCAATTATTCAGAAATGTCACCCTCCTGATGCTGCGCACATGACATCGGAACTAAACGGCATTATACTCGCTCCCGAATTCAAAACCAATCAAATTTCGTGAAATGCTATGCCTACTCCATACGAGTTGAAATATTTTTAACTTTGATGTTGTTTTAATACGCAGTCTGAGAGTTAAGATAAATGATTAGCTAAGCGATCAGAAATGTGTTGACGTTGGTGTTCCTCGGGGTTCAGTATTAAGCCCATTGCTGTTTCTTGTTTATACTTCAGTAATGTCTTGACTGTTGTTGGGTGCACAGCAAAATTTTGCTCAATAAATCAAAAATAAATCATAAATTTAAAATAAGCAAATTAAAGTTAGATCGTAAAACTTACATAAATAGTAATTGCGCATATAAGCTTTATACCTTACTTTAATTACTTAATAAACACATTTTTATTAATCACTTGTTTTTGTTTCGCAGAATATTTTTCAAAAAGTTTAAAAAATCACTCGATCGATTTCGACTTGTTAGGTCATCATCAGGAGTATCTACTGAATTGTATTAGTAAAATTTTTTTTTGTTATATAGTAGAAAAAAGCAAAATATAAATAAAAATAAAAGAAGGATGGGAAGAAAAAAAAAAATAAGCAATAAAAATTAATCTACGGATCGCGCAGGTAGGCGATGAGTCATAGGTTGAGTAACAAAATTCAAGGTATATTATTGCATACGTGAGAATAGAAAAGGGCGGGGTCTGTAATTGGTGAGAACCGGATTTCTCTCTGTTCGTTAAGGATATTTTGGTTAAGAAATATTGATTTTCGAATTTCGTAAGATTCTAAGGTATCTAAACGTCTGCCTTTGGGTTGTATATGTAATATGTCTAAATTGTTCAAGCTAGCTGTATGATTTTCTGAAGTTAAATGGTTATGGAAAGTTGATTGATTGCAACCAGATAAATGTTCTTTAGCTCTAACTCCAAAATTGCGCCCAGTCTGACCAATATAGGAGAAACTACAATCATTGCAATTAATTCTATAAACGCCAGATTTAGAAAGGCGATCAACTCTAGGTTTATTGTTAAAAATCATTTTCTTTATTGTGTTATTATTATAAAAAGCAAAACTAATATTGGTATAATTGGACACGATGTTGCTAATCCGTTGGCTCGTTTTTCCTATATACTCTAAGCGACGCCAATTTTTCCGCGTTGGACTGTCCGGTGGATAAATACCCGTTAGAGTTTTACGCTTTAGCTTTTTATTTAATAACTTTAATATAGTCCTAGTTGCATATCCGTTATTTGTTGCTATTTGAAGAATTATGTTAAGCTCATTGTTATAATTTGAATTTGACAGAGGGATGTTTATTAGTCTATCTATGAGTGAGTGGAAAGCTGACATTTTAATATTATGGGGATGGTTTGAAGAACTAGAGATAACAGCGTCTGTATACGTGGGTTTCCGATAAATTTTGAAGTCTAAAGTAGAATTAATCCTGGTTATTGTTATATCTAGAAAATTTATACATTTATTTTCTTCTTTTTCTAACGTAAAATCAATGGTGGGATATTGAGAATTTAACCAAGTAAGGAAAGAGTCTAACAGTCTATCAGTTCCATTCCATAGACATAATATGTCATCAACATATCTATACCAAAAGATTATATGACGAAAATAGGGATTGTTATTTGATATGATCATTTGTTCGAAGAAATTCATGAAAATTTCAGCCAACAAAGGTGACAGAGGGGAGCCCATGGGTAGACCATCAGCGAATTTGAAATATTTATTATCAAAACAGAAATAATTTTGTTTAATACAAGTCTCAAAAACTAACTTCAGTTCACGACGTAAGCTCTCATCTACAACATCCCTATCTAAGTAATTACAAACTATTTGGGACAAAGTATTAATTGGAATAGAAGTGAAAAGACTGGCAACGTCAAATGAAACTAGTTTTGAATGTAACGGAATGTCGACGTCTTGAATTTTGTTAATCAATTCTACCGAGTTCTTAACCGAGTAAGCCGAAAAGAAATTAGTATGACAATTGAAAAAATTTATGAAACCCTTACATAGCTTGTAGGCAGGAGCATTGCAATACGCTACTATTGGTCTAATCGGAATGCGTTCCTTATGGATTTTTGGTAAACCATAAAGGATCGGGGCAGATGGATTCATGACAGAGTACTTCCAACCAGTTCCATCAAATAACTTCTGGCATTGGTTGATACACTTACTAACCGAAGTCTTTAAAGACTTAGTTGGATCTCTGCCAAGCTCTATTGCTTTACTTTCTGTAATAAAATCAGAAATTTTATTGTAGTAATCGACTTTTGTGAGCACGGTAATTGTATTGCCTTTATCCGCTTTACACGCTATAAGGTCATGGTCACGTAGTTTTTTCTTTATCGCACCAATCACTTTGAAGTGAGTATTATTAGAAGCAGCAGAAGAAGAGAATGGTGGAGTAGAAGAGTTATCAATACCTTTCTTTATTTGTAACGCACACACTGATTTTATTTGGGTTATCTGGCCAGATAAGGCTGTTTCGGCATCTACAGCCAGATTTTCGAATGATCGAAGGTCGATTTTGTTTGGCGTAGGGGCAAAATTCACTCCGTTGCTAAGCATTTGAACCTCTGTATCACGGAAAACGACTGAGGACAAGTTCTTAAAACGTGGATGAAATTGGAAATCAGACGAACCACTATTACCTCTACGGTTAAATGGATAAGCCTTATCTCGCAACACTTTAGCTTTTTGTTTCACATATTGAATATGTGAAATTTCAGCTACCTCTGCACGAACTTTTCTGTCCAGCCAATCGAACTCAACAGAGTGCAAACGAATTGCTAACTCAGTGTGAACAACTTTAAGATGGAGATATAAGTTGTTCCTGGTAGCATACCCTTTACGCAGCTCGTTATCCCTCCAGCTACAACGCGCTAGATTGATAGCACAATAATAACACAATAAAGAAAATGATTTTTAACAATAAACCTAGAGTTGATCGCCTTTCTAAATCTGGCGTTTATAGAATTAATTGCAATGATTGTAGTTTCTCCTATATTGGTCAGACTGGGCGCAATTTTGGAGTTAGAGCTAAAGAACATTTATCTGGTTGCAATCAATCAACTTTCCATAACCATTTAACTTCAGAAAATCATACAGCTAGCTTGAACAATTTAGACATATTACATATACAACCCAAAGGCAGACGTTTAGATACCTTAGAATCTTACGAAATTCGAAAATCAATATTTCTTAACCAAAATATCCTTAACGAACAGAGAGAAATCCGGTTCTCACCAATTACAGACCCCGCCCTTTTCTATTCTCACGTATGCAATAATATACCTTGAATTTTGTTACTCAACCTATGACTCATCGCCTACCTGCGCGATCCGTAGATTAATTTTTATTGCTTATTTTTTTTTTCATCCCATCCTTCTTTTATTTTTATTTATATTTTGCTTTTTTCTACTATATAACAAAAAATTTTTACTAATACAATTCAGTAGATACTGCTGATGATGACCTAACAAGTCGAAATCGATCGAGTGATTTTTTAAACTTTTTGAAAAATATTCTGCGAAACAAAAACAAGTGATTAATAAAAATGTGTTTATTAAGTATAAGTGTGTTTCGCCAAGTGCCTACGGCAAATAGTGTAAAAAGTATCTTACTTTAATTATTATTTGTGAAGTAAAGTGAAAAAAAAATTCGTCTGAAATAAACATTAATAAGTTTGTTTTGAGTTGGTGCGTTTCTATTGAACACAATTAAAATGGTGATTTGTATTGTTTATTCAAAGCGAGTTAATAGAGGTGATAACTCATCAAATATTGATTGTAACAGTTGTCGTAATGTGTATCATGCTGTGTGTGTAAAAATGAACAATAATGAGATTGATTTTTTATTAAAAAATAAAACAGTATGGCAGTGCAACAATTGTGTTGAAGCTAAAAAAACTGCTCGGTTATGTGACGACAGCATTTTTAGTCCATCATCAAACAATAGTGTTACGAGTGATTATATAAATGATTTAGACTACATAAAAAGATCACTGGAAAAAATTATGTGTGAAATGGCAGATATCAAATCCAATATAAAAATAAATTCAGATGATTCCATTAAAAAATTTCAATTTAATCTCTGAACATTTTAAATTTATTACATTAGCCTTTGAACGCATTGATTTAATTGAAAAAACGCAACTTGTGCTAACTGATCGGATAACGGTGTTAGAAAGTCGTCTCGATGACATTGTTCGACAAAAGCGTGATAAGTCTATTATTATTCATGGCATTCAAAAACAAAGTGAACCATTAATTGGTACATTAAACAAATTTTTTAAAGACGGTCTCGATGTAGACGATCTCGACATAGAGGAGGAAATTCTGGATTGTGCTAAGTTTAAAACGAATAACGGTCCATCTCGCATATTATTCAAATTTAAAACCAAATGCATCATTAATCAGCTATTTAAACTGAAGTCGAAATTTGCGAATAAATTGAAAGCGATCAACAATGGTAAAATCGTTTACATCAATAAAGAACTTACTACCCTACGACGAAATTTGTTAAACCCTTTCAACACTGTATACGGACATATCGTCCCAAAGAAGTTCTGTCAACATTATACTAGAAATATATTTTAAAACTTCGTATTGTAAGCATTTAAATTTTTTTTTAGTATTTATCAGAACTTCTTTAGGACCAAATGTCCCTACAGGGCTGAAAAGGATAAACAATATGATTGTGCAATTTATTTTTTGACTTTTTGAATTTCTTATTTGATGACATTACAAAAAAAAAGTGGGTTGAAAGGGTTAATGAAACAAAATCCTTGAAGAGAATTAAAAACTATAAATTCTTGTGGACGCGCAATGGCAATATCATGCTTATAGAAAGAATAACGGTGAACCGGTTATTTTTATAAAATCAAAAGTGGATCTTCTAAAAATTGTTTAATTTTGTTAACTAGCTAATTATGTCAAATTTTAATTTAGATAATATTCCACAGTTTTTGAAAAGCAATCGTTTACCGTGTTCTTCGTATCATAATAATTTTTCCAATAATTCACTATTTAATAGTTCTGATTTATTTTTAGATTCTAAGTGCATCATCTTGCAGAATGTTCGATCGCTTCGTTCCAATTTTGATATTTTTGTAACACACATCGAAAAAATTAATATAAGTTTTTTGACTAAGATTTGGATTGACAGCAGTGAAGGTGATAACTATAATATTGATGGATACATTTTACATGCGAACTGTAACGATATTAATAGATCTATGGGTGTTTGCGTTTATATACATAAAAATGTTACGGTATGTGACATAATTTGTCATAGTCTTAAAACAGCGGATTGCTTACAGGTAAATGTTTTTATTAATAATCAACTGTTTTCCTTTCTTTGTGTTTATCGAATTCATTTTATAAAGCAAATTGATGCATTTATTAATGAATCCAATTCACTTTTAGTGTCCATAATAGCCAAGAACTTTTTTGTGCTTGGTGATTTTAATATAGATACCCTGCAAAATAACAACAAAACTCTAGAATATACGAGTATAACACCCATGTCGTCTGCTGGTCTGCAGTCTTTAATCAACACACCAACTAGATTAACTAGTACACATGCCACATGTATCGATCATATATTTTTTAGAACTAAACCTAGGGTTTCATGGTGACAATATGAAAGTGATGTGTGATCACAACATGCTTTCTATTGAAATAAGGTTTAATCACAATTCAAATATCCAACCTGCGAATTCAATGTATTTTTCTAGATATACCGATACAAATTGTCTCATTGATGTTGTTAAAGATGAAAGATGGCTATCTGTTTACAATTCGACTTGTCCTGTGGTTGTTTATGACAATTTTATTGCTATCTTGAATAAGTATGTCGGCCTGAGTCAGAAGCTTCACAAATCTAAAAATAACCCGATTAAACCTTTGATGATCATGTCACGCTTGAAGTTTTTAGATAAGAAAAATAGGACTGGTATTTTAATTAAGAAACACCCACGCAACAAAAACTTGTTAAAATATTTTGATAGTCTATCCAAAAAATGGGCCGTTTTGGTTAAAAATGCTAAAGCGCAGTACTAAAAACTCAATTTCGAGTTATTCAATCGATTCTTTACTTAATAAGCCTAATAATAAAAGAGTTATCAAAAAAATTATCGGTCCTTCCAATAATATTGTTACTACAGATCAAGATATTAGTAATGTGTTAAATGGCACTTCTTAGAAATACCACAAAAGCTGTCTTCCCAAATTCGTAGCTCCAATCAATACTAATAACATTAATAATTTTACCAAACTGTAGTTCTGTTCTTTAATCTATCTCTAATGGCGTTTTCCAGGTAAATTGAAATCTGCAGTTGTAATGCCTCTTCATAAAAAAGGTTCTACTTCAGATCCAAACAATTACCACTCGATATCATTATTACCAATTATATCAAAAAAATTTGAGAAATTAGTGGAAAATCGATTAATGTCTTAAATAACTAAAATCAAATTCTTAAACTCTAATCAATTTGGATTTGTTAAAGGTCGTTCCACGGAAGGCGCTGTTTTGAAATTTAAAACTTTTTGTTTGTTTATCGATATCACCAAGGTATTTGACACTGTGAATCATGATATTTTGCTACGTAAACTGCAAAATGTTGGCTTTCATGGAATAGCACTTCAGTGGTTTAAATGTTACTTAAGTAACAGATCACAAAAAATTCATGTTAATTTGTCATACAGTTCTCTTGGCACTGTTAATATTGGAGTTCCCCAGTGATCAGTGCTGGGACCTTTTTTTATTTCTAATTTATATAAACTCTGTATTTGATATTAAATTATCAGGTGATTTGATTGCTTTTGCATTAACATAGAATCAATGATTGAACGTGATTTGACAGTTTTGTGTAGGTGGTTTGATTGCCATTATATGATTCTGAGTTCAAAAACTAAATTAATGTTTTTAGCCGTAATCAAGAGTATACATCCCTGTTAATGATATCATGAACAAAATTGCACCTCTGCTCATAATTTCATCTCTAATAATTCAGGTTGCATACAAAAGTTTAATACTGTAAAAGATTTTAAGTATCTGGGTTTGAAGTGGCCGACAAAATAATGAGAAGTTTTTAAAACGACCGTCGCTGCTGCACTAGTCGTTTTCAACGCGTCACCACTTTATATTTCGGTACGCGATAGAATAAAAGCGGAAGTGAGTAGCGGAAAAATATTAAGTGGTGTAAAGTGAAAATAGTGGTGTAATTAAAAATTTTAAATGGCGTATTAATAAATTAATAAATAATTATGGAAATTGTTTATTGTTGTGTTTTTGTAACTATAGTGCAATTTGGAAAATTATTGTGGGAATATTCCAAAAGTCTTGATATTATGGTATTGATGTAAGTTTTTGGGAGATCATTTCCGATATTTTAAGGAATATTCCGCGGTATAAAATTACGAGAGTTGGTGTTGTAATTATCAAATTCTGTAACGATATTCACGTTCCAGGGATATTAACCGGATTTGACAGGGACAGTTCGTAACAATTGGTGGGATGGTAAATATTAAAAGTATCGATATTAAAGATTTAACGTATGGGTGCAAAAATGATTTAATATTACGACTAGGCGATGATAATTATGAGTTCGAAGAGGTAAAGATCACAAACGAGCGATTAGGATTCGCAAATTTACCGACTTTTGAAGAACCGGTAAACGGTAAATAAATCATGAAAAAACGATCTACCGGTAATTTACCATAAATCCATTAAATAAAATAACTGAACATAATTTATTTCATAAATTGTATTTAATTCATTGAAAACCAGAACAAAATTTCATTACTGTTAATAAATATTTTAACTTAAATTTAGAAAAATGTCTTACTCAACATCACGTTTAAGACATCGTCGTTCGGAGTCCACGCTTGTTGGTCGAACGGACAAAATATATTTAAAACCTAAATTTAAAGATTTTTCCTTTATATATGTTGCTCTTCGAAGAACGCCATCTCCTTTTTTATCTATATTTAACCAGTATTCTTTTTGGAGATATTAGTTGGTTGATCACTTGGATTCTGGTTTTCTTTTTTATTGCCAAATCTAATTTTTGTTTAAAGGATAACGCTGCTGTTTTATGTGATGATGGTTCAATTTCCTTTAATGAATTATTTTCGCTCTCTTGAGCCTTCCGGATTCCTATTCTTTTTAAGCAAAATTGTAATATTATTAGCAAATTTTCGAAGCACCTCAACAATCTCTTAGCAATCATGTTCTTAATGTTAAATTTTCTATAATTTCCTAATCCATTTGGAATTTTTGACTCAAATCGATAAGATAATACATCGGAGTAAACTGGACGTCTTTCTATGATTCTAAAAATAAGAGCCTCTTTTATAGTTTCTCGCTGAAGGGCATATTCTGAAGAGTGAATTCATTGAGCATGAACTTTCAAGTAACATCCACAGTATAAAGATTGTATCCATACGGCATATTGCCTATACACAGCTATTTTGTTGGCAACAAGGATGTTGTTATAGTTGACAATAACTGAAATTCTTGTTATGAGAAGGATAAATCAGGCTCAATGTCAATAAAATCGTTCCAGCATCATCAGGAGGCTGTAATTGGATACCGTACAAGCATCCCCACTTTTTTAGTATTAAGAATGATAACACATTTTTCAGCTTGTTTTTGAACCGTTGAATTCGGATTAAACCGAGATTCCAAAATGAATGATTATTATATTTATCTGGTTTTGGCTCTTTGAATGATTGTGTAGCCCGCTTGTGCTTTCTCTAGCACATTTAATAGTCCGACTACATTTAAGGCATGCTGCTGTTTAATTAAAATTTTAATATTTACCAAAATACTCGAGAGGTCGGGCAGTCCGAAGCCGATATTGGAAATGTCCATTTATAATACGATAGAATCGGATAATGAAGATCATGGAGTGGATGTCATTGGCCGGGAGTTGTGGCAATGAGACAGCAGATAAGGAGAATCAGTTGAGCCAGCTCGAAAACGATGTACAATTCAACCGAGACATTACCACAGTTCAAGAAGAGAGGAACAAGCTGCTCGGAATTTTGGATGCTCTATCGATGCAGAACCGACGTCTCATAGTGGGCCGTTTGTTTGCTAGCCAGAGCAGGAAGAGGAGTGCACGGTGAGTGAGAATGACGGCGGATTGCTTTTTGGTAATGGTTTCGACGATGTTGGTACAGTAACGCAGGGTTGTACAGGAAACTTGATGAAATTGATAATGCTGATGCGAGGTGGTGAAGTGATGGCGATAGTCAAACATATCATAGATTGCAACGCTTGAATAATTTTGGTAAATATGACATATACGTGCGGCAATGCTCTCAGATGATGCCGAAGAGCAATTGGGGCAGCCACATTTGGACGAGGTGGACAGATATAATTGGAACGAATGATGACCAGATCAATATGGGATTACTGGAACGATCATCTTAGGATCGGATGAAGTACGGTTGGATAGAACATTGAAAACACATCAAGAAATTTACATTTTTGTTCCCAATATCTACTTATTAGGAAAGAATGGCTTATACTGAATAACTATATAGGCTTTTCGTATCAATAATTTTTACCTAGAGTGATATCATCTACATTTGCAAACACCTGATTGGACGACCGATACAGAATATTTAGCTTAGGTATATCACTCTTCCGAAAGATAAATCTACATTCTAACACTCTACTAAAGAGCACTTTCCATTAAGCAAGACTTCGATACTAATCAAATAAAATTGAAAAGACAGTTCCACGAAAAACCCCGTACAAATCAGCGTTACCATTCGGAAAAATTAAAATGTATCCAATTATTTAAAAAATATGTATCCAAATGTATCCATTTTTTTAAATAAAACATGGTTATTCCTTTGTTTCTTACTAAGGCATATACATATACATATTTAAATTCATGACAATTTTTCATTTAATAAACAGTACCATATCACATTTGTTTACATTATTAACTAAAATCACATTCGGTGCTTTCAGGTGTCATGATTAGTGAAATCATCGCCAATTTATTTTGAAAATTTCATAGTGCTAGATATTTTCATAATGTTGGTTTCGATTTTGCACAACATGTTTCCAACTGTTGGGTGCTCTGAAAGCGCTCAACTCTTTCATAAGAATAAATTATTTTAATATATAGAGACAAGATAATATAGATTTAATAAGTAAATTAAATACCCTGATTCTTGAGCACAGTCCGTGACTGAGAGATGGCTTTGGTGGGACTTTCTGTCTTTATTTTGAGTTTGGCCCTAGTTATGAGACTTTTCGTATTCTGCGAGTCGCCTGTAACCGGTGGGACCACGAAATGTGTATGTCTTACGTAAGACTTTTTGACTTTGTTTTGGGTTTTGTCTTAATTATAACACTTTTAGTATTCTACGCATAGTCTTAGTTGACGTTGGTTTAGAAAAAGGTCTTTCATAAGACATACATATTTCGTGGTCTTGTTGGCCTCAGGTGACGCGCGGAATGCCAAGGGTTTCATAATTGGGACTGAACTTGAAGTAAAGACGGGGGGTCTTCCCTGGGACCATTTTTCAGTCACTAATTGTGCTCCAGAATCGGGGTGTAAAATAACTAAACAACAGAAAACAAATGAAATTCACTTGATCGACAATGAACTCAGTCATGTTTCGGTGTGTAACAAATGCAATATTCAACTCTAAGAGCATGCAGTTCAAAATTCGATTTGCATTTCAAGAAAACTTGCAGTTAAAAATAAAATGTATCCAGTGCTTTAAATAAAATGTATAGTTTTCAAGAAAATATATCCACTGTGTATAAAATGTATATCCATTTCAGCTGTTTTCTGTTTTTTATGTATCCAGTATCCATTTATTAAATTTTTAAAATAATGTATTCAAATGGATACAATTGTATCCAAGTGGTAACCCTGGTCCGAATATGAAAAAATCTTAATAAATGCTTTTACTTCTAAGGTAAACGGTTTCTTTTAAGTCTCTACATAACATTTATGAATTCCTGGAACAAATCAACATGCGACGCATATTCAGCAGATCAGTGAAAGATTCCCGGTACTATGCAGCGATGTTATTACAAGATAATCCAATTTTACTTCTAACGACAGTTGACATTGAACAGGAAGCAGGTCACAATCCTTTATGTTAAAAATTGTCTTGGCTTAATTTTTCTAGTATTGATAACCTAAAGTGCATACCTCTTTAAGCTTTTTTAAATAGAGATCACATAATTCAACTAATAATTCGCTTTCCCGATCCAGTTGTAACATATTCCTGATGGCCTGAGGCTGTTATCTCTATCTTCATTTAGAAAACCTATACAGCCCAAATGTTTACTTAATTGTCCTGCATTCCTCTTTCGCATAACCATGACCAAGTGATAACTACTGTAAACTTGTTTTGTTGTGGATAATACCCTTTTATAGCTTGGATGACTCGAGCCCGCCTGTTGTGTCTATATATAAAAGAGTCAGAAAACCAAAACATCGAGGGATTTGAGTCCCCCGTACCGGCGACTTTAAGGAGTGCGAATGTATGATTCCTGCCAGCAATTCGATTACAAGCAGTAGTTGCCCAACGCATGTCAGCAGAGATTTCATCCGCATTGGACCGCCAAATATCACGGTGGTTAACTAATCGTATGATACTGTCTAGCCTATAGAGACCTTCCCTCAAATCTCAAGCCGCTATATTGAGAGTATACTATCAAGTCATTGAAAGGTGGTGACGTCTTCTTGCAAACTGAAGATAATGTTCTGAACAAGCAGGCAGAAGGTTTGAATCAGGAAACTTCAACCAAAGCGAGGAGGCGAACATGATTTTCTTTCCATTCTTGAAAAATACTGGTACATGAAAAAAGACGGAAAAGACGGCAATTAAAAAAGAAATAGCATAGCTAGAGGGAGAGCAGAAGTGTAAGCACGATGACAATCCACGCTGGGTAAAGGAAGAACGGTTGAACTCTTTATATTAAGAAAAGCAGTGAGGAGATTTTTAATGAAGAAATAGATAACTAGTGGTATATCGTGAAGAGGAATCCCTAACGAGGCCAGTTAAACCACAAGTTCATCTTGATCAAAAGCAAGTCCATTTTTCTGTGCAAACATCTGAAAATAATACTAGATCCTGATACTTACTACTGCAAATACAGAGGTTGGTAAGCGGTAGTAAAAACTTCAATTCCAAGAACGCAGTGCAGTTGCTGTGAATGCTGCTGTACAAGAAATTAGGAAACTGGCACAAATCACATTACTGGTAGTTAAAATTAAATTTAAACCATTGCAGAAAAAGCTCGCACAGTTTCGACGAATATGTTCGAGAAAAAGTCCTTCCCAGCTCTGGAAGGTGTTGTATGCAATCGACCACCTGTAATTTGCAATAGGCGGGATGGAAGACAAAACAGTTTGAAAAAACACTTACAGGCTCATATTTAAAACCCCACCATGAGGGGCACCACTAACTCTGAGACAGGTCATCTGAAAGGCACCGTCACAAAAGCATGTAATATACAATGCCTAAAAAAATTTTAATATACGATTTCTGCCGGGTTAAACTAGATTTTAAACCTAACGTGATTTTTTTTTTAAATACTTGGAGGGTTGCACTCAGACATCTTTGGTATCCATTGACTTCGATTAAGACAGAGTTATTAGAAAAAATAACAATCTGATTAACGATTTTCCGTTCGGTCCGGATTCGGCCATTTTGGCACAACCGGTAACTAAGGCTGGTAACTAAGGCTATAGTAACTCTAGGCCAGTCTCCTGTTCTCCATAGTATTCAGCACAAGACCCCGAACTACCATAACAAAATTAGTTGAATTCATATCATTCGTCCTTAACACCATGGAGGCGGGAAAGGAGGTTGATGTCGTCGCAAATCTCCTATAAAGTTACCCACGGCGTCATTACGCTCAGACTTAAATCCACTGGCTTTCCAGAATAGTTACTCCTCTGGGTGGAGTCTTGCATAAAAAATCGTCGATGTCCAGTATCTTTCAGATCATCCACATCCGCTCCTCTTTACTCATTTGGGACTAACGTTATTCATTCTATCAGTAAATGAAAGATTATTCCTTCAACACGTCACTATATCACATACCAATTAAAAATATTGTAAAAACGAAACATATGTTCTGAGACACACGTTTAATAAAATGTGGTAAGGATAAATAAATTGGCCATTCAGCGGCAGCCAGTAAGACAGTAATAATTATAACCTAGCATTTACTGTAATTATAACGAAAGTATATTTCAAATACTTTAAAGTGCAACAACAGTTTAGTAATTACGTACCCGTGTAAATTTATAGCGCTACAAATCGTAAATCTATAATTTTCATTCAACAGCCAAAGAATTAGTTACTGTAATCATAAGTCAAAACGGAATGACAATACTAATATTTGTAGCATTCGAGGAAGTACATCTTCTTCAATAAAACATTTTTATTGGATCTTACATGCATTTTCATTATATGTTTAGTTGTTGAATGTTGTTTGTTGATTTATTAGACGTGTAATCTGATCTAGGTCATGTTATTATTCAAGAGGACGATATGGCTTTGTAATATAAAACAATTTGGTTTCGTATCATAAAATTACTTGAGAAGAAAGTTGTAGGCGCGAACGACAATTATTTCGTTAGATTTGATAATCTTGTTTTGATACACAAAAGATAACAATTGATGTTAGTAATAATAAAATTACCATGGATATTGTTGTTTCTCTGATTATTGTTTGTTTGCCATTATAATGTAGACAAACGAAAACGAATATAACAATAACAGCCAGGATTAAGGAAATAATCTTTAAGATTAATTCTTCGAATTAGGAAAAGAAAATGGGAGATGTTTTATTCTAAATCCATAAATTATGCTAATTGGCTTTGATTATTTTCTTCTCGTTTTCGTTTTCTGAGATTAAATCAAATTGAATTTATCAAATTTACAATGAAAATGTAACAACTTGGTACATAAGAAATTAAATGGTGATTTATTGATGCTCTTATACTCGTATTTGATGTTTTTGGAACTGAACTGGGCAAATATTTTATTGGGAGATCGATTACTAAGCCAATTAGGATAAAACTCAGTTTTTACAAAGAAGTAGAATTTCGTTATAAATTCATAATGTAAAATATGTATCGGGAAATTGCCAACTTGCATGAAACTAATAACACTCAACATGGGGAATCTATATTCTTGAACTATTACGAACATTTTCAGTACCTAAAATTTTCGTAATCGTAATGGAAAAATCATAAATAGGTCTTCTTGAAACCATTACGAAAATAATAAAGAGGGGAATAAGAAATAATGACATTTCGTAATGAGGTGATTAAAAATATCATTCCAATTGAAGATCTTAAGCGAAACGAACGTTTTTTAAATTATTGTTGTGTATTTTTGTGCTTAATTTTATTAAATTTTAAATATTTTATTTTATAATATAAATTATTGTGGTTATCGTGTCTTGTTTAAGTTTTATATTTTATAATGACTGGAGCTGACCATCTAGAATGGCTTTTTCAATTGTCTGAGCTGGAACAAGCTGAGAAGAGTATTGGTAATATACGGCAATCAAACCAGATGGTCGACTGTTTTGAATTGCCGGGTAAACTATATATTTAAAAAATGTTTCGAGTAAACAAGCAAATTGCGGAAGAGGTGGTAGAAACATTGTATGATAACATCAAGTCGGGTGTCTGCTCTAAGTTTTGAAACAAAGGTTATAATAAACATATAAGGTAAAAACTTTTGTTATGGATACTAGAAAAAAGCGAAAAATAAATAACAAAAGGTTCCATTACAAGTTTCGCAATCATAATTTCGGGATCATGATTTCCTAAATGAGAACACAAGACACACTACAATTTCATTTGTCTTCTCATTTGGATTTAAATACTAATTGAGTAGGCCTTGATAAAAACTTCAAGATTGACAATTAATTGACTTTTAAATTGTCAGAAATGACTTTTCTATTGACAGAACAGAAAAAAATTGTTCCCGCCAACTAAATATCTCAATAACAAATAGAAAAATCAAAGAAAACTAGGTTTTCTTGGTAAAATGTTAGTGCCCTGCATCTACATTTTTGATGTATTCAGCGTTGGGAGCAGAAAAAGGCCTCGGGATGAGAAAAAATATCTCATCCCGAAACTATGTATAAACCTATAGTTGTAAATCATGGTTAGACATGACACATTACAACGAAATCATGGTTAAATCGAAACTATAGTTATGAAACCGACATGTAAACTGTAAAATAGGCATTTTAAAATTATCCGATCAACAATCGAGAAATTTAATTTGGATAGTCAAAATATTTTTTTCAATAGTCCAGTTGAGGGTGAAATAATAGACAGAAATTTGATCTGATTTATTTTTACAAAATTTCACTGAGCAGCTGCACTAATAGTCGTCTGTATATGACTTCCGAATGTGGTTTTCCAAATGAGAACTCCACAATTTCTTTTGTCTTCTCATTTGGTTTTAAAACAGTCACGGAATAGGCGTTTACAAAAATGTCCAGATTGGCATGTAAATTACTTTAAAGATGTCAGTGTTGACAGCAGTAAGGCTCTAATAAGAGCAATATAATGGTTTATTAAAAATAAAAAATGCGACAGGATAATGATTGGTTTCGAACTAATGAAACATTGAGTTCTTTAAATTAAAAAATCAGTTGTCTCATCAGATTGCAGTGACCAAACTAAAAAAATATACCACTTTTGTAGTTTGGTCACTGCAGTCTGATGAGGCAACCGAATTTTTTAAATTAAAGAATTCAATGTTTCAATGTGAACCGGTCAAGTGGCGCAGTGGTTAAAGCTTCGGCACTTGGATCGGGAGGTACTGTATTTTCATCATCGATTAAGATCGGTGATGTTAATAAACACAACTATGACCCTCTGTTGGAGTGCAGAATTCAGTGACGACCCACCGTCCATGTCAGTGTGCAGGTTGACATGGAGCTTGCAAAAAAAAATTGTGTTGGTAAGCTTGTCTCGATATTTATTATTGTTTAAATGTTTTTTCTTGTTTTCCAATTATCGTTTTTTTTCTCTAGAAAATATTGGATTCAGTAAAAAAAAACTCCAATGAAATGAATAAAAAAAAGACAGGAATGCTGCTTTTATGCCATCAAAGGAATTTGTTATCTTGTCCAGCTTCTTCAAAATTTTCTGCTGGTTATATGTATTTATATATATTTTTTATTCGCTCTGTATTCTAACAGATAGTCCAGGTTTGTGTGACGATTATTCGTTCCGACGGTCTATTAGTGCTGGGTTCTGACCTATGGGAACCTGAAAAAGCTTCTCTTAGGTGGTCCAGAAGTTGACGGTGACTAAAGGTTCTCAACGAGTCGCTCAGATTCTATATCCACTTCAAAATTATTGGGACACAAGCCCATGGTAAAGGTATAGTAAAATCTTGTGTCTTTGGTTTTCGATCGTCCTCCCCATTATCAATCATCCATTCGACTGGTGTAAGGCAATTCTTCCTAAAAACAAAGCCCAACAGCATCATTTTCTGACTAGAAAGGCCTTTCTCCAAAAATCACATCTAGTTTATCGAAGTATCAAAACATAGATACTCATCAGATACTCCTGATGATGACCTAACAAGTCGAAATCGATCGAGTGATTTTTTAAACTTTTTGAAAAATATTCTGCGAAACAAAAACAAGTGATTAATAAAAATGTGTTTATTAAGTAAAATCGTATAAAGATTTCACATGAAACCTAACTGAGTGCGGATAGTAGCAAAACTCGAAATTATTTTAATCTATAATTTCCAACTAATTTTATAGAAAGAATATTCCATTATAATCTTTAATATTAATAATATATTGGCAGAACTGCGGTGCAATTCATTGGCAAAAATTTATTTTCCATTATTTTTGAAAAGTGAGAATATTTTTCTTTGTGTGGTTTCTTTTTTCTTTTTTTAATTATCACTTAAAGAAAAAGATATTCTCACTTTTTATTTAAATTTCAAATTGGCAAGAAGTTTATGTTCCTCATACCTTTCTATCAAACGCTCGGTAGCATATCTCAACCACGTGTTTTTTTTGTAATAATTGAATGCGTTTTATGACAAAACGCAATAATAATTATCATGATATTTTTTATCACTTTTGTCCAACTAACGCTAGGACTATAGACTACTGTACCACATTTTGTGGTACTTTAGCACCAATTTATATCGCTAGTTGAGACTTTTTAGGTTTCAAAACAAACACAACACTGCAAAATCAATTATTAGGAAAAATAATTAATTAAAAGTGAAATTTTGACGTTTTTCTATTAGTTATACGAATGTGTTTTATGGATTGCTTTGTTGGTAGTGATAAACTCGGAAATTCATTAAAGTGTTTCAATGTGATTGGTATAAGTTTCTTGAGATATTTAATGTTTCGGCAAATAATAATTCGAAAAAGGCGATATTATGAATTTCTTAAAGGAATGCCTTAAAGGTAAGCAAAGCAATTAGCAATTATGGCTCCCGAAAATTTATACAATAAAATTCAAGAATCAGTTAGGTAACACGTGTGTCAAACTGCTCACTTCGTTTTATGGACCAAAGTAGTGGAGGACATAACAAACGAGGTTAGATAGAATATGATAATAATCAAAGAACACCAAAGAGCACGTAGAAGCTGTAGCATTTGGAAGACACAGAGAGCATTCTTCTTCTTACGAATAGTGTAATATAAAATATGCAACACGCATAAACATGGGCCAATCACAAAGAAGCCGTTAGAGAAGTTACCTATATAGACATTTTCATAATAAACAAGAACCACTATTTATCCATAATAGGCTCATTTTCCAAACATCTACAAATGCTATGAATGGAAACCAAAACATAAAAGATGTAGCCAAAGCTCTTATGATAAATATGTTGCTCTTTTTGGAGTACCGAAAGGTATTGTATATGATCACGAAACCACCTTCCAATCCCCCCAAAGAAAGAATTTCTAAATAATCTTAATATCAGAATAGAGTACGCTTGATCTTCAGAATCTAATGGGCTGATCGAGAAGGCCCATGCCACATTGATCAAAATATACAATGCAAATATAGATAAATTACCAAATGCAAACACTTCAACTGAAGTTAAATTGTCAGTTGCATTATACAACAACGCCGTGTACTCAGCGTCCGGAAGTGGTCTTTTTTCAAAAGAACTTGGCGAAACACAATATGTAATACCTAATAAACACATTTAAGCCACGAGCCGACTATAAGAGAAATGCCAACATTGGAAGAATTCATCAATTTCCTTGAACGCCGATTCCAGGCTTTAGATGCAACGAAATTAAAAGTCAACGGTCGTAATACTTGCGCAACTCCACCACCCTCAAAATTCAAGATATGTCACTTTAAGGACTTGTGTTTTGTGGATATGTTTTAAAAGACTGCAAAAAATTTCAACAAATGATCTCTTTAGAGAAATCTAAATTCATCACTTGAAAGGTATAACATATCAACCCATTTTGTGAACCAACTCGAACAATCAACCAGTACACTATTGGCTACAGCGATGGTCGAAATATAGATTGCAA